>JARHVA010000640.1:1767500-2297500 GCA_037957365.1 Torreya grandis | reverse complement strand
AGATTAGAGAGTTTATAAGAGAAAGATAGAATGGGATCTCAAGAAGGAGATATAAATTATGGATATGAGGGAATACGAGGTCCTAAAATAAGATAAGCCATAAATAAGAGCATAGAAATGGACAAAGATTTGAAAACTGATTCAAAGGAGATGGAAGAGAACAAAAAAGTAGTTAGATCAATTAGAAGGTAGTTTTAGATCACAATTATAAGGGAAATATTGTTTGGATAAGAGAAGGAAATAAATTTTGAATAATTTATGTTAAATTGTAAGATTAAAATAGGTTAAAGTTTAAATAATGCAGGAGTTACAGACAAGGATCATTCACTTCAAGGGTACACATTCCCTATGCCCAATTTATTAATACATAATAGAATAAAAAGTGTAGAATATGGTAAATATTGTACATAGTTTGACTATTTTACAAATGTATTTTGAAAGTATAGTGAAGACACTAATAAATTTTTGGATAAGAATAAATTGATTAAGGATGGATTTTAGGTCACAACAAGTTTTAAGACGTCGATAAAGTCTAGTCCATAGTAGACAGTGATTTTATGTGTGAGAATAGTAAGCATGGATCTCACTACATGATTTTTTTTGTCACTTTGGCACTATATGATGGGTTTATTAACCTTTAATAGTGCCTCTTAACCTACAAGATGAAATGGTAGGTTAAAGGTGTAACTACAGATGATGCAAAGAAGTGTGAGAACATAAGAGCCTTAACATGTATATCTCTAAAGTTCATGTACAAAATGGATGCTACCAAATTGAGCTTTCATTATGTCAAAAAATTAGATAGTATGATGATTTAAAATCAATAAATGAATGAGTCAAATAATACAATATCTAAAATAAATTCACCAAAAGTCAAGCAAGTCAGTATGGTATTGTGATCACAAGTTCTCTAATGTAATGAACAAAGTGGATTTTATGTTTCAAGATATAGATAAGGCTACATGATTTGTATAAGTATACAACCTTAGATTAGGATTTCCATTTCTCAAACCCAGTTCACATGCAATGTGGATGATAGACTAGATGCACTTCAAATGGAGTAAATAGAAGATTATGGGGAAGCCTATAGTTTAGTATGAAAAATAACACAAATATAGATGTTGTTTTGTGCAAGAAGGATGAGTTGCATGAAAGCAATAGGTCCAAGCGAGGATTATGGCATATGGAGTATGAAAAAGAGAGGAACTAAAGGAATGATTACCTAAATTTTAAAATAGATTTTTGTGATATCTATCAATTAGTAGGGCATGTAACTATGAAATGCCATCTCTTACAATAGGATACCCAAAAATCTTAGAATCTATATTATAATTTATGCAAGTCACATAATCATGAATATAAAAATTTTAGATCTCTATAGTAATTGAAGGAAGACATCACCAAGAATGTCTTTGCATTAATAGTGTAGTAGATCCATGAAATCAGGGGCTCCAAGTCTAGAAGTATAGATGCTAACTGTGACTCAATATTAGCCTCAAAGATTAGTAGGTTGGACATCGAAATCTCTATAGTACTAAATAGGATGGATTCTACCATCTCTTCATTATCAATAGTAATGGCCCCATATTCTCCCCAATAAAAAATAATATTGGCCCCATATTCTCCCCAAAGACCATATGGGGGATATGATTTTAAAAAACAATAGGGTTGGGGTTCACTGTAGTGACAAGAAGGATATTATGGTAAGAAATAACAAGGTTAGGGTTTTTAGTAGAGATAAGGGGGATATAGAGGTGGTAATTGAAATGGATACCAATGGGGTAATTAAAGAACAAATGAGAGACAGGGTCAACAACTAATTATTTATTATCTGTGTGGAGAATACAATCACTTCGTATGGGATTGTCCAACCAATCCATAAATATAGTTATACAATGAATATTATAGAGTTATATAACAACGTCATACAAAATATTGTCTTGTGTCAAAAAAACATATAAAATGAAAACCAGTGTGAAATGTAAACATGGTGAATTATCATCAAATGGATCCTATGTACATATAAGCAATCACTCGCCATCAACACACAAAAAAAGGATTACCACCATTAGATATGTTGAAAGATCATCAAATTAGAAAGGTACATTAGGAGAAATGGCCTAATCATATAATGGAAAAGGGTTTGATGTATCATGCAAAACAAATATTATAGAATATACAACACTAGACTATAACTAAGAGTGATGTTGCAGTCATTGATGCATAGATATATGGTCAAATTATGCACATTATGAGGTAGGATGGAGTAGTTACTGATTTAAAAAATATACTCAAATTGGTAAGCACTTTTAAAAATGAATATATATCATAAAACATCACAAATATTCTAAATAATCTATTAAACATTGCACAAAGAGGGCAATATAACATTGATAATGTGGTATAGTATGTAAAGACCATGAAACAATGGGATATTAACCTTCAATTTGATACGAAATTGGTAGGGTATGAAGTTTAAAATATTATATTATAATTTATAAATATAGTATATATGATCCCTTGATCAACATGGGAAGACATTATATTGCTTGCTCTTAGTTACAACCCAGTTATATTGAGTATCATATAGTAAGGAACGGTACAACATATTGGAGTAGAAATAATTTTTTTTGATTTAAGTCTGGAAGGAAATTTATAAGTCATAGATATGAATACCAATGAAATTCACTACCCTACATTAATTAGTGCCAAGTGGGAAGGTGACCATAAACATAGTGTGAAATTGGTTAAAGGCACACTAGAGGGATCCTATTATCATCACACATGTGAATAAATTTAAAATTAAGCCTTATATCATTCTTAAAGAACCTAACTCACCCTATGAATATGGGGATGACAACTAGTTTAAGTTTGACATAGAGCCTAAGCATAATGCACATCAAATTATAAAGTTGAAATTTTTCCATCTAGAGACAAAACCATTTCATCCATTATAGGAAACAGAGTATCCTTGATCTATACCTATGATAACAAAAAAAAAAGTTCCATAGTTCCATATATGGGAATGCAAGTCTCCATTTTTGCAATCACCAACAAGGTTTGAAGTAAATTTGATATATCAAGTAGGTATGATCAACATGGATTACATCGAACCAACTTGGGAAGGTATTTTACTATGGCTAGTTGCATCTTTAGTGAACAATGATTCAAATACCCATATATTGAATTTTTTAAAAGGATACCATGATGTGAGAGCAATGAGAGTGGTTTTCACTGTAGAGTGACAATTACCTCAATAATTTGCAATCAAGGACTTGGGATAATTTATTTACAGATTGGAGCAACATGTTCAAAATGTAGATTAGAGAGTTAGTGCACTAAATTACGATCTGAATGGTATTATTATGACATTTTTGGGAAGTACATAGGTTAAATTATTTACACTAAAAATATTATTTTGAATTATTGTGAGCTCAAATTCAAATAGCACCTATGATCGCGAGTTAGTGACCATTTTTCCTATAAGGATAACGTCTTGAAATTCACATTAATAAATGTTTCATTTTATGGTATTTTCAAGGTGTATAACCTAGATACTGGGTGAAAGTATTAAAATATACTTTAGCACCTCTTCTAACAACATGGTACATGCACTAGGAACATAGGTGGGAAACTAAAAATTGTGCATAATTTCAACAAGATTTTATTTAAACCTTTATCTTTAAGGATGAGAATACCCTAGTGAAGAACACTCTTCATAATTTGAAAATATGTTTATGTCATGGGTGAGAACATGATATAAGAACTATGACAAACTCCTCTTCATAAGAAGAAACAACTAGACATTTGAATATATCTATCTAAAATTATAAGGCTAATAAGCAGAAGGGTGCAACCCTATGATAGAATAATGGATGAAATAGGATAAATAAAATATAGTGACAATGATGAGGACCTAGACTTGGAGAGTTTGTTCAAATTTAAGCGATAAGTAGAAGATCCAAAATCTAAAATTATAGAGCAAATTAAAGATGCACAGCTATAAAATTTAAACATTTAAGAACAAGAAGGGTAAAGGACACTATGGGACTCTATTCTAAGTGGTTCCAACAAGATATATCAAGAACCATTAAATAAATCTATAGGTAACATTCGTACTAAGGATTACCAAATTTTGTGACTTGGTATGACTATTAGACACAATGAGAGCTATCATAAATCTTAAAATTGATACAATATTATCAAGATGTGTTCCTAATTTTTTTTTCAAAAGTTAAGGGTGTAGATCTCATCTATAATCCATACAAACAACACAATTTTTTGAAAATGGATACTAGAATATCTCAATTCCTTATTTGAATAGAATTGGTGAAAAAATATTCTAGGAAATGAATAGGAGTAAACTGATAAACTCTATAAATTCAATCCTACATTTAAAACTCCCTATTTTATGTCAAATTTTAACTTTCCATAATACATTCTATTGTTCCATTAAATTCATTCGTGAATTGAATTAAATGAAACCAAAAGAAACTGAAAGAAAATAAATGACACCATAAGTGATAACAGAGTTCACCCACCATTTGGACTATGTCTCTAGGATTGCAGTCAGCTACAATCTAATCCATTATAAAAAGATACAAGTATTTAAAGTTTACAACTTACATAAAAAATGGATTATGAACTTGAAATAATGATAAAACTAACTTTAATACTCTAACTCATTCAATAGATGTCTTGCCTCTATCTGTAGTATCTATTCATCCATTTCCATTTATTTGGGAAATTCTCTATTTGATTATATCTATAAACTCTTAAATGGGCATAATAGTAAATATGAGTGCCTCTAATTATCATAGATTTGTATCTCCTGATAACAACCCTATAACATACACATCCCCTAGGGCACAAATAGAGGTAACAAAAGTAGAGTTATTGGTCTCTCTGTGTATCCATACATAGTTTCACAAATACATCCATTCCTTGCCTATCATGGGTCTATGTGTATTTAAAATAACCCATAATGAAACTAATACCTCTACCTTTGGCCATATGGCCTTATAAAATAAACAGTGTACACACACACACATATGGATCATAATAATCTTCCCATAATTAAAATAGAAGATAAATAAATATATTTCAAAATGGTGTAAAATAATAAATGAATACACAAAAAATTTACCAGATATCAACAGACAAATATCACCCTTGGTTCGAGCCTCTAATTGCAAGTGGTACTCAGTTTGGCTTGGGTTAATCATACACCCTTGGACCACTATATTATATGTTCCCACTAACTTTTCTATCCAAATTGGATTCCCATCTACCCAGGCTTACATGCCCTACCAACAAGAGAGATTAAAAACATCACTAGCTCAGCTTCATACACCAACAACCCTAATGATCTCTTTGCTAGTTTGGCTTGGTCTATATGGACTCCATAAATTTAACATGTGCCCATAAAATAGATGGATCTGTGTGGCCCATATGCCCGTATCCTGGTCCACACGTTTGGCTCATTCTAAAATGAGCCTCTTCCATGCAACAAGCTTCTCTCATCTCTGGTATTCTAGTTTGTCTCTTTGGTTGCAACAAAGGCTGACACGGGCTTCATTTTGGGATTGTCTATCCCGTATATCAATAGTCATCGATAATGGAATTATGGAGATCTAATCGACCATTTAATTTCACAAACCTTATCAAATTGATGCCAAATGCATTAGATGGTTCATCTAAGAACTCTTCACCCTTTGGATTGGGCTCGACTCCTCTTTACCTTTTGATAAGCTATTTAAGCTTGGCTCAGGTTTGGTTAAGTTATTCTCCACAGGCTCAACCTTTACAATAGACACCTTGTACAATAGCATTCAAAATTGTATATATACATATATAATAGTCACACTATCATTTTACAAAATAAAAAATAGACATCCTTCATGGATCACCTTATATTCAATTTTTTGTCCATTCAAGACTGTAATATCTACATCTTGCAATGTGGAATATTTGTTTTTTAGATGAACGAGCTCTATGAATAGACTCAACTCTAACAGTCTACATCGACTCTCCCATTTTGAGATCTTCTCACAAATATCTATATCTATCCATGCCTTATGAGATAGATATAATATCAATCATGACTCGATAACATCTATTATTCATTCTAGCCACAATCATTAAAATAGATGAAGGTTCTCTTCCTGCTAGTGCTAAAAAAATGAGCCTACAATAATATCATCCTCTTTTCATGGCTTGAAATGCCATACCAAATCAGAATCCCCCTTCCTCATCACTCGACACTGCATCTAAATAACTAGTTTTCCATAGCCTCCAAATTATCCTTGAATAGTAAATATGTTCATGACCATCCTTCTATTTTTTTAAAATAGGATGTTAATCCCATATTTATTAGTATAATGGATAGGAAAGGCTTTCAATAGCTTTAATATCAATAGATAACTCTCACCATGAATCTCACCCTTCTATTGCAAGAGCTCAACTAATAACCTTCGAGCTCAATTGAATGCATGAATGATTAACTTGACTCAAGCTTGGTCATGACAACTTATATGAGTATCTCAAAGCTCAATTTGGTTATGATTTGGATTAATTGACAATGAGCTGTCAAGCACACAACTTGATTTGGAACCTGAGTCAGGTTGACATGTGAGCTAGGATATCAGGTGAGTTGGGGTACCAGGCAGGTTGGGGTGCAAGACAAGTTGGGGTGTCAGGCGAGTTTGGGTGCCAGGTGAGTTGGGTTGCACTATCGAGTTAGGTTGAATTAAAATTTAGGTTGCATCGAATAGTCCTCCAGATCAAACCTCCCCACAAAGAATATTTTATACTCAAAAGTACCAAGAGTCTGACGGAACTTGTTACAATGCTTTTTGCATCACACCAACAAACAAAACTCTACAAAAAGTCAACTGTCCAACTATAATTACAACCTATATATGGAGAGTAAAAAAAATAAACTTTGTATCAATTCTGCCAATTGAACTGTTTCTCAAAATAGTCATAATCTCTAGTGGCTTCTCTCAACCTCTACACTGCATGAAGGTTAAGGTATTCTCCTTGTTATCACACAAGAGAAACAATTGTGCTACATACACCTAAGGATTTAAAAGCAAATTGCACATATGCATATTTAAATTTTACAAATGTTGCCCATCTATGGGTCTTTTGAAAGTACACCTACATGACGTGACTAAAAACATATATGTGTATACAGAAGGTTTGTAATACAAACATTGCCCATATTATTATTATTATGAGATTTATACATATATAATGTAATTATAAAAACATGCAATAGATTTTGTCTATCCTAAGGTGACAAATGCACAATATATGTTATACCTAAGGATAATTTAGAGAACTATAAACAATAAAATTAATTGCTATGTCCCTCAAATCTTTCTCTTACTTGTCAAACTCTAATGTTATCTTAGAGGGTTTCCCTAACAAGAGCTTCTTTACAAACTCACAAATCTATAAATCACTATAAGAAAATATTAGTTAAAAGTGAGAAGACACCAACTATTTTAAACTTATCTCAAGGTTTCTTTTACCATCTGTCTACTCCATGATTCATACCTCCACAACTCATCCAACTGAGTTAGTTTCCAAAATCAAATCAAAATAGAAAACTAAAATAAGAGATAAAAAATGTAAATCTTTCCAAACATAATTTAAATGAAATTGCCTTCCCAGATTTAATAAATAGGAATTTCTCTATAATAGTGTTGGAAGTAATAATCAAGCATACTATTTTGTTCTATAGTTATGCTTTATTATTCAAATAAACCATTAACCACTAAGGATTGTTCCTTGTTTATGGTTTCCTAAAATGAATAGTAGTGGTTTCATCTTTTTACTCTGTC
Source organism: Torreya grandis (assembly GCA_037957365.1). Classification (NCBI taxonomy): domain Eukaryota; kingdom Viridiplantae; phylum Streptophyta; class Pinopsida; order Cupressales; family Taxaceae; genus Torreya; species Torreya grandis. The sequence goes on along the minus strand of JARHVA010000640.1, from coordinate 2,289,650 downwards.
TCAATAAGAGTTAGATGATCTATTAAATTTTAAAGGCTTTCAAAAACAACTTCAATCAAAGACATATTTCCAATGCAACCTTACACAAAGGACTCAACCAAAATTATGTAGACATGGTTACGTTTGAGAATATTTTATACATCTAAAGAAAATATGAAGTGCACCTGTTGAGTACTGGTCAACAAATATTAGTGTCTTAAACAACTACATGTTTGCTTCCTGCAACTCTTAAAAAAACTGTGAAACAAATCAATCTATAAACCATTTAAAACTCAAAACTCAAAGTGCAAAAACTTTTCAAATACTGAACATTAACTTTTTACCATTTCCATATCTTACTATAGAATTGATATTTTCACTTGCTCTTAAATTCAATGACATAGGCATCCATAGCATGATTAATAATCCAAAATAATAAGGCTGTACAACTAGCTAGCTAGACCAAAATATTGTGTTAATACCAATATGAAATCAGATCATAACCGTACATCATTTTAGCCTTTGTGTAAGACTGGTAATCAAATTGTAACTATTTTCTCTTGGATGTGCATCACTGAAAGTGCCTTGCGCTTTGACTAAATGCTTTCCAAAGAAGAAAAGTTGTTCCTTTCACAATACCATCTCACACCTCAAGTGTCAAAGTGATGTGTTTTTCATCTCCATTGATCCTGCAAGGCTAATAGTTCTAGAACTTAGTTGTCAGAAGTTTGTCTTCTTTTAGCGAATTGAAACACCTTCTAATTTCCCTTTGCACTAACCTCCCTGCATGGTCAACTCAAATAGAATAATCATAACAAAAATTTGATATTTAAAAACTTTTAAACATAATTATATAACAATTGAAGCAAGGACCTGTAATCACTTTCTCTGATACCAATTTCGATCCATAAACCATACAAACAACATAGTTTTCTGAAAATGGATACTAGAATATCTCAATTTCTTAATTAAATTGAATTGGTGCGGAAACATTCTAGGAAATGAATAGGATTAAACTAACAAACTCTGTAAACTCAATCCCATATTTGAAACTCCATGTTTTATGTCAAATTTTAACTTTCCATAATTCATTCTATTATTCCGTTAAATTCATTTGCAAACTGAATTAAATGAAACTAGAAGAAAATGAAATAAAAGAAATGACACCAAAAGTGATAATGGAGTTCACCCACCATTTGAGCTACATCTCCAGGATTGCAGTCAACTACAATATGATCTATTATAAAAAGATGCAAGTATTTACAATTTACAACTTACATTAAAAATGTATTATGACCATGAAATAACGCTAAAACTAACTTTAAGACTCTGACTCATTCAACAAACGTCTTGCCTCTATCTGTATCATCTGTCCATCCATCTCCTTTTATTTGGGCAATTCTCCATTTGAGTGTCTATAAACTCTTAAACAGGGATAATATTAAATACGAGTGCCTCTGGTTATCACAAATTTGTATCTCCGGATAACAACCCTGTAACATACAAGGGCACGAATAGAGGAAACAAATGTAGAATTATGGGTCTCTCTTTGTATCCATACACAATTTCACAAATACATCCATTCCTTGCCTATCATGGGTTTATGTGTATTTAAAATAACCTGTAAAGAAACGACTACCTCTGCCCTTGGCCATAAGGCCTTACAAAATAGACAGTGTATATATATATATATATGGATCATAATCATCTTTCCATAATTAAAATAGAAGATAAATAAATCTCTTTTGGAATGGTGTAAAATAACAGACGAATACACAAATTTTTTACCAGATATCAGCAGGCGGATATCACCCTTGGTTCGAACCTCTAATTGCAAGTAGCACTCAGTCTGGCTCGGGTTCATCATATGCCCTTGGACCATTATATTATGTGTTCCCATTGACTTTGCTCTCCAAATTGGATTCTCATCTGCCCAGGCTTACATGCCCTACCAACAGGTGAGATTAAAAACCTCACTAGCTCGGCTTCATACACCGATAATGCTAATGGTCTCTTTGCTAGTCTGGCTTGATCTACATGGCCTCCACAAATTTAATGTGTGCCATAAAATAGACGTATCTGTGTGGCCCATACACCCATAGCTTGGTCCACATGTATGGCTCATTCTATAATGAGCCTCTTCCATGCAATGAGCTTCTCTCATCTTTAGTATTCTAGTTTCCCTCTCTTTGGTCGCAACAAAGGCTGACACGAACTTCATTTCAGGACTGTATATCATGTATATCAATAGTCATTGGTAATGGAATTATGGAGATCTGATCTATCATTTCCTTTCACGAACCTTGTCAAATTGATGCCAAATGCATCATACGGTTCGCCTAAGAACTCTTCGCCCTTTGACTCAGGCTCGGCTCCTCTTTACCTTTTGATAAGTCGTTTAAGCTTGGCTCAGGTCTGACTGCATTATTCTCCATGGGCTCGGCCTTTATAATAAGCACCTTTTATGATAGCATTCAAAACTGTATATATACATATATAACAGTCACATCATCCTTTGCCAAAAGAACAAGTAGACGTCCTTCACAGATCACCTTATATTCAGTTCTTCGTCCATTTTGGACTGTAATATTGACATCCAGCAAATGTGGAATATTCATTTTTTGGTTGAAAGAGCTCTACGAATAGACTCAGCTTTGACACTCCACATCGCCTCTCCTATTCGGGGATCTTCTCATAAATATCTATATCTATCCACGCCCTACGAGATAGATATAATATCAATCATGACTCGACAGCATCCATTATTCATCCCAGCCGCAATCATTAAAATAGACGAAGGTTCTCTTCCTGCTAGTGCTCCAACAATGAGCCTGCAATAATATCATCCTCTTTCCATGGCCTGAAGTGCCATACCAAATCGGAAGCCCCCTTCCTCACCACTTGGGACTGCATATAAATAACCAGTTTTCCATAGCCTCCAAATTGTCCTCGAATAATAAATATGTTCACGGCCAGCCTTCTCTTTTTTTAAATAGGACGTAAATCCCATATTTACCGGGATAATGGCTAGGAAAGGCTTTAAATAGCTTTAATATCAATATGTAACTCTCGCCATGAATCTCACTCTTTTGTTGCAAGAGCTTAGTTAATAACCTTCAAGCTCAGTTGAATGCATGAACGGTTAACTTGACTCAAGCTTGGTCATGATAACTTGCATGAGTATCTCTAAGCTCAGTTTGGTTATTCGCTGGATTCGTTGGCAATGCGCTGTCAAACACACAACTTGATTTGCAACCTGAGTTGGGTTCGCATGTAATCTAGGATGCTAGGCAAGTTGGGGTTCTAGGCGAGTTGGGTTGCACTACTGAGTTGGGTTGAATGACAAGTTGGGTTGACATGCCGAGTTGGGTTGCACTACCAAGTTGGGTTGAATGACGAGTTGGGTTGCATCGAATAGTCCTCCAGAGTAATATATTTCATTAGGAGAGATTAATATGCAACTCAAAGAGTGTGCATAGACTATTAAGAAGTACTTGTATAGGCTAAATCTTGATATGAATATTAAAGTTAAGGCTAAAATTGATCACATGCAGGAAGCATGGATTATCTATCCAGTATGAAAGTCATAATCAGTAAGTCTAATGGTGGTGCAACCTAAAATGTCAGTAGAAATCAAAGTGTATAGGGACTATAGGGCATTGAGTAATGCCTTCATAAATGAACTATTTATAATTCCCTTTAGATACAAAGTTCTAGAGTCACTCATAGGGCATGAATTCTATTCCTTCATAGATGTAATCAATGGATATCACTATATACTTATCAAAATCGATAATTGGATGGGTCTCCTTTGCATGCAAGGTAATGCATTTTGGTCTCAATAATGATCTTATTTTTTTTTTTAGGGATGTGGTCACTACGTTCCAATATTTAGTATATGACTTATTGTATGTCTATCTTGATGATTGGGCTATATTATATTTATTCAAAAAACATTTATCTAAGCTATGAGTCATGTTATAATTATGCCAAACTCTATGCATTTCATTGAGTTTGAAAAAGTGTTTGTTCTTCACATCATTTGGTGTTCTCTTGGCCACATAGTCTACATCGATGTTTTTTAGTTGATCAAGCTAAAATTATAGTCATTGTGAGTATACCACCTCCTACAAGATCTACTGAAGTGATATAATTCCTTAGACATATAGTGTATTATCTCAAGTTCATCAAAGGGTATAGATCTATAGCTAGAGAGACTATTATGCAAAGATACAAAATTTGAGTGGATTAATGAGTATCAGAGATATTTTGTGGATTTAAAATAGAGTTTTATAATAGCTATCATATTGGTATTCCCTAATTGGAATAATCCATTTCATGTGCACGTATATTCTTAAGGAACCACAATAGGATTTATATTGGCTCAACAAGGAGATGGAGGTTTGGATCACCACATTCCCTTTACAAGTAGAAAATTATCATCAACAAAAAATAATTACACTAAAAAGGAGTGAGAGACCCTATCTATGGTTTTTATGCTTCATAAATTCACTCATTATCTTAACAACACCATTTGAGTTCTTTATTGATCACCAGATTTTTTCTACCTAGTGAATAAGCCTATGCTAGGCAAAAGGATATCTAGGTGGTTAATGTTATTCCAATACTTTTAGTTTAAGATCAATGTGAAACTAGGAAGACAAAATGTGGTACCAAATCATCTTAGCTAAATAAGGAATGGTGAGGATCCAAAATAATTTCAAGATGAGTCATTTGATGTGCACTTATTCAAAGCCTCTACGATTCCATAAAATATGAAGGACATAGCCAATATCCTAGAACAAGGATTTTTTCCTGCATAATATGTTGAAAATATAAAAATTAGCTGATCATATGAGCCAATATTTTTGTATTATAAATGATTTTTTGTATAAAATGGGTAAGGAGTATGTGTTGCATAGAGTAGTCTAGGATCGTGAGAGACCATAATTGTTGGAAGAAGATATTACTTTAGATACCAAAAATCCACACACCTACAATTTTGAATGTAGAAATAGCCTTGGAAGTACCCCTGGACCCTCTTAGGACCAACCTACACCTATCGAGCCTAAACCAACCAATCTACACTTAGTTGCACCTAGCTGAGTAACCTTGGCCTTTAGGACCCTATTCTTATGGAACCTGATTGTCAACGATTAGGGTGACTTTCAACAGTTAGCCTTGAGAACCCTTGATCATTGATGGTCAAGATCCACCTTTTTACCAAGAGCATGCAAGCTCTATCGAACCTTTTTTAAATATAACTTGTCTAATTTATATTGTGAGCCTTTGCATGCACAAATTATATTTAGATGACCCAATTACACTTTCACTTCCACCTCTTGCTTATGCCTATAAGAGAGAGAGAGAGGCCTGGGAGGTCAAATCCATCTATAATAATTATCTGAAGTTTGAGCATTCAAGAGTTTTCTTTTACATGTCAATTAGCATCATCAATATTTTCAAGCATTATCAACCATCTTATTGAGAGCCAACTTGTCATTTTCTCTCAACCAAGATTTCAGGTATCATTACTCTACTAAAATCCAGCTAGATTCTACCAATAGGCTAACTACCTCAACCACCCACCCAACTAACTTCTAGTAAGACAAGTACTTGTCTATCAATATTTATATGCTTTTATTCCATTTCACAATCAACCTAGTCCTTACCCAACTCTTGGAATTCATCTATGAAATCTTGTCACCTTCTTGTGATTAAACCCAAAATTCCATAGTCAATAGCCGATGGTTGGACCCTAACCACTGACAGTCAGGCTAACCACCAATGATCACCTTAATCGTTGGCGGTCACCTATGGCAGAAAAACCAACAAGTTGATTTGGCCCACCTACACCCAATCAAATATGTTTTTCTATGTTTTTGACCACTCATAGGCCACTTTCTGATTTTTTGAAGCATACCCCAACCTGTTAGTACTAGTATTAATTAGTTTATCATGAATTAGACCATTTCTAGTTACTTTTTTAACAAGCTTTCTTGTACTCAATTTTATTACCTTTTAATTATTGATGCAAGTATCTTCTTTCCAGCTTATCAACTTGATTATTTAAAACATGGGGATTAACATCCCCTAAAGAAGCTCTCGCTTCCAAGATCTAGCTATCACTAGGAAATCCACCCAAATATCTATCTAACAAACAAGTTTGCTTTAATGCTTTCTTATTTGCAGGTCTTCCTCCCAAGCCAAAGAGGAGCTCTTCACAATCTTCTGATTCGACGTGTGTGCACAAACAAACAATTTTTTAAACACACTTATATTGATTTTTTTTCCATTTTTCTTAGAACTTAAGTAAAAATTTACATAAAATATTTTGGCACACCTGGTGGGACCTAGAGTCTTTACTCACAATTTCTTTGCATTTGTATGTTCTTATCTTTATCTGTGCTCATAATTAAAACTAATTTTTTTAAAGCTTAAAATTGACAACATCCATTTATTTCTTTTAACATTAGTTCACTTTGAATTAAAACAAAATAATCTTATCATAGCATCACCTTTATTGCACACACTAGCCAGACCACTTTCATCAATCAAACATCAAAACAATTTAAGACAAGGCCCGACTAGGATTTCATCACCTAGCAGTCACCTTAACCATTCCTGGGAATCCTACTTAGAGGTCATTACCAAGAGTAGAACCAACTCAACTCTCTAGTTGAGTATAAACTCTGGATATCAATATATATTGGCTAAAAACTTAACACTCTTATCACTACGAGATCATGAAGTGAGTGGGTAGGCCCCAATAACAAGCCATGTATTGATTCCAATATAGGTTCTTTTAAGCACCTAAACAACTCGAAACCAACCATAAATTGCTTCTATAGTACCTAATCTACAAATCAACTTCTATGACACATACTCATAGACTAAGGCATAAGCTAAAAGTGAGATTAAAACTAACCTCTAGGCTTAAACGTACCTCATAGCATGTGTTTGGATTTCTTGGATTAGGTTTTGCCTTCTTGTTTGAGTGGTGAGTTTGTTCTTATTTTCTTACATGGTTCTCACTCGTCAGCAATGAAGATACTTAGTAGAAAAAAACCCATCACTTAAATCAACCTCTTATACCTCCTCATCTATAGAGTACGTCTTTGAGGTAGAAGAGTGGTGAGTTTGTTCTTATTTTCTTACATGGTTCTCACTCGTCAGCAATGAAGATACTTAGTACAACAAAACCCATCACTTAAATCAACCTCTTATACCTCCTCATCTATAGAGTACGTCTTTGAGGTAGAAGATTCACCTCATCCATTAGGAATCTTACTTTCCTTCAGGTATTTCCCCAAGGAGACATGGATTTTACCAATTTTCTAGATAACAATCTAGTTTCCCTTCAACACTATCTTAACACCTCTTCTCACCATATCTCAATTTCAAATCCACCTTAGGATTCTTCTTATGGCATGCCATCCCGCCTTATGAAAGGTGTCCCTATTTTTGTGGTCACCACCCAACCTTTGACCACCCAGGCATCTTCATCTACTAACCCATTTAACACTATGACTGAGAACCAACCTATCCAACCAATCATTACCCTTACACCTTCTACCCATACTAATGACTCTACCTTAGGGATAACCCAACCATTGACCCATCAAGCCCCACTTTTAGCTAGAGCACCCACCACCAACATTACCAACCTCCCCTTTGTCAAACCTAACCCATCAATCAATACATTTTACTAAGCTTAGGATTATCTATCCCTTCTACCTCACCACCCCTTAGCACAAAGGTCACTACCTCACCTCTTGTCACCAACCCAACTACCACCCCTGCCCAATCCATAGGGACTTGTTAGTAGTTACCCATTGTACCCAATCTAGGATACATTCTTAACTCACAAGGGTATGTACCCACTACCCAACCATCATCATCCACCTACCCTACCCAACCTCTAACATCCACATTCCAATATGTGGCAACCTCTCAACTACCAAACAATTACCAATATGTTACCCAACTTCAACCACAATATCAGCCTTATGATCTTTTTGGTACACCACCTTAAACCAACCTAATGAAAATGCTCATGGATAAGATGACCAACCTTGAGTCATCCATTTCAAGGGGTCATAACATCTTATCTTATGATCAAATTTATAACAAACCTATACATCCTTTTGTTCCTATCAGACCTTACGCTCCTCAATGGGAGCTTCCAAAATTTATGAAATTTCAAAGCAAAGAGGACCCCCAACACCACCTTAGGGATTTTAGGCATGCATGCTACATGATTGATTATGATGATGCCCTTCTCCTCTGAACCTTCCCCATATCTTTATCTAGTCCAACACTTGACTAGTATAGTGCCCTTACCAAGCATTCCATCTTTTCTTTCACCCAACTAGCACTAGTCTTTTTGGATCCCTTTTCCATTAACATTTCCAAGAAGGTCTCTATCACGGACCTCTATTCTATCAAGAAATTCAAAAATGAGTCCATTGCTGATTTTGTTGCATGTTGGAGAAACTTGATTAATCAGCTTTCATTTTCCCTCCTCAACTTGAACTTATAAAACTTTTTGCTCGAGCTTGTGCCAAACATATATCTTCAACACGATGTGTCCATAGATTTAGAACCTTTGATGCAGCTTTTACCATGGCACATAAGCTAGAAAACTTGACCATATATGAGGGTAAATTGAAGTTACAAAACAAGAACTCTACCTTCGAGACTAGTGAAACTCCTTCCTCCAAACTAGGCAACCAAGCCAATACCAGAACCAAGACCAGGGGAACCGCATATGCCATAATCCTTAAAACCACCCCTCCACCCAATGTCAATCAAAAAAATTCTCCCATTACCTCTAATCAAAATACAAGGAACCCAAACTGAGGCAACCAAAAATAATTTACTCCACTTGGAGAATCTTATACCTCAATTCTGAAAAAGCTACTAAAAGCTAACCTTATACAACTTCCACCCATCAAACCTCCCAAATAGTTTTATTATTCTCATCCATCACCTACTTGGTCTAATGAGAATGACCTCTGTGCTTTTCATCTAGTAATTGGACATGATGTCAGCGGGTGTAATACTTTCAAGAATATTGTTTAGAGTCTTATTGACAAAGGGGAACTCATGTTGGATAATCCCAATGCCCCTCAAAATAAATCTCTTGACATCTTTAGGAAACCTTTTTCCAACCATGCCCTTGGAAAAAATGAGGACATACTGACTGAATTATCTCATAATGCCCACACGGTCAATATGGTTCATAATACACATACCCATGAAGACCCAATCATTCCATCTACCTACTCTTCCCCCACCTCACTTATCGAGTTGAGGGGGTCACCCTACCCTCCTTCAGAGACCCAAACCATGGAGGATCCTTTCTCCCTAGATATGCTCATATAAGCATTGGAATCATCACATATTACCTCAACTATCACATCTGAACAAATAAACATCCCTAATCCACCACCTCTACCAACTACCAAACAAATTGCCACACCTATGGACATCATCCCTAGAGGAGAAGTGGTTGTACCAACTCCTCTAATGGAGGATTTATCTATCCCAACCCTACCTTCCTCACCTCAGGAAATAAACCAACCTACCAACCATCCTCCCTAACCTAAAAATATATCTATTGCATCCACTACCCATATATCAGGACCAGTACATAAACCTTTTTGTGTATTAGTACAAAAAATGGAATTTGTCTTAAAAATAGACATGGATCCAACCATTTTTTGGAAATAATTAGGGATTACCTCCATCAACAAACCTAAACCTTATATCATGCCTCTAACCAACCAATCCATCATCTCTCCACCACCTCTTAAACCAATCCAAACTTCTAACAACCCATCAACTTTTCAATCAACCAAAATAGCCACCACTTCACCAACCAAACCTTTGAAAACTCTTGGTGCCTTCCCTACTTGGAGTTTGGTTCACCCATCCTTGAAAGTAGACTTAACTTCACCCAAGCCTATACTCATGTCTTGACCCATACCAACCAAGAGGATGAGAACATTGAAAGGATGCATAACTAAGACACTACCTCCCTCTACCTTGCCCTCTATCTTAAGGCCTCACCCTTCCACTCTGCTTAAAAAGTAACCCCGTTTCAACATATGTCACCCACTACCATTGATTAAACTAGTACATTTATTATCTGATGCACCAATCCTTCCCATATTACAACTAGTTAGACCATCAAACTCAGCCAACTCAACTACCAACATACCTAGACTAAAACCATCAACTAGAAACACCACCTTTCCCAAACCATCTCTCACCAAACCCATTGCCACCAACACACCCATTTTACCAGCCCAAACCATGATACCTAAACCTTCCTTACCTCTAAAAGAATCCTATATGAACATTATTCAAAGATCAGTGCATACATCCTACCTCACATTACCTCCCATCGGACCTTTCAATCCTCTTGGTTTGAAGCTAGCCTGGTACAATGATTGTCAAATTTACTCCTATCATAGGACACTTGAGCATGACACAGAGAATTGTAAACCTCTATAGGCCATTATCCACCAACTCTATGATGAGGATGATCTTTTGGTAGATGACCTTCCATCCATTCCTCCACTATTACACCCAACAACTATTTACCAAAACATTCTTAATCCCCCACAACCACCTTAGCATGACAAAGAATCTACCTAACCCCCCATCACACCTTGCCCCTTTATCCATACCATTAATGTGGTCACAAAATCATAATAAAATGATAAAGAGAAGGCTAAAGTATTTATTCCATGGACATACCCACCAGCTTACCCTATACCAAACCAGATCCAAACCTCTACATCTGTAGCTAAGCCCAAAGTCACCATCTTAGTCACTTTAGAGGTTAACCCCTATGAATCCATCAAGAGGGTCATCCTTAAAGAACTTCACCATACCTCTACTAAAATGAGCCTCTATGAGCTCATTTCCACCTCACCTCACCATCATAAGGCCATGATCGAGGCTATGCAAGCCATTAAGGTTAGACTAGGAAACTCCCAGCCTATAGAGGCATTCATCAATGAGATCTAGCTCTCTACCCTTGTTAATTTCAAAGACTCAGAGATACCTTCTATACACCCTGAATAATTAGATCCCCCTCTTTTTATTACAACCCACATCAACCAAACCCACATCAAATAGGTTATAATCGATGGGGGAGCCAATATCAACATCATCCCTTCCCATGCCTATGAGAAACTCAAGCTACCAAATAATGTCATGTCAAAAACTACAACCATCCTTAGATCATTTAATGACACCATGACCACTACCTTGGGAACTATCATCCTTCATATTCATTTATGACCTCGCATGCTCCCCAAACTCTTCTATATGGTCGAAGGTGAATTCCAGTATAATGTTTTGCTAGGGAGACCTTGGATTTGGGCCATGGGTTATGTACCTTCCACCCTCCATCATTAAGTCAAGTTTAAACATGAAGTTCAAGTTGTTACCATACAAGCTGACCCTATCCCTTTTGTAACATGAAATATGACCTATGGCCTAATGATGTTCTCCTACCTCCATCTAAAGCATTACAAATAACCACCATCAAGCCTTCACCCATGAAAGTCAAAGCCGTTACTTCTTCCCCTTCTAATGAGGCCTCTACCAGTTCATCTATCCCCATAGACTAGATACCCATCACTAATATTTTAGAACCTACATTCCAATTCCTTACCCTTGGAGAATACTATCTCCTCACCCTTAATTCCCTCCTTACTCCCTAAGAATACCAAAAACTCAACCACCAACTAGGTTATGACCCCAACATTGGATCCATTTCCCCCTTGGGGCCTTCAAGCTATCAAACCCACTTTATCTATGGGGGAATCAACAAGCCACTTGACACTATCATCACTCCCTCTCCACCTCAACCATTCACTTCTACCTTGTCTTATTTGGACAACCTAGACTTGCCAAACTATACCTTCATATATGTGCTTGGAAGGGATTTGGTTTGGAATTATATGAGCATGGCCCACACACACTGACCTTAATTGAGACTCAAAATCCTCATGAAAAGCATGGCCTTGGATTCATTCTACCTAATAAGAAGAAATCCAAACAAACTACCCCTACCATTATTGAAGAAGAAACCCTTTCCTCACCAACACCCCCTCCACCTATGGGTGAGGATGAGTACATCATCCCACCTAATTTTTTTCATCAACATGATTACCCTTAGTCCCCTAACTTATCAAAAGGAAGGGGAACCCATATCCATCCCTTTGACCCATCCTAAACTCATGGGATAAGACTCTCGTGCCATTCACACTATCTAGTGCTAGGATGATGATTCTATTCTCAGCTACCTTGGTGCACTTGATTCCTCCATCCACAAATCCTTACCTATGGATACCTCAACCATGTTGAATGAATCTACCATATATATTGACTTGGGTACTCTGGACAACCCCCATGTCATCAAGCTTGGCCAAATCCTCACCCTTGAGGAACTATAGGACTTTTCTACCTTCCTCCAAGACCACAGTATTGCAATCACTTGGTCATATGTCGATATGCCTGGTATTTTCCTAGCCATTACCACTAATAAAATTTTAACCAATCATGATGCCAAACCTATCAAATAGAAACTTTGATGAATACATCCTTGCATAGCCCTCCTTGTCAAAGAAGAGCTTCAATGCCTCCTTTCTATCAACTTTATTCAACCCATTGATTATCCCCAATGGGTTTTTAATATCATACCTATCACCAAAGACATAAGGGGAATATGTATCTACATAGACTTTCATGACCTCAACCTCACCTACCCAAAGGATGATTTTCCCCTACCCAACATTGACCAACTTTTTGATCTTACAATAGGCCATAAGATTCTATCTCTCATGAATGGATTCTCGAGTTATAATCAGATTTTGATTGCCCTTGAAGATCGACACAAAACTACCTTTATCACCCCATGGGGGTCTTTCTGTTATAGATTCATGCCCTTCTGTATTAAGAATGTTGGTGTAACCTATCAACGTGCCATGACCTATATTTTTCATGACCTTATCCATATAATCGTCGAAGACTATGTGGATGCCCTTCTCAAGAAGTCCAAGCTTTAAAAAGAGAATTTAGTCATTCTCAAGATTATCTTTGAGTTAATTATCTACCATCACATCTACCTCAAACCCAAGAAATGTATTTTTGAGGTCTTATTAGGCAAACTTCTTGGATTCATCATTTCCCTTCAAGGAATCAAGTTGATCTAGACAAAATCAAAGACATCCTCAAGATTCTACCTCCAACCAATCTTAAATAACTCCATAGCTTATAAGGGAAGCTTCAATCCATTCATCACTTCATCTCCTATCTCTCTAATTGATGTCAACCCTTCCACCACCTCTTGAAAAAAGACATCTCTTTCAAGTGGAATATCAATTGTTAAAAGGCCTTTGATGCACTCAAAGAGTACCTGCTATCTCCACCTATCCTTACACCTCATAAGGATGGCCAACCTTATACCTCTATATCTCTTCCATAGACCACTCTCTAGGGGTGATGTTTGCCCATCAGGATGAACAACATAAGGAACAAGTTATCTATTAGATTAGTCACACACTTGTCAAATACAAGACTTGGTACACACATATTGAGAAACTTGTTTGGCCCTAGTTTTTGTGGCCACCAAACTTCACTATTACCTTCTTAACCATAATTTTTTTTATCATAACTAATACCAACCTCCTCAAGTACATGTAATCCAGACCATATCAAAACTAGCATATGGCTAAGTGGATCATGCTTTTAGCTAAGTTTGACCTTGAGTTCTTTCAACAAAAATTAATCAAGGGGTAGGTCATTGCCGACCAACTAGCTGAGGCACCCCTAACAAATAACAAACCTCCTCCTATTGAGTTCCCAGATGAGTCTATCAAAATCCTATCTCAAGAAAATTTCACCAATTAAGTAACCATGCTTTTTTATGGTTCCAAATGTCAGCATGGTGGGGGAGTTGGTATCATCCTTATCCCCCTTATCAGTAAACCACTTCCTTTGTCCTTTAAACTTGACTTTGAATGTAACAACAACATGAATAAGTATGAAGCTATAGTAATAGGTCTCCAAACTACCTTATCCCTAGGAGTTTGAATAATCAATATCTTTTGTGACTCCCAACTTTTGGTCAACCAAGTCATCGGCATTTACCAGTGTAAGAATGAGGTTTTATAGTTGTACAGGTAACTGGTTATTTTAGCATCATTCAAACACTACTACATACAAACCACCCCATGATCTACTAACAAGTTTGTCGATACCATGGCTTTGCTTGCCTCTCAAATCCCATTGGCACCTTTAAATTCCAAACTATTAGTCATTATCCATCACCTCACTGAACCCTCCTACACCAAGTTAGACACTCTAACCATCTTTAGTGTGGAGGAGATCCTACATGACCTTTGGTATTATAAAACCTTTGACTACCTTCACCTTGGCATAGTTCCCTCTAGCCTCTCTAGGAATGCCCATCAGGCATTTATTCAGAGCACCTCCCGTTATACCATTATGGGAGGAATTCTCTATAAATGTGGTTTTGATGGCCTCTTATTTTGTTGCCTACGTGGTCTAGAAGCTTCTCACACTATTAAAGATACACATGAGGGTATTTATGGGGACCATTTTAGTAGACTTGCTATAGCTAAATGCATCCTCTACCTAGGCTACTATTGGCCCACCCTTAACCAAGACTATTGTGATTATTTGAAAAAGTGTGTCAAGCGTCAATAACATGCTAACTTACATCATACACCTAGAAATAACCTTCATGTTTCCATAGAATTTTAGCCTTTTTCACAATGGGGTCTCAAGCTTATTGGTGAAATCAACCCCCACTCTTCATAATAACATCATTCTATCATTACCACAACTGAATATTTTACCAAATGGGTGGAGGTTATTTCTCTTGTCTCGATGAAGGCTAAAAATATTATCAAATTTATCACCCACCATATCATCTGCCATTTCAATTTTCCCCATAATATCATCACTGACAATGGTAAATATTTGAAAAACAAACAAGTTCAAGACCTTTGTGATGTATTTGGTATTAAACTTAGATTTTCATCACCTTATCACCCACAAGCAAATGGAAAAGTTGAAGCTTCTAAGAAAACCTTTAACATCATGCTTACCAAAATGGTTAATGCCTTGGTCAGGATTGGCACTTACACATCCCTTTCACCTTATGGGCATATCACACTAGAATTAGAACCCCTATGGGTGTTACACTTTTTTCACTTGTGTTTGGAGTCGAGGCTATATTACCTCTTGAAGTCCAAATACCTTCTCTTCACATATCTTTACATGACCTTGATTTGGAAAATGATTATCATCAAGAACGTTTAGCTCAACTTGAGCTACTTGATGAACATCATTTGGTTGCTCTTTCCCTTCTTTGTGTCTATCAATAATGAGTCAAACGAGCCTATAACAAACACCTAAAATTATGAGAATTCAATATTGGAGATCTTATTCTCAAGGAAAATCAACATGTAACTAATATGGAGAAAAGTAAAAGGGGAAAAATTGCTTTCAATTGGCTTGGACCCTACATTATTACTCCTAAGTATGGATTAGGACTTATCATTTATCCTCTCTCTAAGGTAAGCCATAACCTGAGCCTCTCAACGCTTCGTATTTGCATCCATTATATTATTAGATAGGGATCAAAATAATCATTTGTCTACCTTAAGCTCATCCCTTGTGAACCACATTCATCTCCCTCTTTTTAGGGGTAATTGACTAAAATTGAATCATGTAATTATCTATCACAATTACAACCTAATCTTGAACTATGGATATCATGACTCTATCCACGACATGATTTTCATAGTACTTCCTATATCTTTGAGATTGGTTCCTATGGTCATTGTCACCTATACCTCTCTTTCACCTACTTAACCTACATGTCAGCTTAGTTTTGCCTTCATAAAGGTAATCCATTGAGAATGTATGAGAAAGTCTATGTCAATCCAAATTAGATCAAAACAAAATCAATATCAAATAGTAAAAACAAATCATGGGTCATTCTTAACATTCACAAACTATTCCCTTGAAGGATAGTTGTTAAAAATGAACTAAAATTGCCAAATGTAAGGTGGACTACTCCCTTGAAGGATAGCTATAAAAAGCATTTGAACTAATCACACAAACTTAGACCACTCCCTTGAAGGATGGCTGAGTAAAGCATTAGTTAAAACTATCAATTTCTTGGAAGCTTCCTACATTGATCAACTTCCCCGACCCCCCGAGAAAAAGCAAAAGTAAAAGCAAAAACAAAAATAAAATACGAGCAAAAGAATTTTGAAAGCCACAATTGGCTTTCATAAATAGCAATAATCTCAAAAAGCCACAAGTGGCTCTCCTTAGTAGACTTCTCACATTGATCAGTCTATGCTTCACATATAGACATAAACTTGTTTATACTACCTCTCTGGACACCTACAAAAAAGGCATACTAGTCTCTCTAATGGTTCTAGTTTCACCCATTCTCCCTCCACATATCATATGCATGAGACTATGAGCTTACTTGACACAATGTTATCAAGATCCCTATCTATCAACCTAAGCATGCTAATGTGAAGCATTTGAAAGGCTTATTTTCACTAAGCCAATCCAATTTTGGGTTTCATGTTGGTCTTTACCAATGAAAAGGCATCATGTTTTTTTCTTATCTTTTATTAGTTTATGTAAGCCTATCACTATGAACATGAACAATAAACATCACATCAAAAGCATGAACATCATGAGCTATGTCAACAATAAGCAACATCTATTCATCAATGATTCAAACACAATGTAAACATATCATAGTAAACCATGAACATCAATCACATCATAAACTATAAGCATGTCATTACACAATCACAAGCATAAACCAAATAGCTGAGCCAAATATTAGGGCATACACCATTTCTCATTTCACCCATATAACCATAAATAAAGACATAACATGTATCCATCCATAACATATCCTATCATAACCATAAACATAATCAACACATCACATGCCTAAGCTACTAAGTACAACATCATAAACATGAACCAAAGCCATAAGCCATAATCATAAACCATAAGAAACTATCATATATAACATCATAAGAATCCATCATATACATCAAATCATAAAAAAATACATGTCACAATGTGTCAGCTCTCTCTCAAAACATATACATCTCGCTACATCAACACGTAGGCTAGTATCAAAATAATACATCAAAATAACATATCTCAACATAATCATGAGCTTGCACCACTACCACTAGCCCCATTTGTGCCTACACCTATACCTAGTGGTGGTCCCCCTGGGACCCCTATCTAGCCCACTATATAATCCCACTGAATACAAGTAGCTATCAATGGCCCATTGACCAAGCTCATTGGGTACTCTATATACCTCATAGCTTGGGGTATCTAGTCTAATACCATCACTTCATAATATCATAGATCTGTAATAGTAGCTAGATAGCATGCTTAAGGTACTATGTTTGATGTCCCTCCTGCTACTACTATACTTTCCCCATCCATCCACCTAAGTATATCTCTCTCACTTGTAATGGTGGTGAGCTAACCCTATAATGCATAAATCTAGACCTATAATGTGGCCACCTATCCCTCCAGAGCCTATACTTGAGCCTAGACCATGACCAACATTACCCCTACCTCTCTACCCTAGCCATCTAGATCTATAGCCATCGGTGCCATCCCTCCATCATCCCCACCTGCATTTGTAGCTATATAGATGGGATGGTACCAATATATATATCCATCTATATACCCTATGTAATCTATGGGACTCCTATTAGGAAGTTCCTCAAACCCACCATCTAGAACTATCTAAACAGGCTGGGATACCAATAAATAAACCTTTAAGTCCTACCTCCTATACCATAGATGTGGACTTGGTACACATTGTAATAAGATAAACTAAAATCGCACTTGATCAAAGGGAATCAACTCAACCTCACCCTCTTGATGGCCCACTATCCACTTGTAACTTTATATATTGAGGTTCTCCCTCCTGTAGCCTGAATAGATAGGGAACTATAGGTATAATATCCATGTGATGTATAAAAATACAAATCCCCCTAGGGTAGACCTACAATTAGTATCATGTGATCCACCCCCAGCCCCTGATGTACCATAATCATCCCTCCACCTCATAAAACTAATAGGGAACTCTAGCTATGTGTACCTTTCCCATGACAATCCTATATGCCTTAGTAATTGAATGTGCTTGTAGGCCCAACATTGTAGAACCATGCCCATGCTAATGCCATACCTCCTATGGTGCTTGAATCCCCATAGCTCTCTATCAATATAAACAAACAACATTGGAACTCACCCAAATATGGTCCTCTTAAGAAATATCTCAACCAAAACCCTTAGTATTACATAAGGGAATCTCCCACTACTAGAATCTGGGAGTCCAAATCAAGTAACCATGATCATCAACATTGTCATAAATCTCCTCTCTTTAGGAGCCTTCTCATATAATGTTGTGTAGATAAACCCTTCAGAGTACTCGTAGACCTAATTGCTATCATCTCCATACAAATACTCGACATAATCATCCCACTCCTCCTACTCAATCTAGTAGATTGCATTATCATGAAGTGGGAGCCAAGTGATCCTATGAACATCCTCTAGGAGAATAGTCATCTCCCTGGTTGGCAACAAGATGATGTTAGTAGTGGGATCCCATATCTCAATGAGCACTACTATCATAGATGCATCCTTAGGCATGTGCTAGTAGTGCCACATCCTTCCTAGCCTTACCACCTCCATATGGGTCCAATCATCAACAATCATCCCCTTAAAAAGTATAGGGAAGATCTGGCACACAGTCATGCATCTATATCTACTCTCGATCCTACACCAAATTAAAATACTTCACTTAGACCCCAATTGGTCTCATCTACCCTATCTTTTAAAAATGTGCCCCTAACCCTAACCTATTTGACCTAGTCATAACCATACCCCATTTAACCCTTATACCCAACCTATCAAGCCAAACTTTAGGCCTACTTATTACAGTTTACCCTTAAACCATGATTAAACCCTTAGCACATTTTAAACAATCCTACCTCATCATGGCTAACCATTGATAATCATGCTGACTGCCAATAGCTGGGGATCCCTAATTCTTAAGGTGTCAACCATCGACAGTCATGCTTGATCATCAATGGTTACCTATGGGAATTCTATGGTCAAAACATCCAAACCTACTAAGACCTAAACAGGGACCCAATTCAATAAACACCTAACTTAAACACTCTACCCAGCTAGCCTACTACCCAATCACCTACCCACCCTATCAATTTAACATTTTACCCAACCCATTTGAAAAAACACCTAAAACCCTACCTAGGCCATGTAGGCCTAAATATCTATCTTATAGACCTCTCCCCCTAGGTAAACACAAAAAATATCAAAATCACACCTAGTTATCAATTTAGTGCACCCCCTACCTCATTTCATGACCTCCTCTGTGGTCTGAGCCCTTGAGTAGGTGATCGATCACACCCTCATTCTCCCTACATCCTAGACCCATGAAATCAATCACATATCTCTATCTAATGAGTAGCATCCACCTCAGCACAAACCTCCCTCATAAAGTGAAAAAATCACCCAGAGCTCAGTCAAACAATGTAGCATGGTAAAATGACAAATTAACTTTTGTGTTTTTACTTTTACCCTCTAGACTTCTAGGGTTTCTCATAGCTATCAACATTCAAGGTGACCATCTATGGTCACCTTTTAGAAACCCTAACCATCAATGGTTAGGTTACCCTCCAAACCCACTTTTCACCCTTTACCTACAATCTACCCATTTTTTGCAATTTACATAAGGCTCTTACCCACCCATGGAGTTACCTTCTCCACCCAACCTAACCACCTTGTCACCTTGATGTTGGTCTCTTTTGGCCCATTTAACATGAAATTTTATAACACTATTATCTGGTCCTTTGATCATAGCAACAATATTTCCATGTTGACCCTATTGCATTTTGTGCCACCTCACACATACCGACTTGATTGTGTCTCACTAGGAACACTTCCTACCTTAGATACCTGTGACACTTGATCTATTTATTTTTTCCTCAAGAGTACTTCCTACCTTGGATACTCACTAGATACACCAAAATCACTTAAGAAACTTGCATTTACGAGTGTTACTAGCCACCACACCTATAGGCAGTCATGTAGTTCACTTGTCACTTGTCCTTCGTAACATCAACCTTTATTTTTACAAACATTAGTAACCTAGTCTATCTTTGATCTTAGCTATCACTCCTTTTGTTACATTTTGTGCACAAGTTTGCATCTCAAATGCCCAACATCATGTCACCACCTAGTGACTCACCATCTACCACTTATCAAACTTAGACCCACTTCAACTTCACCTCATCAAGTCTTGATTTGAGGAGGAACACCTCCTCCCACTCTCAAGGTAACCATACCCTTGACCCATACTTCATTTTTTTTATAACTTGTTCACGCAAGCCACATAACAAAAAGGGGCAAAATGTAGACACCAAAAATTTGTACATCTATAATTTCAAATACCAAAATAGCCCTAGAAGTACCCTTGGACCCTCTTAGGACCAAACTACACCTATCAGGCCTAAACCAACCAATTTGCTCTCAGTTTCACCTAGTTGAGTAACCCTAGCCTTTAGGACCCTATTCCTATGGACCCTGACCATTGACGATCAAAGTGACCATTGACAGTCAACCTTGGGAACCCTTGACCATTGACAGTCAAGATTCACCTTTTTACCAAGAGCATGTAAGCTCTACTGACCATTTTCTAAATATAACTTTTCTAATTTGTGTTGTGAGCCTTTGCATGCATGAATTATATTTAGATGACCTAGTTACACCTTCACTTCCACCTCTTGCTTATGCCTATAAGAGAGAGGCCTGGGAGGTCAAATCCATTTGTAAAAATTATTAGGAGCTCAGGCATTCATGATTTTTCTTTTGTAGGTTAATTAGAATCATCAATGTTATTAAGCATTATCAAACATCTTATTGAGAGCCAACTTATTGTCATCTCTCAACTAAGATTTTAGGTACCATTACTCTACTAGAATCAAGCCAGATTCTACCAATAGGCTAACTATGTCAACTACCCACCCAATCGACTTCTGGTAAAACAAGTACTTATTTGTCAATATTCATGTGCTTTTATTCCTTTTCATAATCAACTTAGCCCTTACCTAACTCCAAAAATTCATCTATGAAATCTTATCACCTTCTGGTGATCAAACCCAAAATTCCACAGTCAATCATTGATGGTTACCTCAATCACCAATGGTCACCTATGGAAAAAAGACTAGCAAGACGACTTGGCCCACCTAAACCCAATCAAATCTACTTTTCTATGTTTTTAACCACTTAGAGGCCCTTTTCTAATTTTCTAAAGCATACCCTAACCCATTAGCACTAGTATTAATTAGTTTATCAGTAATTAGATCATTTCTAGTCTACTTTTCTAGCAAGATTTCTTATATTCAATTTTTCGTACCTTTTGATTATTGATGCAAGTATCTTATTTCCAATTTATCAACTTTATTTTTTAAAATGTGTAGATTTACAAGCCTTAAGGAAGCTCTCGCTTTCAAGATATAGCCATCGCTAGGAAATCCACCCAACTATCTGTCTAACAAACAAGTTTGCTTTAGTGCTTTCTTATTTGCAGGTCTTCTTCCCAAGCTAAAGAAGAGATCTTAAGAATCTTCTAATTCTATGTGCATTCACAAAAAAATAGGTTTTTCAACCACACCTGTATTGAGTTTATTTTCCTTTTTTCTTAGAACTTAAGTGAAAATTTACATGAAACAATTACAGAGTAGCTTGTGGTTTCATACCCTATTTTTGGTTGAACACAAAGTTGAAAAACAATTTGACATTTTTCAAATAGTAAGAAGACCAAATTAAAGGGGTGAAATTCCTTTGATTTCAATGTTAGCAATGCAACCTTTTAAGCAATGGGGAATTGACATTGTAGGACCTATTAATTTACCAAACAAACATAGTCATTCCATGTATATAATAATTTTGATGGATTAATTTAGCAAGTGGGTAAAATCTATTATGATTCCAAGCTATAGTGTAATATATGAAAGCAAGTTTGGATGTTTGGTGAAGTCGGTCAGTGATAGGGGAACACACTTTATAAACAATATTATCAAGACCCTAAGAGGAGAATTTATGATATCACATCATAAGAGCATGGCCTATCATCCTCAATATAGTTATAAATCATAATCATCCAATAAAAAACTTGAGAATATGCTTACAAACATATGAAATGTCTAGAGAGACAATTGGGAGGATCAAATTCCTACAATCCTATGGGCATACAAAACTAGGTATAAGCATGAAACATGGTTCAATCCTTTCTAGTTAGTCTATGGAATATAATTAGTTATGCTCATGGAGAATATAGATCCAAGTCTATGAATCCCATTGATAATGT
Source organism: Torreya grandis (assembly GCA_037957365.1). NCBI lineage: Eukaryota > Viridiplantae > Streptophyta > Pinopsida > Cupressales > Taxaceae > Torreya > Torreya grandis. The sequence goes on along the minus strand of JARHVA010000640.1, from coordinate 2,267,161 downwards.
GGATATGAGATCAATATTCACTTTAGGCAAGGGTATTATATCTAACTTGCATGGAAGAAACTTGGTAGAGAGTGAGTTGGACACAAAAAATAAGTAAGTTGTGTCAAAAAGCATGACAGGATCGTAATATGTGACCTAAAGAGTTTTATCCATAGTATACAATATTATTGTACGACATTAAATTTTGAGCACTTCTAGGTAAAATATGCATTTGGTGGAAAGGATCATATGTCATCCATGAAGTATCACAAAAAGGAACAATAATACTAGGGGAACTTCAAGGAACCATTATTATGAGGTATATAAATGGATATAGGCTTGAGTGTTATTGCTAATGATCTCTATTAATATTATGCTAAAAATTTGATGGTTGTTAATTAGCACCATGTAGATAGGCTTTTTGTTGCATTTATTGTTTTCTTGTCTTTTATCAGTTTGTAGTGTAGTGTATAGTGCAATATCTATATCTCAAGATACTAAAACATAGTTTAAATATTTAATGTTGCAAAGTATTAAAGGAAAGTAGCAAAGCAATAAATATAATTCAACATGATGTCAAAATAAGATCAAACAATTAAGTCCAATAATGAATTACCAATAAAATGAGTATGAAGTATAGGTAAAAAATAATCACTTATCAAGAGTTTAAAGACAAAGCACTTCAAATATTTCATTTTTATTAAAGTAGATCAAAATGTTAGATTCAAATTATATACATAAAAATAAAGTTTTATAATAATAAATGTGGCACTATTGGAATCAAAATGACTGAGAGGGGGTGGGGTGAATCAGTGTTCAAAAAATTACTTATCAATTCCACTTAAGCAATCATGAACCATTCAAACAAGCATATAGATCTAGCAAGCATAAGCATGAAACACAAGAACATATCACATATGTGGAAAAAAATCAAGGGGAATAAAATTCATTGATATCTAAAAATGGATTACAGTCCTATAATATAAACACCAACTTTAGTGAAGCACCAACTTCACAACATGGAGTACCAACCCCAACTAGCTAAACACCAACTCAACTAGGCTTTAGCAAGCACCCACTTACAAGGAGGCACCAAACCCCTAGATAACTTAGCACCAACTCAGCCACCTAAAACCCTTGATCACCTTTAGAAAATTTTTATTCTCATACAATATATTATCTCCTTCTTCAACTCTTCTCTCTCTTTTATTCCTCTCAAGCTACCTTTTAGGCTTCTTCACTCAACTAGTCCTCTTCTCGACTTGATTAGGTCATATGACCTTGATTTTTATGCACAAAACCTATATAAATTATTCATCATATATCCTATACACTCCTATGATGGTATATAAGACCTTATTATACTCTGTAATATGTTATTCTATTTGCTTACACTCTTTTCTCTCAAATAGGCTTAAAATTGCCTTGTATTTATACAAGTCTCTTGTTCATATCCTTCTTGGTCTGTCAAAAACCCTTACCCTATTATGTTGGCCATGTAATGGATATTAATAAATATCATATACATGTATCAAACCTAATTTTATTCCCTTTAAGTCTAACCTACCTCAATTAGGTCTTATCTCATCGTTAGGTCTCATGGAGACCTAATCCCATTAGGTCTACTTAGGTCACATTACACTTTGCCTTCCTTGGAACATAATAAAATAACTCACACAGTAATAAAAAATAATATTCCACTCAAATAGACCCTTGATAAGTTCATCTAGGCTCCATAATTCTTTTTAGATTCAACCACCACTTGAAGCATGCCATTAACACTATTTACAATTAGGCATGTGTATACCCAACAAGTCTATCTTGAACACCTAAAGCATAAACATAATTTTTCAAAACATACATGGAAAAAAATCACTTAAAAAAAATATACATGACCTCAGGGACATTAACATATTATTTAGACTTCACAACTTAGGGCAAAATGACTCAAACCCTTCTTTCCAAGTAGCCCACTTAGAACAACCAACTAGCCTCAAAACATAGTTATGGAAACTTGAACTTCTAACATCTGAAAGAACACATTCAAGGAATTTAAATTCATTAATATGATCTTAAAACATACTTATAAAAACCTAAAATATAAATATCATAATCTCTAATGTCAATTATTATTCTTACAAACCAATTTGTTGACCTTCTTTCTCATAGACCTTACTTTGCCAGACAAGCCATTTTGGCTTCAACATTTTCACTACTTTCATTGAGTACCAAACCTTATAAAAATCATGTAAAGGACATACAAGTCCAAAATAGAAACACCATGTACATATTGTGTTGTGGATCCTATCTAAATTACAATGTATTTCAAATAATGTACATTCAAAATTTATTGTACACTCTATATGTATTCTCATCAGGGTTCGGGGGCGATAACTCCAATTTTTTTTTGACCCCCTTTAATGGGAAACCATTTTGGGTTGAATTTTCCCATGGTTTTGGTACCCATTGTTTTGTAATACTACTTTGTTGATGTATTATGGATAGATGGATATTTTTTAAGTAATACATCACGAGAACAAAGTTTTGAGAAGGTAAAACAGAGTGTGTGAATTTAGGAGGGTTTTTTGAGCATAGCTACAAACAATATTTGTGCATTGAAATTATGAGAAGAATGATCTAAGAGTGGATTGTACTTTTATGGCTTGTAATACAATTTGATCAAGTGTTTCTTAGTAGATGTAGCCTACATTGGGTGAACCACATTAAATCTAGTTTTCTTGTGCATTTTATTTATATTATTTATGCATCTCTATTTATATTTATTATTTTGATTCTATGAATTTTTTTCGCATCAATTTATGTATTTATTCCTAAAAATTGGTATTAGAGCTTTAGGTTGTATTTTATGAAGTTTTGAATCATAGGAAGGGTTATTAGTTCAAGTGGGATCTATGGCTGATGATCACAGATCAAAGGTTAAAAAGTTTAATAGACAAAACTTTGGTCTATGGAAGATGTAGATGGAGGATTAACTCTATCAACAGGACCTCCATGCTCCTCTAGGAGGAAAAGTAAAGCAACCAGTGAGTATGATAAATGAGGCTTGGGAGCTGCTTGACATAAAAGCACTTGGGGCCATTAGGTTATGCCTTACATCTTCAGTTGTATTTAATATATCATAAGAGAAGACCAAAAAATGTCTCATGAATTCATTAGGGAAGTTATATCAGAAACCCTCTACTTCTAATAAAATATTTTTAATGAAAAATTTATTTAATATGAAAACATCTGAAAATGGTTCAGTTGCTGATCATTTGAATAAATTTAATATGGTTGTGAGTATGTTGAATTCTATAAAAATTTATTTTGATGATGAAATTAGGGCTTTAATTATTTTTTTCTCCTTACAAAAGAGTTAGAATAGCCTGGTAATCGCTGTGAGCAACTCAGTCTCTAATAATTGCAAGTTGAAGTTTGAAGATGTCATAGGAGTAATCCTTAGTGAGAAAATGTGATGGAAAAGCTTAGGGGAAACTTATATTTTAGGTGATGATTTAGTGGTGGAGAGTATAGGGAGATAAAAGTTTAGAGGAAAAGGAAAGTGTGGAAATTCAAATGGTCCAAAAAGGTCAAAATCACGGGCTAGGATGGTATGATGGCACTATGAAAAGATTGGGCATGTGAAGAAGGATTTTTGGTCTCTTAAGATTAAAAATAAAAATTAGAAAGACACCAAGGAGGTGAATGTGTCAATAGATAATATTTTTTAAGACACATTAGTTCTCTCCATTGACAATATTTCTAAGTCTTGGGTTTTAGATTTAGGGACTTCTTTTCATGATACACCATATAGACATTATTTTATTGATTACGTTCAAGGGGATTTTGGACATATTTAACTTGGTGATGATGAGCCTTACAACATAGTAGGAAAAGGAAGTGTTCAAATCAAGATGTAGAATGGGAACACTTGGCTACTGAAGGATATCAAGCATGTGCCTAAGTTGAGATAAAATTTGGTATCCATAGGACAACTAGGTAGGGAAGATTGTATGGTGACATTTACAATAGATTATTGGAAGGTGGCCAAGGGTATTCTTGTGGTAATAAGAGATAATAAGAAATTATCAAGTAGTGTTTATTATTGTAATTTAGTTGATGCAAATGTAGAGGCAAATTTGTGGCATAACAAGATTGATCACATGAGCCAAAAGGGTATGCAAATTTTGAAGGATCAGTTGCCCAGATTGAAAGGGTTTGATTTAGATTTCTGTGAACACTATGTGTATGAAAAATAGAGAAAGGTGAAGTTTTTGAAGGTTGGACCTATGAGAAAGGAGAATAAGTTAGAGCTAATTCATTCATATGTATGGGGGTCGACTTAGGTATCTTTTATTGGTGGGTCATCTTATTATGTCACTTTTATTGATGATGTAACTAGGAATGTTTGGGTGTATGGCATTAGGAGAAATTATGATGTGTTTGACATGTTTAAAATATGGAAAACCTTGGTTGAGAATGAAATAGGTCTTAAATAAAAAATGTCTTAGGTTAAATAATAGTGGGGAATATTACAACAATGATTTTTTTGATTACTATTTAAGGAATGAAATTCATAGATGGAGGATGGTTCCAAGAACTCTATAATAGAATGGAGTGTCAAAAAGGATGAATAGGACTCTCATGGAGTGTGTTAAGAGGATGAGGTTACATATAGGACTACCTCTTCAATTTTGGGTAGAAGTAGTAAACATGGTTATATATCTGATAAATAGAGGTCCTTCATCTACTTTGGATGGAGGCATACCTGAGGAATCTTAGTCTAGTAAGAAGGTTGATTATTCATTTCTTATACTATTTTGTTGTGAAGCCTTTGTTCATATTGATAAGGATGATAGGACCAAGTTAGAGGCTAATTCTAAAAAATGCACCTTTATTGGTTATAGTGAGGATGATTTTGGTTCCTGGATTTAGAGTCTTAAGGACAAGAAAATATTTAGGTCTAGGGATATTATCTTTAATGAAAAATTCATGTATAAATAGAATTTATAGGATCAAAAAGAGGATTCCATAAAATAGTACACAGTACTGGAGGACATTGTAGATAATAAAGTGTCCAAGCAACTAGTTCAGGCACCTCCTCCACAAGAACCCAAAACTCCTATGGTGAGAAGGTATTCTAGGGTAAGAATAGAACCTAAACATTTTTCCCTATCTCTTAATTATTTATTACTCACTATAAATGGAGAGCCAAAGTGTTTTAAATAAGTAATGTAGGTAGATGTCAGGAATAAGTGGTAGCAAGCAATGGATGAAGAACAACAGTCACTCATGGAAAATCAGATTTAGGATTTGGTAACCCCACCTAAAGGTAAGAGAGTATTTTAGAACAAGTGGGTGTATAAAATTAAAGAAGATGATGGAGGTAATAAAAGGTACAAGGAACAATTAGTGGTAAAGGGGTTTGCATAGAAGAAGGGAATTGATTTCTATGAGATTTTTTCCCCAGTGGTAAAGATGACTTCCATTAGGATTGTTCTTAGGATAGTGGTAGTGGAAGACTTACACTTAAAATAGTTGGATGTGAAGACTAAATTCCTTCATGGTGATTTGGAGAAGGACTTATATATGGAGCAACCACAGGGATATGAAGTCATAGGAAAGAAGAACATGGTGTGCAAATTGAAGTATAGCTTGTATGTCTTGAAACAAGCTCCACGATAATGGTACAATAAATTTGATAGTTTTATGATGGAACAAGGATACTCTAGGTGTCATTCAAACCATTGTGTATATATCAATAATTTTGATGATGGTGATTACATTATACTATGTATATATGTGGATGACATATTGATTTCAAGTAAGAACATGTAGGAAATAAAGGTACTCAAAGAACAACTTAATAATTCCTTTGCTATGAAATACTTGGGAGTATAAAAACAAATCATTGGTATGAGAATAACTTAGGATAGGAAGGAATCAAATCTAAATTTATCCTAGTAATAGTACATTTAAAATGTCTTAGAGAGGTTTAGTATGCAAGATGCTAAACCAATTGGGACTCCTTTGGCATGTCATTTTAGGTTATCAAAGGAGTAGTGTCCCAAGATAGAGGAGGAGAAAAATTAGATGTCACATGTACCTTACTCATCAGCTATTGGTATATTGATGTATATCATGGTGTGCACTAAGCTAGATATTGCCCATGTAGTGGGAGTAGTAAGTAGGCACATGAGTGATCCAAGTAGAGAACACTAGAAGGTAGTGAAGTGGATCCTTTGATATTTAAGAGGGACCATGGGGATAGTTATAATCTATGGTAGATTGGACACCGCTTTTCATAGTTATGTATATTCAGACATGTTTGGAGATTTAGACAATAAGAGGAGTACAACAAGATATGTATTTACTATAGGTGACACAACGGTGAGCTAGATTTCATGACTATAAAAACTTGTGGCTTTGTCAACCATAGAGGCTGGGTGTGTTTCTACCATAGAGGCAAGAAAATAGATGATTTGGTTATAGTAATTGATTGAATATTTTGGGCATAAATAGGAGGAAAGGAAGCTATATAATGGTAGCCAGAGTGTTATACATCTAATAAAGGACTCCACTTTTCACTCTAGGATGAAGAATATACAGTTGAGGTACCATTTCATTAGGATAGTTTTAGAGGAATAGAAGTTAAAGTTGGATAAGATTCATATCAGTCAAAATCCTATAGACATGATGACCAAGGTGGTCATAAGGGAGAAACTGAAGCTATGTTCAGTTTTGGTAGGCCTTCACATATGATAGTGAAGAGTTGAGAAGCCTGTTTAGAAGAAATTAGTCTTCAAGTGGGATATTGTTGTGTTTTGGAGCCTATTTATAAATTAAAATGTATTTCAAATACTATACTTTTAAAATGTACTATACACTCTATGTATTCTCTTCAGGGTTCAGGGATAACAACCCGCAACAAATGGGGGTTTAGGGGTGGTAGCCCTAAAAAAAAAAATTGGACCCCTTTAATGGGAAACCATTTTGGGTTGACTTGGCCAATGGTTTTGGTACCCATTATTTAATACCACTTTGTTGATTTATTATGGATAGATGTATATTTCATAGTTAATACATCATGAGAACAAGGTTTTGAGAAGGTAGAATAGAGCGTGTGAATTTAGGAGGGTTTGTTGAGCACAGCTCCAAATGATATTTGTGAATTATAATTATGAGAAGACTAATCTGAGAGTGGATTATACTCTCATGTATTTTAATAAAATCTGAGAAAGTATTTCTTGGTGTATGTAGCCGACATTGGGTGAACCATGTTAAATCTAGTCTTCTTGTTGTGCATTTTATTTCTTTTCTTTATGCGTCTCTATTTATATTTATCATTATGATTATATGAAAATTTTCCACATCTATATATATATATATATATATATGTATGTATATATATATATATATATTCTTAATAGTACATTATATTATTCAACTTAGAGCATATAGTCTCAAACTCATCACTTCAACTTGCTTACCTAGAATTGCTAGTTTGCCTTAAAGCATAGTCATGGTGATAATGACCTTCAATAGCTGTATGACCACTTTTAGAGAATTTCAATGCATTTAGATGATATTATGATAGCATTAGAAAAATATCAAATAAAAATTTAACATGGTTAAATGACAATATTGTTCTTGCAAATGTATATCATAACCTTACACCTTCATTGTCTCATCTGCACTAGATTGGTCAACTTATGAGTAACATTTTCATCATATCCAATGACCCTAAAAACTTATATCCAACATGAACATGTCTTATTGGTATTATAAAATGTTTTCATGCACTTGGATTCATCCCTAATCTATTAAAATACATCCCTAATCACCTTCTCATTTATGCCTAAGTTTCTCATTATTTGCACCATTAGGTCTATTAGTGATAGGTTATCTTAGATGAATAGTTTATCAACCCTGGAGGATATAACCTAATAATAAATCAACATAGGAATAAAATAAAAATCTCAATATTTTTCCTTCATCTATTTAACAACTTTTAATTGGTAAACTCTGACTGTTATAGTAAATATTTGAGAAATAAGGCCTTTCTTGTAGGGTCCACTCACTCACCTGACAAACCAATCACACCTAGAGGTGTTTGGGAGAGTTGAATACAAAATAAAATCACTTTTCTATCCATACCAATCCATTTTTAGCATTTAGATCAAATTCTTTCATATCAAGTCATTATTAAGGTTCTTTGAGGGTTTAAACCATCTTCTAATCTTAATGATCATTCATAAAGCTTAGCCCATCATTCTAAAAACTAATGCCTAGAAATTTTAGATATAACAATTCCAAATATACCATGAATGGATTAGGCTCCCATGTAAAGCTTACACATTCCAATGAACACTTGAAAGTCCTTCTCAGGTTGAGAACCCTTCATTATGTGCACACAAGAGACATCAAAACACTTTTTCTTTCCTTAACCTTCAAATTTTGACCTAAAACCTTGTAAACACACTTTAAACAACATGAAATACATCTTAAAATACTCGCCTACCCATAATTTCCTTGGAAACAAAAAATCATACCCCATTAGACCATGTTCTCTCTCTTTGTTCTCTAGGCTATGACCTGCAAGTCACATTAGGCCTTAAAACTGACCTTCTAACCATTATCCAAGATCTAAACATCTCATATAAAAAATAGAAAACCTCTCTCATTATAATAAATTTATTTAAATCCTTAATAGGCCTTGATAACACCTCATTAGGTTAGACAAGATCTATAACTAGTCTAGTTACAGATTTGGACTTAAGGTTTTACCCCTGTATGCTCACCTTGAAGCTCTCTTGATTGATACAATGCATCATATTAATGATCAAGAAACATTATAAAAACTCTTATTCCTTTGTGTATCCATATCACTAGGCCACCATGCTTGTGCCTTCTCACTAGGACTTTACAAACTATGACTAGTGCCATAACTAGGCTCCTTAAGCACTTAAAGTTTGACAACTGATCTGAAAACACTTTTTGATGATTCTAAACCTTTCTCACATGGATTACATGTTATTTAAATAATGGCATACCTCTGAATATACCTATTCATGCTCACCATGCACATGCACATGCTCAAGATATGATTATGATTCTCAAGACACCTTGTGTTCAAGAATTAGTACTCAAACATGCTTCACTACTTAATCATCAAACCTCTTTGTGAAAACATTGAAAATCATCAAGCTGACCTGAATCATGACATTTACTATATAATAATCATTAGGTTTCCTTTAAATTCTCTCTTAATAGATAATCATTAGGTTTCCTTCAAATTCTCTCTTATCACATGGCTTCCTTGTCACATCAAACACACAAGCTCATATCTCACAAATCACTCACTATGAATCTTCACCAAATGCACCTTGAAATTAATGACATCAACCTTCAAATTAAATTACATCAACCTTGACATCAATGAAAACACTTCTCAACAAACCCCCTTTGTCAATGATGGCAAAAAATTCTTCAATTTGATCACTCTCATCTACCCCAATCTGGTCAATCTCGCTTATTGAACTTTCTCCTCCTTTGACATTAATGACAAAGGGTCTTCCATAAAATACCATCTCAAACCATACCTTATTACAACATAGGTTATTAATCATCATAATAACATGCTCACCCTTACTCCATGCATACCTCCTTCAAATGAACTCAAAACATAAATCAAGCTTAGTCAATAACCTGAATAGCTCTCCCTCAATTCAAGTAACCACCTTGATTATACTAACTAAATAGTGTCTCCATGAAGCCTAATGAAGTCACCCATTTCCATAGGGAACTAAAACAACACAATTTTAAGATATTCTCAGATCTTTGTGCTCTCATAAGACTTAATGTCCTTCAATGTCCTTTTAGGCTTGATTGACATTACATGCTTGATCTCTTCATCAATCATTTGATCATCAATATGATCTAATAATAGACATTCCTAAATTAATTTTACATCCAAAGTATGTTCTATCATATAAAGTAGTCCACTTGAGCTTATAGATTGATCATGACTCATATTTTCTATCTTTAGTTTCTATACATTCATTTGCCTTCTTTCTTGCACTTTAGGGGCTTTAAACCTCCTGTTTTGATTTGATGACCTTTTACCTCTGTTAGGATAGAGGGTTGCAATGTGTTCTACATTATGACAACTATATCAAACCACTTTATACATACTAATTTACTGATGTGAACTGTGACTCTTTCCATATTCCCATGAGTAGTCATTCTTAGAGGGTCTTTTACATTCTCTTTCTCTATGACCAAACTGACTACATACAAAATAGTAACCATTGAATGAACTATCATACCTCATAGCATTAGGCTATTTGATGGGTCCTTTCATTTTGAAATTCTTGTCTTCAATAGACTTCTCCTTGACTTGAGTTTCCACCTTTTGGTCTTCTTTGAAACCAAGACTTGTCTTATCACTTTCAAACTTTTGACTATTTAGGATGTCATCTAGAGATTCAATACTCTTTTCAAACTTCATAAAGGTCATCTTGCTAGATTCTTGATCCAAATCAGATTTCAAGGATTCTACTTCAATTTTGTACTTGGTGCATTCTTCCTCTTTAGCCTTTAGGCTTGCATTAAGTATCTCCATTTGTGATTTAATTTAATTGATGATCTCATCATACTCCTTGGAAGTGTTACTCAGTCTCTCCTCAAACAAGCCAATCTACTCCTCATAGTCCTTAACTAATGATCTTAGTTTTTGATTATTTATTTTTTGTAATTTCAAATCCTCTATATCACTCACCAATTCTGCCTCAAGATTCACTTCATCTACTTCTTCATTTGATTCTACATCAACCTTAATGCCTTTCCCATTTGAGCAACTCTCATTGTCTGATTCTATGGCCATGAACAAGGTTTCATTATTGTCATGTTTAGGTTCAATACTGCTATAATTACTATCAAATTTTCTTGTATCACTTACATCAGATGAGTGTTCTTCTTTGGTATATAAACTTTTCTTGTTTTTGAATGACCCTTTCCTACCTTTATTATTCCTGAAAACTCTCTTGTTCTTGTTAGGCTTATAGACCTTCCTATCATCTTCATGATGTTCATCATGTTCTTCATTATGCTTAGTCTTATCCTTTTTAGGACACTTGGATGTAAAGTGACCAATATTACCATAGTTTAAATATTTGAAATACAGCTTACCCTTGTACTTACCAGATCCAAACCTTAACTTTTTTACAGACATAAATATCATTTGATCATCATTAACATCTAAACATTCCTCATCCTTAACTTTCTTGGATTTTGACTTATTATCAACTTTGAAATATGCTTCCTTCTTGGGAGGTATTACTTCATTTTTTCTCATCTCATAGGCAGTCAAGATGCCATGAAACCCATCCATCTCTAGCTTATCCAAATCTTGCATCTTTTCTACTACAAACACTTTATACTCAAACTCAAGAGTTAGTGATCTCAACACTTTTTAAACAACTATATATTCTTTCACTTCTCTCAATCCTCTAATGACATTGATAACTTCATCAACCTTCAACAGGTAAGATGCTATGGTTTCATCTTCATTCATTTTCAATATTTCAAACTATATTCTATTAGTTTACATCTTGGGCATATTCACCTTGATGTCTCCTTCATAGATAGTATTAAATTTTTCCCATATATATTTAGCTGATACACAATGCATCACTTTCACAAGCTCAACCTATGATAGGCCATAAAGAATGACATTTATTGCCTTGGATTTGTTTTCACTAGCCTTATTTCTTGAAGCTTAGTTGTTGGAATAGGAAGAGAATTATATCCATCCACAACTAAATACCAAATATCATGATCTTGAGACATAAAATATATATTCATATTGATTTCCCAAAAGGCATAATTAGATCCATTAAATAATAGAGTCTTACTGGTAGAGAAACCACCTCGAGCTTGTTGACTAGTCATCCTTGCTTCTAGGATATCCTTTAGGATTTTAGACCTGATTTAAAGGACCAAGATTTGATACCAAATTTTGTAAGAAAATTTATATATATGGGGGGGGGGGGGTTTGAATCATTCCACTTAAGTAATCATGAACCATTCAAACAAGCATATAGATCTAGCAATCATAAATAACTATCCACATAAGCATGAAACACAAGAACACATCACATATGTGGGAAACCCTCAAGGTGAAGAAAAAAAATTTATATCTAAAAATAGATATAGTCTTATAAGAAAAACCCCAAATTTAGTGAAGCACCAATTTCACATGGAGCACTAACTCAACCAGGCTTTAGGAAGCACCCATTTGTAAGGAGGCACCAACCCCCTAAATGACTCAATATAAAATCATCCACATGAAACCCTTGATAAAATTTATAAGAATTTATTTCTCATACAATATATTATTATCTCCTTCTTTATATCTTCTCTCTCTTTTATCCCTCTTACGTTACCTTCTAGGCTTCTTCGCTCAACTAGTCCTCTTCTTGACTTGATTAAGTCATATGACCTTGATTTTCATGCACATAACCTCTATAAATTATTCATAATAGATCATAAATACTCATATTATGGTTTATAATACTATATTTTTATTTGTAATATGTTATTCTATTTTTTTACACTCTTTTCTCTTAAATAGGCCTAAAATTGCCTTGTATTTATACAAGTCTCTTGTTCAAATCCTTCTTAATCAACTAAACACCCTTACCCTCTTATTTCATCCACGGAATGGATCTTAGGACATCTCATAGATATGGATATAATTTTATTTTAATCCATTTAGGTATGACCTCCCTCAATTAGGTCTTATCTCATCTTTAGGTCTCATGGAGACCAAATCCCATTAAATCTACTTAGGACACATTACACTTTGCCTTCCTTGGAACATAATAAAACACCTCACATAGTATTAAAACATTATATTACACTGAAATATACCAATAATAAGTTAAAATAGGATCCATAACACCTTTTATCTTCAAACACCACTTGAAGCATGCCATTAGCACTATTTACAATTAGGCTTGTGTATATCTAGAAAGTTTTTCTTGAACAACTGAATCATAAACATGATTTTAAAAAATAAACATGGAAAAAATCACTTATAAATAATATAAATGACCTCATGGTCATAAAATTATTATTTATACTTCACAACTTAGGGCAAAAGGACTCAAACCCTTTTCTACAAGTAGGCCACTTAGAACTACCAACTAACATCAAAACACACTTATGGAAACTTGAAATTATGCCATTTGAAAGAACACACTTAAGGAATTAAAATTAATGAATATTATATGACAAAATAATTATAACAAACTAAAACAAAAATATCATAATCTCTAATGTCAATTACTGGTCTTGCAAAGTAATTTGTTGACCTTCTTTCTCACAGACCTTACTTTGCCAGACAAGCCATTTTGGCTTCAACATTTTCACTAATTTCACTGAGTTCCAAACCTTAAAAAACCATGGATATGACATAAAATTAAAAAATATAAACAGCATGTATATTATATTTCTAAATTTAGATCATAAAGTCTCAAACTCATCACTTTAACTTGCTTACCCAAAATTGCCAGTTTGCCTTGAAGCACAGTCATGGTGACAATGACCTTAAATAGATGTATGACCAATTTAAAAGAATTAAAATGCATTTATATTATATTATTATATAATTATAAAGATTTATTATATAAATATAACATGGTTAAATGATAATATTGGTCTTCCAAACCAATCTCATAACCTTACACCTTAACTTTCTCATTTGCACTAGACAAGTCAACTTATGAGCAAAATTTTCATCATATCCACTAACCTTAAAAACTTATATCAAAAAATAATATTTATTAAGGTTATTTAATTTTTTTTCATGCACTTGGATTCATCCCTAATCCATTATAACACATCCCTAATCACCTTCTCACTTTAACCTAGATTTCTCACTGTTTGCACCATTAAGCCTATTAGCGATAGGTTGTCTTGGATGACCAGTTTAGAAAATATGGAGGACATAAACTAATAATAAACCACCATGGAAATAAAATAGAATTCTAAATATTTTTCCTCCATCTATTTATCAACTTTTACTTGGTCAACTCTGACTATTACAATGAATCTCTGAGAAATAAGGCTTTTCCTATAGGGTCCACTCACTCACTTGAGAAACCAATCACACCTGGAGGTGCCTAGGAGATTTGAATAAAACCTAAAATCACTTTTTTTTCCATACCAATAAATTATTATCACTTTGGATCAAATTCTTTCATATCAGGTCACTATTAGGGTTCTTTGAGGATTTAAACCATCTTCTAGTCTTAACAATCATTCATAAAGCTTAGCCCCTCATTACAAAAATCAATGTCTAAAATTTTGATATAATAAAATTTCAAATATAATATTATTTTATTAGGTTCCCATGCAAAGGTTACATGTGCCAATGAACACTTAAAAGTCCTTTTCGGGTTGATAACCCTTCATTCTATCCACACGAGAGACCTCAAAACATTTTTTCTTGCCTTAACCTTCAAAATTTGACCCAAAATCTTGGTAAACATACTTTAAAAAAACTTAAATACATATAAAAACACTCATTTATCCATAATTTCCTTGGAAACAAAACCTCATACCCCATTAGTCTATGTTCTCTCTGTTTACTCTTTAGGCTTTGACTTGCATGTCACATTAGGCCTTGAAAATGACCTTCTAACCACTGTCCAAGATCTAAAAACCTAATATAAAAATAAATAAACATATTTCATGATAAAAAAATTATTTACATCATTCATATGCCTTGACAACACCTCATTAGGTCAAATAGGGTCTATAACTAGTCTAATTTCAAATTTGAACTTAAGGTCTTACCCCTGTATGCTCACCTTGAAGTTATCTTGAGTGCTCCAATGCCTAATATGCATGATAAATAAACCTTATAAATATTATTATCACTCTATTCATCCATATCACCAAGCCACCATGCTCAAGCCTTCTCACTAGGACTTTACAAGCCATGACTAGTGTCATTACTAGGCTCCTTAAACACTTGAAGTTTGACAACTAATCTTGAAACACTCTTTGATGATTATACACATTTCTCACATGGATTAAATGCTATTTAAATAATTTAATACCTATTCACATACCTCTTCATTCTCACCATGCACATGCTTATGATATGACTATGCTTCTCAAGACACCTTGTGCTCAAGGATTTGCACTCAAACATGCTTCACTACTTACTTGATCATCAAACCTATTTGTGAAAACACTAACTTCAAGATGCCCTGAGTCATGACATTGATCATATAAGAATCATTATTTTCCCTTAAAATTCTCTCTCAAAAGAGAATCATTGGGTTTCCTTCAAATTATCTGTCAATAAAGAATCATTAGGTTGCCTTCAAATTCTCTCTTGTCACATCAAGCACACAAGCTCATATCTCACATATCACTCACTATGTATCTTCACCAGATACACCTTGACATCAATGATATCAAATGAAATCAACCTTGAAATCAATGATAACACTTCTCAATAGGACATCACATCAAATAAGGCCATAATCAAAATCAATGAAACTCTTTAATGAAGTGCAAAGGAGACATCACAACAATCGATGTTATTTAAACCAAGAACATAATAATGAAAAAATAGCTCAACACAATTTAATGTGAAGTTTCAGATGTATGAAGTGAAGTAAATATATATTATTAAATGGAATATAGATCACAACACATATCAAAACCATTAGAACACACGAGCCTTTTTCTATATGAGCTTCAACTATTTACCTAAGCATAAAACCTTCTAGGTTTCCAACACAATATACCAAAGATGAATTGATTGGAGATGATCATACCATTGAATAAGGCATATAAGGAGGAAATGGGAATAGTTTAACATTAATATAGAAAAGGTACCATGATCATGACCCATTTTATTTCTTATATGTAATAGAGACAACCTTGTTTGGCTTCTATCCCACCACTATTACATAACCAAGAGCCTTATCCATGAAAAATAAGTTGTAAGGGTTGGATGTTGAATGATTAATAAAGATCCAAAGTTTTGGGTAGATATATGAGGTGGTGATGACATTATCAAGTCAATTTAATGAGGGGGAAACACACTTTTCCAAGGATGTAACTATACACATCAACACAATAATAATGGTAAGGGAAATAAGACTTTTATCATGTGGAAAAATTATTTTTCCCTATAAAACCAAGGTCCCTCCAATTTAGGTTAACACAATGGAAAATTGTGTTAGATGATCTAGGGGAATCCTTCTTGATTTTGTATAAGATTCTATAGTATAAGTAATCTCTGACATAATATCACACATATTCTAGTAGACCACCAAGACTACTTACTAGGATGAGTAGCCAATGGATGAAGGATATGAAAATGGTGATTGAGCTAACCTCAGACACTCAATGTGACCAAGCATTTCTTGCATACTCCATAGGGACCTCTAGCTGATGTATTTCTCCTAAAATGGGAAAATGTGATAATCAAGATGTAAAAAATATTATGGGATGTTCTGAAAGTTACCTTGGGGGGTGAATTAGGATAATGATGGGGGATTTGTTAATGATGGTGATGATAATTAATGAGATAGAAAGTGAATCATGTTAATAAATCAATTGAGTTGGGTAATGAAGTAGAATTAGGAAGGATAAATGAGACTAATAAGCAAAAATGAGATATAAAATGGAGGCATATGAAAGAAAAAAATGTAAAAAAGGTTAAAATATGAGAAACAAGGGGTTAAATAGGAGGTGGAAGGGGTTAAATCCTATTCATTTTCACCATACATCTTTCTAATTTTAATTTATATTTGATATGAGACTACTAGGCATAAATGGATCATGTACCACACCATTGCCACCAAGGAGAGCATGTCCTAGAGTACCAAAAATATGATGACCATGGTGACTCAATAAGTAATTTAAGTTTAATGAATTTGGGAATTTAATAGAATTAATTAAGGTACAAAATTTTAATAATGCAAATCCACTTCTAGGAATAACTTTATAAGAAGTTATTTTGTTATCATGATAAGTGGTTTTGTGTGGGTTAAATGTAGCTTCATACTACAAGCCAGTAGCTTCATCTAGGTTTTTCAAAATTAATTTATTGGCAGCTATTAGCAGATTTGAAATTAAGTAAATACCTTTACAAATAGGAAAAGTGTCTTTGTGAAAATGAAAATTAAATTTGCATTGAAAGCATAAGCAAAGTTACATCTATCAAGTAGTAAATTTTTAATCCAACTAGAAGCTTCCTACTTGATAGCCATAATTTTTCATTATAGATAAGAGATAAATTCATGATTAGTAAAAAAGTGACTTTAACATCAAAAAAAGTGATTGCATTGGGATTGGTTGCTTTACATTAAAAATGGCCATGAGGACAATCATGTAGGTGTTGATGATGCAGACTATATGGGAGAGGAAGTGGGAATAGTTAACATATTATAGTGATGTGAGCTAATGAAATAACATTTTATGGATTTAGGAGCATCTACTATCAATATCATTATGTGAACAACATTCTATAATGAAGTGGAGGTCACATGAGTTGACGATGAAGGATTATGGAATACAAGAGTTAGTTTATATTACATAACACATACGCAAATGATTAGGAAAAACACAACCCTATTGATATGTTTGATGAAGTGGTGGCACTCAGAGATGAGTACCTTACACTTTATTACAGGAGAGGTAATGGTGATGCTAGAACATGTATGGTAGATAATATACATCCTAATTATAGGGGATCAACTATACTGGTGATCGATGATCAAGATGGTTACGGTGTAAATATTTTTTGGGAATATGATGGTGGGGTTATATAGGGGTGGATTAATATAGACATGTGATGATGAGAGGATACTATAGATAAAATCACCCTTACCCTCATGAAAATTATCAATGGCATCTTTTTTCCTGACAAGAGTAGTAATATTTTTAGATTAATATGGGAGATGTGGTAGTAGATATGGTGGATTTTGGGAGGATCTTTCACTAGTGTCTAGCTACATTGGTGTAGTTATATAGATATTTCAATTTAGCTACCTAAATGGTGAGTTGGAGTATAGGTAGTTATACATTATTACCTAGGTATATGAATATATTACCATAGAGTGGCTAGTGGGGACATAATTCTATATAGCACCTAATGATCCCATGATATATGGATGGAAATAGTGATGGGGGCATGGCAAGGTCACGCAGTGACATTTATTTTTATACACATGCACTAGATGAGTTGATTATAGGTGATATTACATGGATGACTTATAGGTAGATATGGTGGGGATGGATAGAGGACATGTATTACATGGGTTTTATTCTGATAGAGTGCTATTTGATAGGTTGACATGACATAATTATTAAGATATCAACTAGATAGGGTCTAATAGTAGTTTTCTAGAAAATAAGGTATTCCATAGGGGCCACATATTTTTCACAAGGTTACCTAAGAGAGGTAATAGTGGGTCCTATAGTAGAGATGATGATATTTAAGATATATTTTGTTGTATTTGTGGTGGTGCCATGGGAATACTAGATGATAATTCCAAATGTAGGAGTGATAGGGTACTATGATGCATGGTGGGCCTAGATGGGCCCTGTTAGATTGACTAGCCAACATCACTCATGATGAATTTATTGGAGTGAATTTAACCCACTATAATAGTTTACCCTTAGAGGTGGAGAAATATATTTTATGGAGATATTAGCGAGGTGTTAGAGGATATCTCAATATGGGGATGGAGATGGGTGAGAATTTTAAGTGGCACAAATTAGGCACCCAGGAGATAGAGATAGGGATGGAGAGAGGGTGTAGATACTAAGGGCACAGGTGGTATATCACATATATGGAGGGGATATAGATGGGGATGGATATAATGAGATAGATTTGATGGAGATATATGGATAGGGAGGATATGGTCAAGGAAGATAGGATAGGGAGAGGGACAAGGAGAAGATGGATAAGGTGGGCATGGGTAGTGAGGAAATGGTCATGGATGAGGGGCCCTATTAGACTAACTAACCAACATCACTTGAGATGAATTTAAAGGAGTTAATTTAACCCACTATGATATTTTACCCTCATAGGTAGAGATAGATATTTGGTGGAGATATGAGTGAGGTGTCATAGGATATCTTGATATGGGGATGGACACAAGTGAAAATTTTAAGTGGCACAAATTAGGCACCTGGGAGATAGAGACAAGGATGGAGAGAGGGTGTAGATATCAATGGAATAGGTGGTATATCATAGAGATGGATGGGATATATATGGTTATGGAGATAGTGAGAAATCTTTGATGTGGTCAAGGAGGTTAGGACATGGACAACGACAAGGAGGAGATGGATAAGGTGGGGATGGATAGTGAGGAAATGGTCATGGATGAGGGGGTAGGGATGATATGGATAGTGTTGACATGTGGTATATATTCCATACCCTCTCTAGTAGCCACATTAATTTTAAGGGGTATTGTGCAGGGGAAGATTATGGTGATGACTCCTAGGGTGATGGTAGAGTATGAGTTAGAGATGATAGTGGATACTATAGATTTGGGGTTGTGTACTGATGAGAAACATGATGACATTGGGCCATCCCATACCAAATCAAGAGAGGATGAGGCTTTGATTAGCTGAGTGGAGGAGGAAATTGATGTTAGGGATACAAAGATATCCAAACTTGCATGTCAAGTGTATATTAGGGATAAAGATGTTGTAGACAGATATTGGTATATATCCTCACTAAGGACTGAGATTACTCATTTTACAGTTTCATTATAGAAAAATTAGTTAGAGAGGGATGTTGCACAATAGGGTTTGGTTTTATAGGGATTGACATATATGGGGAGTTAATTAATGAGGGATGGTTGGGAGATTCAGTATTCGAGATCCCTATATGATTAGGTTTTGATAGTAGATTAGAGGGAACCATCCTTTAGAGAGATCAGTCATATATGGGGTTCCTCTTGATCTATGACTTTGACTCATTTAATGCTTCTTCCATGGAGCCTCCACCACCACCTCTGGCTAGGAATAGCCAAATATAGTGTACATATGAATTAATTTATTTTTAGCACATGGATCTCCATGATGTGATTGCATATATCAGTTTTTGATGTATTCATTAACCTCATTTTGATGTGTGTGTGTGTAACACACACACAGACACAGACATAAATTATATATATATATATATATATATATATATATATATATATATATATATATATATATATATATATATATATATATATATATATATATATATATATATATATATATATATATATATATATATATATATAGATATGATGATGATGATGATGATTTGTGGTATGGATTTAGATTACATGTTATGAGTTATATGATATATGTGATGATTTTATTGATGAGTATGATGTGTAGGACCATGTTTTTATAATTATTATGATTATGTTGTTTTATTTTTATGATTATCATGGTGATTTATAAGACATATAATATGATGTATGAAATTTATTAGACATGTATGTAACTAGTGATTATGTGATATATGCAGATAAGGATGCTCATGTCTTTTGATTTCATATCAACTTACTCAACTAATATATTGATGTTAGGATGTTATATTAGGATGTGATGTTATGATGACTAATGTTATTTATGATGTTAGACTAGTTATGTTAGGAATATATTATGTGTTGATGTGACATTGATTTAATTTATTTAGATAGATGATGATATATGTGATGTTATTATAGTTGACTAGATGAATATAATTGGGACATGATGATGTGTATTATTATGTTGAAATATATTTAGTGATATATTTTGAGCAATAATTATTAATATATCATTAGGTAATATGCACCATGATGCCTTCTTACCATAATGCATAATAGACTAACAAAAATATATAGAACACATGACCATTCAAGTATCATTGTAGTGAGATGCACCATTGGTATCAATAGATGAAGATGACATCATTGATTTATGCCACTACACACAAACACAAGATAAGATGTAAAAATACCAAATGGTATGAAATTAACTATGTACAAATAAAAAGTAAACATGAAATAAATGCATTTATATAAAACCATGACAAACATTCACACATATATAAATGCACAATGATGATAGTATGATTTTTTCATTTTTATCTCATAAATATCAGGGATGAGTGAATGGGAAAATCACGATTCAACTTAACCTTATTAGATGCTTTCCCCTAGGCCATTGATATATGTCATAGGGTGAGATTTAAAGATATATGAAGTGAATTTTTGAATAGTGACATGGCATGTTGAGGCTAAGGAATGCATAGGATGTGAGTATGGGTAATTTTACTATTAGTGTTTGGATAACATTCATACACAATAAAATATGGCAAAAGGAAATCTAGACCTAGTCGCCAAGAGAGTAGGATTGGTAGGGATTGAAATGACATAGTGATGAGTGACAGTAGATAAGAGAAGGATGAAAGTTAATGTCAATATATTTCAACAAGGATATTATTTTCATGTTTTTTTCACCCCATTGGATATCCTTAAGCTAAATAATTTTTTTAATGCCAAAGATGTTCCTGAATCACTTGCGTATGTACATATTCTGAGACCAAGGCTAAATGATATAGATGGGACAACATATATGATAAGATAAGTTAAATGTGATGGAAAGAGGGGAAGATGTGGACCTTACCCTAAGTATAAAATGTTACTTCATAAGATTATTGTACACAAAAGCATATCAAAAATGACACCAAAGATTGGTTTTCATCACCATGTTTATCCAAGGCACCAAAGAAGTATTTTCACCATTGGATGAATTTTTTCATTTTATTCTTTTATAATGTTAGCTTGGACATGATTCAATTATAAAACCTCTTGTAGTTCATGATATTAATTAGCTCATCCAATTCTTGGCCTTTTTGAGTATCTAGTTTATATACTCCTAAACCAAATTTGGTGATGGTGACATAGGGTCCAAGCCAATTAGACTCTAACTTTCCATGATTTTCATGATAACATTTGTATTTCATTGATTTTTATGAGGACTAAGTCACCAATTTCAAACTATCATGGTTGGAATTTCTCATTGTATAGATTATGTAGCTAGTTTTGATAAGACTTCAAGTGATTGAGAGCATTGAGTCTCATATCATCAAGGAGTTCCAATTCTTGAATTCAAGTAGCCATATACACTTATTCATTGATGAGGCCTTAGAGGGATATATGTAAAAAAGTAATTTGACCTTGATTGACAAGATGTATTTAGCACTAAATACTAATAAATATGGAGTTGTATTGATTGGAGTTCATATGCTTGTTCTGTAAACCCATAGTGCAGGGTAAAGTTGGAAATGCCAATCATGGCCAACTTCATTGATAATAGTTTTTCTAGTCACCTCTTCTTGGTTTTTACTCTAAGGGTAATATGGTATCGACCACTTATGTTGGATATTAAACTATTTGCACAAAGCTTTGACATATTTATTCTTGAATGATTTTCCATTATCATAAATGATGACATAAGAGACACCATAATGGAAAATTATATGGTTAGGGATGATTTAATAAATTTTATTTTTGGTGATGTGAGTGGCATAGCTTCCAACCACTTGGTAAATTAATCAGTGGTTGTAATTATAAGCTTGTGACCATTTGATGAGGAGGGGTTAATTTTTTCCAATGATATTAGATCCCCAAGTAGAAAAAGGTCATGGAGTAGTTATGGGATATAATTCATCTAATGGAGCATGAATGAGCTATCCATGATTTTGACATATTGATAGGCATCATGATTTATAATCAGCAAGTAATAACCAAATTATAAGATCTTCTTGGCAAAGACCATCCCACTTTTATGTGTCCCAAAGATGCCATCATGCACTTCCTTGACTGCTAAGTGGTCCTTGTTTGAGTTTAGACATATCAATAGGTTTTCATCATATCCTTGTTGATAGAGTGTGTTGTCAAAAATGATGAAATGAGAGGCTTTCTGAATGAAGGCTCAATGATGGTGTTATCTAAGATTGGGGAAGGGTATTATCATGATATATTGTTACCAGGTAGGATTGGGACCAATAATTTCATAAACATTTTCATACGTAAAAGTTTGATGAGCCAAGATTAAAAGTTTTTATACCAATAATTGGTGTCATTTTGAATCCATAAAAATTTCAATCAAAGAACCAATTGTAGCCATCATGTCTACAAATTTATTGATGGCTTGTGGAACTTGTTCAAATGTAATGTGCCAAAATTGCTCTTTAATATTATCAACCATATGCTTATAAGTAATTAGTTTATCATCCTTTATTTTAAAATCCTCATTGACCTATTTGATTATATGTTTTGAGTAATCATATTCTTTGCTATGTTGGATGTTCCATTGGCAAGAAATTTGAAGCCCTATGATTAACATATCATATTTTACAATGTTATTGGTATAAGGGAAGTTGATTCTGAAAGCTTATGGAAATAGATTTCTTTGAGGAATGATTATAAGTATGCTTGATCTTGACACATGAGAAGTTAAGGATCCATCAAATGAGAGCTTCCACATGTGTGAATTATCAGTGGTAAGGATTGATTCATTGGGGAAACTTGTGATCAAAGGTCGCGTATCAGACATGGGAACTTCCACAAACTTATTTGCTATGGCTTATAATTTGATTTACATACTCAATGTCAAATTAACTTAGAATCATGATCCATTTGGATGTTATTCCTTTTATGGCTGATTTAGATAGCAAATAATTCAAAGGATTGATCTTGGAAATGAGCTTAGTTTTATTGTCTAGCATATAGTGACAAGGCTTTTGGGATCTAAAGATGATTTTTAAACATGCCTTTTCAATTAGGGAGTAGTTAATATCATATGATAATAATATTCTACTAAGATAATATATGGGCCTTTATTTCCATGCTCATCAATTTGAGCCAAGAGGGTTCCCAATGCACATAGAGTTGTAGATATATAAAGGAGCAAGGGTTGTCTTAGCATTGGAGGTGATAAGACTAGTGGATTTAATAGGTATTATTTTAAATCATCAAATTTTTTATAACATTTTTTAATCTAATGATATTCAGCCCCTTTCTTTAAAATATGAGTAATTGGTTAACATTTGTTAGCTAACTTATATATAAAATAGAGGATGGCATGAATCTTTCCTTATAGACTTTTAAGTTTAAGATTTTGAGGTGGAGGAATTTATGTGATAACTTTGAATTTTGTAGGGTTGAATTTAATACCTCACCTATATATAATTAATCCCAAGAGTTTACCTAATGTGACACCAAAGACATATTTATTTGGGTTTAGTTAGACTTTATATTCTCTTATTATTTCAAATATCCTCTTGAGGATTGTAAGATTCTCTAAGCATGTCCTAGATTTGCCTAAAATGTCATCAACATAGTCTAAAACAATGACATGCATCATATCATGGAATATTACCATCATATCTCTTTGATAAGTTACACTAGCAATATTTAATCTAACTAACATGATTTGATAGTAGAAAGTTCCCCATAGAGTAGTGAAAGTTGTTTTATATTGATATTTTAGTGTGATTCAGATTTTATTGTATCGAAGAATCCATCCATGAGTGAAAACATTTGATAACCTATAATTGAATCAACGATCATGTCTATGTTCAAAAGAGGGAAGTAATCTTTTAGGAATGATTTAATTATGTCTCTAAAATCAATATAGATATGAATTTCACCCTATTTTTTTATGAAATTTACAATATTTGAGATCTAATCTAAGTAGTCGATAGGAAAATTGAATCTACCTTCCATAAATTTAGGTAAATATTTATTTAATATAAGTGTGACCTTGGGATGCATATTATGATTTATTTTCTTAATAGGTCTAGCATCTACATAGAAAACAAGATGATGAACTACCAAAGAAGAATCAAAGCCCAACATATTTGCATAAGACCAAGTGAATATGTTGATAAATTCTTTGAGTAATGATATTATGATCTCTTTCTCTTTGAGAGTGAGGTTGGTGCCAAGATTGATCATCCTAGAGTTTTCATTCATTCCAATATTGACATCAATAGTTTTTTTGACTAATGATGGAGATTAATCATGCATATATACTAAAATAAGAGGAAGCTGGTATTCTTTAGGTGATTGCATGATGTTTATAAATTTATTAAATAGATCATCATATGCTTATTATTATTCAAGACTAAGAGAGTTATCTAATTGTATGATTAGGGGGTTGTTATATTTTTCCATGTCATGCTTGCTTAGGGGACAAGCAAAATTACCCATTCATTGGCACCTTTAAGACGTTTTCACCAATAGACATGTCTTTATTTTTATTCTTTTTATTTTTATTTTTTTTGTCCATTAATTCCTCAAAGAGGTTTTCACTAGAGGAATTTGTGTGTGTGTGTGTGTGTGTGTGTGTGTGTGTGTGTATTCTATTTTTTAATTATCTTTTGATTATTTTTTACTAGGAAATTCTACATGTTCCTCAAAGTAGGCACATGCATCTAAATTTATTTCAAACCCCTTTTTGTTATTTATGTATGGTAAGTGATCCCAAATGACCATAAATTTGGCAATAGCTTCATCATTCTAAAATAGATCAAAATATGGTTTTTTATCATTATTCCTATTCAATAAGGTTGGGGTAATGGAGGTCCATATTGATGGGGTAGATTGATGTCTTGCTAAATTTATTGGTGGAATAAAGGTCCTCTTAGAGGCTATGGATAGATCATATTTTAACATATTTATCAGAAAGGGATTCTTCAAAGACCAAGGAGGTGTCGGAGACGACATCATATGGGTCAACCCTAATGGTTTGTACCTCAAACCTTGATACAATCGATAATATTTAGGTAAATTTGGTTCTAAAATACCCTACTCATGGATTCTAATTCCATTTCCTTTATATTCCATCTTTTTTCACATCTGGTTAACATTTGGATGTTTTGGATGTTGAAATCATGACACAAGGCCTTCCTTAGATAACATGGAGTCATCTAATTACTTGATTTGTTCTTTAGATATAAGCCCAAATTGAGTAAATTTTGTTTTTAAAAACTAATAAATGTTCAACCTAACTTCCTTCATGGTGGGATGCCCATAAATATGTGGTGACATAGGGAGTTCCCCTATATTGAAAGTGTGATACTCATATTCATTACATCCTTTAGGGATGATTTTAATGTAGAAGATACAGGTGGATTAGAGAAAGTGGATGGTAGATCATCTAGATGGATGTATGATTTGAAATTATTATTGATAGGGGGTGTACTCTTAGTACTCAAATAATAAATGATATATTTATAGACTCCTAATGCTTGATGGTATTATAAAGGTTACGGATCATTGAGAATTATTACTTCCATTCTAAAATGCATAAATTTAATACATTGATAAAGGTTGTAAGGTACATCATGAATTTCAGGTATCCAAGGGTCGCCTAAAATTATGTTATATGGTAATCCAAAATATACCACATTAATTTAAGTTTGATGTGAAACAGGTCCCACCATGACAGGAAGATAAATAGTACTGACTAGCTATCTTCCCTTATTATCATAAGACTTTATTATGGCTATTTATGGTGTTGTTTAACCATAATTTGAATTTTAAAATCCTACTTGGGTAGATAGGTTTAATTATATATAAATTATAGGGCACAAGGGTGAATATCATATATATAATAAGGCAATTAATGTGCTAAATTCATATGTACCATATGTTGAATTTATTAAATTGAGATATGCTATTAATGGAAAGTATAGCTATGATAGATGTATAAATGACATAAAAGAGAGTAATTATATATTTTTGATGATAACATAGTGTTGGATATGGTACAAGAAGGAATCATGTAGGAAGATAATTCTAGATCAGTCATCAGATGTTGGATTGGGTGCCTCTAGCTCTCTAGACACTTGCATCAGCATGGGATGGTTGCATCGATACTACTATCTAGGTTTGATGCTAGTGTCCTATATGAAATAATTTTTGAAACAAGATGTGACCACCTAGATGCCTCTAGGTTTGTCTTCACCTTATTTTTGGTGCATTTAGATCTGGGTCATGGACTATTACTCCTACTAAAATGGAAAAACCCTATCTTTCCATCTTCAATGTGATCTTAGGGAAAATGGGTTAGTGGGCACATAGTGTCAAGATGACCCACATTGACCCACTATTAAAGGATGTTATCTAAATATCAAATACTCTAAAAGAGGGCCTCAGACTCATGTATATCTCCTCTAAGTGTTGGTTTTTTGTGAATCATGCAATATGTGTAAAGTAAGTACAACAATGGCCTAGTTTGTATTTTATCAAATATGACCTTATGACTGATCCTTTAGTTCTTCAGACCTATAGTTGGGTTTTTCCTTTAAATGATATTAAAATATGGTATAATAGGAAATATTTTGGTAAATTGAGTGCTTCTTGAGTGCTATTTTAGTCTAATTTATAGATGAGGAATTAATGAGGGTTGATATTATATTTATACCAATCATATTGGGAGATAACCCACATTAAAACACTTGGGCCAACCATTATAATATGTTTCATTTACAAATTAGATGAATTTAGGTAACTGGACACTTGCATCTGATTAGGACAATAATGTCAGTGTTATTATCTATCATGGATGTTAGTGTCTAGGGAGAAAGAGAGCAGGCACATACTCAAAACTTGTAGAGGTGTAATATAAGTACATTTTAAGCATTCTAAGCAAGATGGGATGTCTATGTCATCAATTTAAGGTTGTTTGATCTAAGAGATAGGCAAAGGGGTAGAAGATAGAGCAAATGTGAGGATTGAAAAAGTAAGGTATGTGTATAACTAAGATGAATGTCTAGGGTCTGAGTTTACCAAGTGTACAAGATTGAGGTGTTACATAACATCTACATTTCCCCCCTTTAATATAGTTATAAAAATTTATAGTTTAAAGGAAAGGAATAAGTACCTCGGTGTGTATGCACACCTTGTCTTTACTTTAGTTGAATTTGAGTGATTTACTAGAGTTCAATTTGAATGCTTTACTAGTGACTAAATTACAACCAAGAGCATGTTACAATGTATAATTAGTGCATATACTCTGGGTCAAAATTACTTGAAATATATTGAAATTGAAATAACAAGGTTTAGGAGTACACGTGTGTTGATGTAACTGCCTTGCCTTTTGATAAGTTGTTTTTACAAAATATGTATAATTGTAAATCTATAAAAATGAGATTAGGATAAATATAGATTAAATATTTTAAGTGCATATATCTAAGGATATATATATATATATATAGAGAGAGAGAGAGAGAGAGAGAGAGAGAGTTTGGAAGGTACATGACCCCAACTTAGAGAAAAAGCGAGTTGCCACTTGGTAGTTGAAATTAGTTCAACCATGCAACCCAGTGATACTTATAACCTAAATAGTTTGGATGATCAAGTACAAACTAAAAACTTTGAAATATTGAGTGATTTAATAACCCAAACCATACCAAAATGTGAACCAACTAATATAAAATATTGGCTCACTTAAGTCTTTAAAATTTCATGGGGTATCACTATATCCAATAGTTTTAGTATATGAGATTGATTTAGATTTTGTAATATTAGGAACATGTTGTATAACATATGCACTTTAGATATGTCTCATGCTAAAAATATGTGTAAAAATGGTACCATGTATATAATCCTTCTATAAATGTGTATCAAAATCATATAACTATGTGCTTTGGGTAATTCAAAAAATTGTGTAAGTGTGGAGGACATGCTTCTAAAGCATGCCCCCAATATATATGGAAAAATATAAAACTGATATAATTATCAGTGTGGAGGACATGTTTACAAACATGTCCCCACTATAAAATAGAGATGTCAAATAATGAGTAGGTGTGGAGAACATGCTTCCAAAGCATGTCCCCATTGAATATGTGAATTGCAAGTACCATACTGAAAAAATGTGGAGAACTTGCTTCCCAAACACACCCCCATTGAATCTAAAACTATTGTTATAAGTATGGAATAATGAAAAAATGTGGAGAATATGCTTTCAAAGCATGCCCCCACTATAATTTGGAAATTGTGAATGTGTATAAGTCATGTCCATATGACATGCCTCCACTGAATCTAAGAACTAGTTTAAAGTGTAGAGATCATACTTCCTGAGAATTACCCCACTAATATGTCCCTCTTTGAGGTGAGGGAAAAATAGTACCTAGAATTTACCTCACCTCAAAACGGTAAGACAACTATAAAATATGTGAATGTAACCATGTAGCATATAAAAGGAAACATGTTTAATAAAATGTATCAATAAAGTGCATATAACTAATGTAATCACATGTAGGCCTAAGATGAATGATAAATATCACACACACACACACACACACACACACACACACACACACACACACACACACACACACACACACACACACACACACACACACACACACACACACACATTACAAGATCAACAAGAAAACAAACACATTGTAGTCATATAAAATGCCCAAATTGATAGTTTGAGTGTGGTTTGTGATGCCCCATCTATATGTCCTTTTTGTATGCTCTTGCGACCATTTTAGACATATTTTTTCTCATTACCAATCATCTAGAACCTTCTAAACCCTGATTCCACCTCAGCTAGATAGTATTCCCTATGCCAATCTTGTTTCCCTAGGTCTTGAGCTTATAGGATAAGAGTACCCCATTTGGAATATAACATCAGACACCAAAGCATCCACTTTTTGGTGCTGCTATCCTTTTACACTTTGAGCCCCAATGGTTATTTTCATGCAATCTTTATCCTTAATTAGGTCAGCCTAGCATGAATACATTTGATCCATGACTAATTATTCCATATAAAATATCACTCAAAGCTCATTTATAAAAGAGGTGACCAAACTTACAAAGCAAGTAAGAGTACAAACAAATCACTAAGGTGAACTTACCTATTCTCTACACATAGTCACCCAACACAACTACAAACATGCTCAAATGCTCATACCAGTCCCTAGACATCTAAAACACAATAAAATTGGCATTTGCATCCACATCACACTATTACACAAAGCACACTAGGTGGGAGAACTACATATGGCTTGATCCCTCTTCAGAGTATTGGTATGTAGACAACATGTCCACATAAGGAGTGTGAATTACATGTTTAGTACATTTTACACACTAACCCCCCCTCTTTCTCAAGTGACTCAAATATCATTTTATTAAGCATTATGGAGGGTTAGGGTTTGAAGACAAAATCAACTCCATAATGATTTCTATTGATAACCAACACTCAATTTTTTATAGGCACACTCACACAGGCATAACACAACTACCCAAAAAGTTTCAAGTTTTTGTGATTAGTTTGAATAATAGTGATAGGAACAGACAACACCAGACACCAAAGCATCCACTTTTTGGTGTTCCTATCCTTTTGCCAAATGAATTCTATATTTAGGTTTACAACACCTTCCTAGTCTTGCATAGCCATTTTCAACCTTTGTATTGGCCATCTCAGTCTATTTTATAGCTAAGTTATATTTCTTCATATTTATTATTATTTTTAGAAAGGTGAAAAAGATAAAAAAAATTGCACAAATCAGGACTATAATTATTTATATATCTATACTAATTTATTAATCCAGATCCTTAACTAAAATAGGAATAAAAATCCATTATTCCCAAATAAGTTAAATCATTTGGTGAACCCAACTTACAAACCTAGAAACCCTAGGGAAAATTCTTTGCTAATTTTAGTAGTACTTTTCTAATTTTTCTTGCATATATAAATCATAATTTCACCACCATAGTAATTTTAAAAATCATTTTATTTCAAATTATTGTTGAATATACTAAGTCCCTTTACTTCTCAAGGTATCACCTTACATCTAAATCAGATTTCACATAAAATCAAAAATAGATCTCACTTATTTCAAAACATTTGTTGTAAATAATAAGGAGTCCATACTCGGTCTTATCATGTATATGAGTGATGAAGTTTATTATATGTTAATGCAAAGCTTCATTCTTTCTCTTTCATGATTACTTTTTCTAATATGGGATGATATTAAGAAATTTATTGCTAAACAAGTTAATATCCCTTCAAAGCAATGTTTACTTTTCTTTAATACAAGGTTTCATTATTTCTTTTACTCTCTCTCTCTCTCTCTCTCTCTCTCTCTCTCTCTCTCTCTCTCTCTCTCTCTCTCTCTCTCTCTCTCTCTCTCATGTGAAATAATTTTCAAATCTATCTTGATAAACATGTTAGAAATGCCATGTTATAAGTCAAAGTTTTTAATTCATTAGTGCAAAGTTACATGCTCTCTATCCCTTCTTTGCTATCTCTCATGTGAAATGTTCTTTATAATCATATTGTTATACATCTTATAACTCCAATTATATGAATTTCATCCCACATACATCATTTTTACCTAGATGTATCTAACTCTTTAGCTACTTTTGAGTATTTCCCTAGACACAAGAAAACACTAACGGATATATCTATTCCTCCTCCCTTTAAAATTAGTTCAGCTAGCTCTTATCCCACACCTACTATTAGCTCTATGCCTGTGGTACATGATATGACCCAAGTTTATGAAGATAGGTAGGTTGATTACACCCATAGATATAGATTTGTCACTCAAGTTGGCACCCCTTTTGATATAGTTTCATCTCCTCCACTTGTTAGAGTTCTTCTTTTAGTTGAGATTCAGACATAGTCGAGGCCTCCCTCACTAGCACAAAGAGTTCATACACTTACATAGATTCCTCTCTTAGAATGACCACTACATCAATGATAGTTTCAACACTCTAGATAGTTTTTAGCTATAGTATTCACACCCAGGGTAGTATCATTGAGGTCTCATGCCTCTACACATAGATCACATTTTTAGAGAGC
Source organism: Torreya grandis (assembly GCA_037957365.1). Lineage (NCBI taxonomy): Eukaryota > Viridiplantae > Streptophyta > Pinopsida > Cupressales > Taxaceae > Torreya > Torreya grandis. The sequence goes on along the minus strand of JARHVA010000640.1, from coordinate 2,235,259 downwards.
TTCTTCTACTACCAGATGTGTCTCTAAGAGCCCCATAGTTACATCCACTTCTCAGAGTTATAGGGGGACCCCATAGTTAGTTTCCACTATAAATATTTTAGAGAACTTACATCATACATGATTTTAGAGTCACAGTCTCAACCCTTCCATCATGCTTCATGATCATTCACGATCCCTCTCCTTGATATAAGACAACATGATAGGGAGTCTTTTATGAGACTCATTAGTTAGTATAGTTTCTTCTCAATCTTTATTTACATAATTTCTTTCTAACTTACTTGTACATAATTTCTTAGGTTACTTTTACATAATTTATTTTCACTTTCTTGTACATAGTTTCCTTATGATTAATTATACATAGCTTATTTCAAAATACCAAAAACAATACAATATTTCAAAATACCAAAAACAATATAACATGTCAAAATACCAAAAATAATACAATATTTAAAAATACCAAAAACAATATAAAATGTCAAAATACAAAAATATTCAAATAACTCAAAACACCAAATTTTTTTCAATTATACTCATTATCCATGCTTTACATTTCTACTACCATGCTAGACTTACATTTTGATATTCTATGTTATTATTTGTCAATTTATCTACATTACCATGCTTCACTTGATCTTATTTGAGTGTGTGTAGTGATACCTAGATCCCTGATTGATTCACTCTACCCATTAAGTGGGCATCCTAATTTTACATTCAAGACATACATTGACATATCTACCCACTCAAGGCATCTTATACATGACTATACCATCTAGGTTATGTCATTCCTACACCACACACTCTACTTATCATGTTGATGTACATTACTTACTAGATTACATAGATTATTCTATCGGCACTCACTAGTATATAACACTTGTGTATTTCTTATCATCTACCGAGTCTTGTACTACATGTTTTACATACTTTCACTTCCTTATTTGATCAATTAGATGTGATAGTATTTATAGAATTTACATGCCTTCCTTTCTTGATTTGAGTAGCTAGATGTGATTGTATTTCGTAGTTCATCTTTTGTTACTTGTGTGTGGCTTAGGACATTTGCCAATGTCCTTTGCTTGTAATCTTGTATGTGCTTGTGGCCCTCATGCCAATCTTACTTGTTTGTAATTATATGTGTATGTGTGCATTTGAACATGCCTTGTATATTTTTTTTCCTAGTTTGAGTGACATATGCCCATGTCCCTTGTTTTCTTGGCCCCTTGGCCTCTTTTGTATGCTTCTTACTTCTTGTCTTGCATGTTTGTTTACTTGTTTGCTTCTCAATTGTTTGCAATGCTATGATCTACATCATGTATTATCTTGCCTTATTAGATGCCATGATGGATATCATGCTCCATCCCTCCTTGAAAAATAACCAAATTTTTAGTTTTAGTTTAGTATACTTCACATGCTATTACATGGTTACATCTATCTAGGCATACCCCTATTGATTTAACAATCTCCAAGACAAACTATGTTATATCTTGAGACATTTTGGATTATCATTACTATATCATATATTTCGTAGCATAACACACTTGTAGGGATATTTATTCTAAAGGCAATCATTATAATGTCTTCAATCCTACCCTTAGAAGAGGGGGCAATAAATAGGGGTTTTGTCACAGAGATCAGAGCCCTATTCTAATCAAAATTAGTTTTCAAAACACTCAGAATAGTAATCAAAATTCAAAACATGTAGAACATACCAAAAAAATAGTGATGAATATAGAACAGTCATAAAAAATAGTAAAGGACAAGAGCACCATATTTGGACTACAACACTAGACAACAAAGTTTCGACTTTTCAGTGCTCTTATCCAAATAGCCAAAAACCAATTTTTTTAAAAATAGATAAAAAGGTAAGGTCAATTATAGTTTTGTTAGCCACAGTTCATTTTAATTAGGTAGTTTTAGTATAGTTTTACTTAGATTATTTAGATATAGGGGGCATCATGCATGACATGATGGTTCTCACTTCAAGTTTTAGATTGGGTAGTTGGTACAACTTTCAGATCATAATCCATGTTATAGACACTAGTGATTGGGGGCAATGTGTGTGACATAATTTATTTCTTTTCTTTATAGTTCATTGTATTACCAAAGTATTCTTAGTAGTTGTGTGCCTTATTCCATCTACAGGTGGTTGGCATCATTTTAGAGTAGCTTTCATATAAGCCTAATTCTCAATTTTAGAGTGGCTTTCATACAAGCCTAATCTCCAGCTTTTAGAGTGGCCAAGATTGGCCTAGTTCTCAGTACACATTCAGCTATCCATGTCACATTATCATATTAAATACCATTTATGTGCTTCATGAGCCATCTCATACAACCCACATTCATACCGATATCAGTTCATAGTTCACACTTAGTGTGAAATGATAGAGCTAAAGGACTAGCTAGCCTTTATATTGTTAAACCACATACTTATAAGGATTAGATACATAGTCCAAACATTGATTAACACATGCACTATCACATAGCTTCACTACATAGTGGGTGATGATGGATCCAAAGTGTCAACCTTTGTATTTTTGAATTGGCCTTAAGGAACTAAGCACTCATCTCCATTTGTAATATTACTCTTGGTAAAACACATACCCAACATCACCCAACATCACTCAACATCACTTAACATCACTCAAATATCATAATAGGTTTTGTATTGGTTCATGTAACAAGTGAGGTGTATTCATTCCTTTTTCTTCCTTTATCTTTTACCCAACCTTTATACATTATTATTTTGGATGTAACATGTCTACTAAGAACTAATCTACTCCTTATTTTCTCTTTTAAATTTATGCTTCATGCTATGCTCTCTCTATGCACACTTAGCATCACATATTGTCATTGGCTTCACCCTTATAGGTAAGTTCAGGTACACTTTCTATTTTTCTTTTATCTTAGTATTTTACTTTTCTACATCACTAGAATAAAGAGGGGAAAATGTAGTCATATAAATTGTCCAAATTGGTAGTTTGAGTGTGGCTTGTGACACCCCATCCATATGTCCTTTTTTCATGCTATTACGACCCTTATAGACACCTATTTTCTCATTACCAGTCATCTAGAACCTTCTAAACCTTGATTCCACCTTAGCCAGACAATATTCCTTATGCCAATCTTATTCCCCTAGGTCCTGAGTCTATAGGATAGGAGTTCCCCATTTGGACTATAGTGTTGGACACCAAAGCATCCACTTTTTGGTTCTCCTATCCATTTTCAATTTGAACCCCAAAAGTTATTTTCATATGTTCCTTATTCTTAATTAGGTCAACCTAGCGTGAATACATCTAACCTATGACCAATTATTCCCTATAAAATCCCACTCAAAACTCATTTACAAAGGAGGTGACCAACCTTACAAATCAAGAAAGAATATGAAAAAATAACTAAGACAAACTTCCCTATTCTCTACACATAATAACCCAACATAGCTACAAACATACTCAAATGCTTATATCAGTCCCTAGCCACCTCAAACATATCAAATTAGCATTTGCATCTACATCATACTATTTCACAAAGCACACTAGGTGGGAGAACTACATATAGCTTGATCCCTCTTTAGAGTATTGGTATGTAGGTAGCATGCACACATAAGGGATGTGGATTTCATGTTCAACACATCTTACACACCAACCGCCCTCTTTCTTAAGTGACTCAAATATCATTTTATCAAGCATGATGGAGGATTAGGGTTTAAAGATAAAATCAGATCCATAGTGAATTTTGTCGATAACCAACACTCAATTTTTTATAAGCACACTCACACAGGAACAATACATTACCCAAAAAGTTTCAAGTCTCTATGATTAGTTTGGATAATAGTGGTAGGAATAGACAAAAGCATTGGACACCAAAGTGTCCACTTTTTAGCACTCCTATCCTTTCACTAGACAAAATCTAGATTTAGGTTTATGACACCTTTCCATTCCTTCATAACTATTTTTAACCTATGTATTAGCCATCTCAGTCTATTTTATAGCTAAGTTATATTTCTTCCTATTTATTACTATTTTTAGAAAGGTGAAAAAGACAAACAATTACACAAATTAGGAATATAATTATTGCTATATTTTGTAATGATTTATTAATCTAGATCCTTAACTAAAATAGAAATAAAACTCTATTATTCCAAAATAAGTTAAATCACACACACACACACACAAGAGCACTCAAAAGCAATTCAAAGCTAATGGTCTAAGGAGATCAAAAATAAGGGGCATGTTCAAATTCTATAAAATTAAATAGACATGACTTAGTCAAATGTACACAAAATCAAGGAATGACATATTTAAATGTTCAATAAAGCAAACATAGGCCCATGGGTCACATACAATGAATCATATTCAAATGCTCAAAAAAGTAAGACAATAACAAGGCAAAACACTCAAGGAAGTGTATAAAGTAAAGCATAAGCAACCAGTATAAACATGTCATAGTGGCCCATAGATTGAATGTGTTATAAAAAATTTCAAGTACATAACATATCAAGTACCCTATGTAATGTATAATTGTGGATGATAAGAATGTATAAGTACATATGTAAGCTTAAAATGATAATGTAGTGTGATCATTGAATCATATAACATATGTATATCAAAATCATAGAAGATAGATGCCCCCAATGTCCTGATGAGATGAGTAGAGGTAAATGCCAATACCCATAAGTGTATCATGTGTTTGTGTATGCCTATATATGTGTATGTAGGAATAAATTATATGTTAGCCCTCAACATGCAACTAATGTATAAATGCCAAGGAGCCAATAGAACATGTAGGTGCCAAAAATGTATTTAGATTATTTAATGTTTGTTGATTTTTTTGGTATTTTCAAAAATGAGGAAATATCATCCCATGATTTCATAGACTAGATGGTCATAGATATATCTCCCCATTATGAGGCTCTATGTGATAATGTAGTGGTGAAAACATACCAAAAGAAAATGTAGCGAGAGAAAACATAGCAGGACAAAATATAGCTTATACATAACATTATAGGAGAAAATGTAGCAAGCAAAAAACATAGATAAATTGAGAATATAACATAAATATAGAGAGAATCATAATACACAAAATCTAACACATGATTTTGTTTTTATTCTAACTTGTGAGTTATAACTTGTATGCTCTAAAAATTCTATATTTTTATTTAAGCTTTTAGTTTGTTCTTTTTATCATCTATAAACAAAATGGACATGCTCTAAAACATGACAAATTTTAGCCCTTAGTAGATAGATTGATAATGTAAGAGATGTATATGTATGCCTTTTGACTTGACCTTTGGACCTCACTTTTCATATAGTGTGAATTATCAGCTTGTATGAGTGTCCTATTCTCTAGTAATTTATCATTGTAGGATTGAATGGAGGAATGTATTTTTTTTAATAAAGAACTTTCTTATTTAACAATTTCATGTATATGCGTCCTTCACATCGACCATATGTGCATATATTTATATTCATGATGGCATTATTCATTTGAAGGGTGACTGTAATTGATATGTTTTGATGCATTACATCTGGTTTCCCATTTGAGGAGAGCTACCACTTTATGCACTTTGTTCTTGGTGGTGTGAACTCAATTCCATAGTTTCCAAATATTGATTTTAGCATAACTTCAAGAAAACCAATATGTCCTATAATTGGTTTAATGTCTTTAGATTAGGGAGTAGTTGTGCAACCCTTCAAGACATGTATGTGTAATCACTATGGGTTTGAATAAGGATGTCAATTTGGAGATAAGTATCACTTTTCTCATAGTGAAAAGGAACTATGGTAAGGTAGTGCAACTGGTTATGATACTACCATGGTAAGTTTGTATGGCAAGTCAACTCCTAATGGGTTAAATAGTAGGATTGGAGGTCACCATGTACAATGGGAACCTACACTTCCTAGAATGGTAGCTACAGTTTCATTTGGTCTATCATCCATCACATAAATTAGTGTTGATGCTTCTATTGTTGGTGATATTATTGAGAAAGGTGGAGTGAACTCTAAGTAGATTTCTCAATTAATAGGAGTAAAATTGGTAATACGTGAACATGAATCTAACTCCAATTTGAATAATGTTGAGTTGGAAGACTCCATAGATTAGATAAATGAAGCCCAAGACATGGTTTGAGAGCTGATTATGCATACTAGCACTACACTACCAAAACCAACTGGATATGTTTCAAACAATTACAAAACCAAACTCTGTGAAAAGTTTACCAAGGGTACCTACACATTTAGAGATCATTTTATCTTTGAACATGTGCTAGTGAACTATGGTAAAGTTCATTTCTAGATTGATCTAGAGTAGAATTTAATTACATGTTTAGTAATGTTGCATCAAATTATATGAGAAGGATCTGTAGTATGGGATATAATTGAGATAAATATATGATAACACGATAACTCTAAACACTTCTAGACTGGTGTCATTGACATTATTGTAGTGTAGACTATCATATATTTTCATCAACTTATTACATTTCATTTTAATGGAGTTTCATTGTGTAAAGTGTGCTTGTTTTACTTGTAATTTTATATGCTTGTATTGCTAAATTAGACTGCATTTTATTTTTATGCTTACTATTGATGAATGGCAATTATATGTCCAACTATATTATTATAAAACTATGTTATATACATGCTATGTTATCACCCACTACCAAATGTCAGTGATGATTTCACCTATGGTGTTATCTACCACTATGATTTCATCAGATACCCATTATGAACCTTACAACCTCAAGTTGGATCTTTTACATTATTTTCATCATGATTAGCTAAGTTGAAAAGGGACATATATGTTCCTTATCACGTTTTTCATGTATAGTATAATATGCAATGCTATAATTTGAAATATGTATTAATTTACCTTTATAAGGAAAAGAAATGACTTGTTCATTTTGGTCATTTTTTCTTCCATTTGGTATATCCAAAGAGTTCCAAGTGTAAATGCATATGGATATGTGGTGGGAATAACCCAAATCCATGTTTAAATTACTTTAGGAACACAATAAATTGGTATTATTAAGTTTCCTTAGGAGTCTTTCCAACCTCATTTTTTTTGTAAGTGTGTTAGAGTGAAGCCCATTTGTTGCAAAATGTCTTACATTGCAAGTAGTTTTTGCTTGTGTAGGATCAACATGGTTATGTCAAAAATAAGTGCTACCCATGTATAATTTAATTGTTAAATCTTGTTGGCATGGACACTTTTTATTTATAATTTAATTTTTAAATCTTGTTACGATGGACACTTGTTATTTTGTTCATTTTAAGATTCTTGTATGGGACTTGGACCCTGGATCAGTCCCATGTTAGGTATCATTTGTAAACTTGTCATATTTAGGTTAGAAATGCCACATATTTTTTCATAATATTCTTTAAGCAATTGATCTCCTTACTTTATTTGAGGGATAAAACTTTGGTACTTGGAAGGAGAAATTTTACGCTTTGTTGGATGAGTAAGTATGAATGCAACATATATATGTACATCCACATGTAAATGAGTCAAGGACTCATATTGTTTATGCAATTATCTTTCCTCTAAGAGGGGGAAATACCTCTACTACATATAAATTTTAGTTCTAAATATGAGGGTCTAAATGTTAGCTCATATGATGTACTTTTGAATCAAATAGTATAATCTTGAAGGGACTCAACATCATATTTTTTGAAATTGTGAAAATGTTCTAATGTAAGTTTTGGCACCTTTTGAATATTGATATCTATGAAGAAAACATATTCCAAGTTTTAAAAAGTGGATAAGGAACCCTTTGGTAATCTATAGAACCAATTTTGAGCCTCATCGTAAACGTTCATATGGAATACTTTTAATAATAGTTTATCATCATTTTACCATTGACTAAAAGAATGTACATAACTTAACATGTGCTCATGTGGATCCTTATGGTTCCCAAAGATAGGTAAATGTGGTAATTCAAAACCAAGTGGATAAGTATATTCAAGTATACATTATACTAGAGGTTGATTATTGAATGAGGTTACATGTCTATTTACATTATGGAAATCCACTTGCATTTGAAGTATAGAGACCTATTTTTGAATGTCCCCAATAGTTATAATCAAATACATAAGATAATCCATGGTAATGTTGGTGTTTTACATAGGAGTTATCATTTTTTCTAAGATATTCTCTCTTTTGAATCTAGGCATATGAGTGTCATCATACTCATATACAATAAGTGCAAGTTTTCAATCCTTGAATTTTTAGATACTTTGGTAATGATAATGGATATTTCAATTTTAGTACCCTTGGTATACTATTTAAGGATTTTTGAGTGTCTTTATAACTTGAATAATGCACCTTTTTCCAATTTATATCAAATGGAGCTCAAGGAAGCATTGGAAAAGGCACCTATTTTTTGTAGACACCTTGATTAACATCAATACATGTATTTTATTTGGAACATTAATATTATTTTTCTCTATAGATGTAGGATGTTTCCTTTTTATTGATGGATTAATATGACTTGGTAAGGATGCATTAATTTATTGGTTAACTTTTCAAAAATAATTAATATCAAATGAAGGCCAAGAAGGATCATCACCCTTAATAAGGGGAATATTATTTGGAAATATAGGAATAGGAGGGGTTTTGATTAATTAACTTGAAGGAACATCCCATTTATTAATGATTTATAAATCATCCATGATTTCCTGAAGGATTTGATGGAAATTATCATGATCAAATGAAATTAACTTATATCCATGTGGAATCGATTTTGGTATAGAAGGCAAGGGCACATGATTTGGATCCTCCTTGGGATGGATCACATAATGTCTTGAAAGGATGGGAGCATGGACCTGATTAGAGGGATAGTAACTACCACCATTCAAAGCATTTATATTGTTTGCCTTAGCACTTGGAGGCATGCAAGAGTAATGGATTTTTATCCCTGCTTGGATAGACTATTCAATGGTTTCATAGTCATAATCATCAAATAAATCAATTTCATCCATGATAAAAGAGAAAAAGAACATAAATATTAGGACAAGTTAGGAGATAAACATCTATAAGAGAATGTTTATACAATAGTGATGCTCTAAGGTCAAGTTCACCAAACGTTTAACCCTAATTTGGATTATAAAATCTTTATTAGGTAGATAGGGTTAAGGATATATAAATGATAGAGCACATGGGTGAATATCAAATCTACAATAGGCCAATTAATGTGCTAAACTTAGATGTACCATATGCTAAATTTATTAAATTGAGATAGGCTATTAATGGAAATTACAACTATGCTAGAAATATGAATGAGATAAAATAAAGTACTTAGTTGTTTCTAATGCCAACACAATGCTAGATATGGTATAGGTAGAAAGGAGGTAAGAAGACAATTATGGACTAATCATATTTTGGATCTAGTGCCTATGGCTCTCTTGACACTTGTGTCATCCTAGGTTAATTATTTTGATATTACTATTTGGGTTTGACATTAGTGTAATGTATGGAATATTCACTAAAATAAGGTGCTACCACCTAGATGCTTCTATGTTTTATTTTGCCTTCACTTTGGTGAATTCAAATCTTGGTCATGGACTATCATTCTTGGTGAAATGGAAAAACCATATCTATCCATCTTCAATGTGACCTTGGGAAAAAATGTGTTGGTGGACACACAGTGTTGAGATGACCCACAATGATCATGATATCAAAGAGAACTACCTACATATCTAATATTATAGAAGAGGGCCTCAATCTCATGTAGTTTTCCCTATGTGTTGGCTTGTGTGTGAATCATGCAATGTGTGTAAAGCAAGTACACTATGACTTAGCTTGTAACTTGGAAAATTTGACCTTATGACTAATCCTTTAATAATTCAGACATGTAATTGGGTTTTTCCTTTGACTGATATCATAATAGGGTAGAATATGAAATATTTTGGTAACTTGAGTGCTTCTTGAGTACTTACTAAGTATTCTTTTGGTTTGATTTCTAGGTGAGGAATGAATGAGATTTGATATTATAATTATATCAATCTTATCAGGAGATAACTCACATTAAATCACTTAATCTGACCATTATAATATGTTTCATTTGTAAATTGGAAGACTTTAAGGAATTGGACACTTGATTCATGTCAAAAAATTAATGTTGATGCTATTGTTTGTCTTGAATGTTAGTGTTTAGGGAGAAAGAGAGTAGACACATGCTCATAACTTGAAGAGGTGTAAGATAAGTAAATTTTAAGACTTATAGGTAAGATGGAATGACTGTGTCATTCATATAAGGTTTTTCAAACTAAGAGATAGGCCAAGGGGCACAAGATAGACCATATGTGAGGCTTGCATAAGTAAGGCATGTGTTTAAATAAGAGGAATATCTAGGTATGAGTTTACCAAGTGTACAAGACTGAGGTGATACATAATCACAAAATATCATCTATAGGTGAAATAAAGGATTATAAATATCCCAAACTCTTGATTAAATTGATATTTCATAGATTAAATCTAGACCCTCCATCTATAATCACTCTTTTGATTTTATGATCTGTAATGAAGACCTTAATATACAAGGGATTATTATGGTTAGGACTAATAGGAGAAATGTCTTGAGGATCAAAGGTAACCTATTGGGTGTATGAGAGATGACCCATAAGGGATTGAAACTAATCAATAAGAGTAGTCAAATGAGGTATTATGGTATTAAATTTTAGAGTTACCCTTTGAGGGGATGCTTTACTATGTGCCTCCAATACAATGATTTTATAGTGATGAGTGGTAATAACATAATCATATGATGGTTTTTTGATATTAATTATAGATTGATTCTAAATAAGAGGGTGTTCAAGTGATTTGGACCTTATTTTTATAGTGATAACCCAACATTTACAATTATCAATGTGTAAAGTGAGTGAATCATAATTATGGAAAGTCTTCCTATAGTATACATGGTTAGAAATGGAATCTTGACCTTGGTCCCATTATACACTCTTATATTTATGATCACACTTTGGAAAAGTATCCTAAAATAGACCAATTTGTTTATCTTTGGAGGAATATTCCTCTCTTTAAACCTCTATTTCCCCTCAATCGACTAGGTCTAGGGTATAGTTCCAGAGTTGCATGCATTTGCATGTGTCATGGATATTAACTCTATGATAATTGTAGTACTCATCTTCCTTGTATCACGTTGGCTTTGGTTTATTTTCATCAAGTGGTTTAGTTTTAGGAAGAAAAATCATTTTTGTGGATATAAATTTATTCAAGACATTCTCTATGGGCTCACCCATATTAGTCTATTATCACCTTATATATTCTATCTTTGAATTTCCTCTAGGTACAATGATTTTTGATGTGATTTGATAGCTAGGAGGATTATAACCTTGGATGGTTTAGACATGTTTCTAATCTATCACTCCATCACCAATGATGTTCTTTTTCTTATTGAATAACTTTGGCTTCTCTAATGAGGGGCATGTTTGATTTTGATTAGTCTTTGAAAAAAAAATTATTATCCCATTTCCAATGAAGGATTTTTCAATTTGAATACCTTTTTCTATAATCTCATCAAATTTATTAACATAATTTAGTTCTATTTGAAGATAAAGTTCTTGATTTTGATTGGTAATGAAAATAGTAACCAATATTTTCTCATGGACCAAGCATGGGATTAACTTGCTAATATTATCCATCATTTCAAGAATGATGAGAAACTTTCTCCATTCCTTTGCTTAGGATTATATATATCTAATAGGGTGATTTCATTATCCACATTATAGGCAAAATGTTTAACAATTTTTTCAATTAGATCCCCAAATGATGTAATCAATCCCTTACGTAGGTGAATAAATGATTTAAAGGTAGGTCCTGCAATACTACAAGGGAACAATACAAGAAGATAATCATCATTATAGTTGACCTATTTAAAATACATTTAAAATTCCTTGGCATGCTCTCATGGATCTCCCTTTCCTTTATATTTGTCAAATTCAGGAGGCTCAAAGTGAGGTGGGAAGGGAGCGCATAATATGTTTGTGTCGTGTGGATAAGGGCATAAGTCTTAAAAATTATATTTCTTATTATGTGATCCTACCTTTATTCCTTGGAGAACATCCTTAATTACTTTCCATTCTGGGGCAAATGTAAGATCAAACAAAGGGACTAATGATGATAAATGGTGATCAAGCTTGTTTCAATTTTGGCTTATGAAAGATGGAGTGGTTTGAGATAGCTTCCTAGGAGTCTGAGTTTTATTGACTTTAAGATCTATTTGAGACACAAGGGAGGCCACTTACTGAGTGATTTGATTTAGGTTGTCAAGAAAAGCTTGTTTATGGTCATACTTTGGTTGGTCTTCTAAGGTGGATTTCACTTTTCCAAGTTTCACGTGATTTATATTTACATATTTAGCTTGGGGTTCTTCTTCTTCTTCTTCTTAAAATGAATTGAAACTTAGTGTGGGATTTTCTCACTCAATAATTTGAATAATTGAATATATATTATCTTGATTAAAATTAAGAGGGACTCTAGCTCCTATCTCAAGAAGCCAAAGTAATAATTCATCCCTATTCTCATATATAATGTTATATTTGGACCCTAACCTTGTTAGAATTTATAAATTCATATTGTGAATTTTGGTTATGTGCATCCATAGCATTGAGTCTTTATTCATCATTATCATGATGTTTCCCACCCCATAAAAGAGTGTCAAGGTCATTATTGCAGTTTGATTGTCCAATCCTAAGGCATTGACAAGTTTGAATAGGCATGGTGTCAAAGTGTGATGAGATAATAAATTTTTTTAGATGATGTGAGATGGGCAACTAAGCTTTATTTAATCAAATGTGGATTGTGATATGTGATTCAATAATGTGATATGGGACTGTGTTATGTGTTATGAGGTTTGATAAGGTGTTCTTGAGAAAATTTTATTTTTAGGTGAGATAGTTTGATTGACATGGGGTTACGATATAATATCCATAGATTTGACTTAGATAATGAGCCAATATAAACTTGTGATTTGACTTAGTTTGATGAGTGTTAGTTTTAGACTATCTAGGTTAACTAGGGTGTGGTGGACCTTAGCCAAAGTTTATGGGATTTACTCATGTTGGATGGGTGATGAGGTTTGACTATGTAAGTGAGTTTACTATGGATTTTATTTAAATCAAGTTTAAGGAGGTTTTATAATGGACAAGTGATGTGGGTGATATTGGACAAGGATAGATTTCATGAGAGAATGTGTGTAATAGATGAGGTAAAAGAGATGTGGTTAAATGATGATGAGGTACACATTATAAGGATTGGATAATAGTATTAATATGTGAACCTTGTATTATATGTGATGGGGTGATTTTTTATGTGTAGGGGATTGGTCTATAAACAACACTGTTATTGATGACACACAAACAAGATCATGCAGTACAAGCATCTACTATTAAATTAAGGGTGTGTAATGTAAAAGTAATCCCAGTAATATAATTTCATAGAGTGGTGCCTAAGGGTATACTAATCCTCACCCTACATTTGTATATGGTGAGTACGCTTTGATAATGTTGTTCTCTCTATAATGGAAGTTTTTTGAGGATATAGGTGTTAATCTAGGCTGTATAGGATCTGTATGAAGTCCCACGTATATCTTAAGGTATAGTGGGACCCAAGTCCATATAAGGATGTTGTTTGACACCTAATTATTGGAGTGTGACCTCATCACTTCACAAAAATATTTTTGGGGAAATCCTCTTAGTTTTACAATAACTTTCCTTGATATTTATACTTCACTAGAACATGAAGTTTGGATTAGTGTGTGATAATGAAATCCACATCACAACCCACTTAATGACTATGAAAAGTGCATGGGGATGAATTCCATGTCATGTTTCCCCTAGAAAAACAAAAATCAAAAAGTTTTTATCAACAATTTTTTATCCCCAATCTCACCTTATGGATGTGAAGGGAGAGCATACACAGCCTTAGCCTTGGGTATAACAATAAATAAACATAAATATTATTCTAAGATGAAAAAAATAAATTATACACAAAGATTTAATTTATTATATTAAAAAAATGTGTTTTTAACAGGTTTGATTTGTTGTTTCTTTGATGAGCAGACCTACAAAACATATGTTAGTATTTTAAATTCAAATTTCAAGGGGCAACCTACAAAATCAAAATTAGAAAGTAAAGTCATAACTAATTAGACTAAAGTCACTGATCTAAAGGATGAAGCTACTTCTACACAAAATAAAATATTTTGTTAAAGTAGGTTACAAAAAAATCAAAAATAAATTAAGAATGAGTTGTATTTGCATAGGTATAATCCATTACTTTTGTAAGGCATATCCATGTATGCACATAGCAAAGGTACTATACATATAAGTTATCCAAAAAATGTTCAAATATCAAAGCCACATTTATCATTAAAAAATCTATTAGTCAAAATTCTAATGTCACTAATACATATAAAAAGCAAAATACTTTAAAAACTGAATCCATTAGTCAAAATTCCAAAGTCACTTGTGTAATAACAAATCCATTAGATGTGATAATGAAGTTGTTAATTCATAGAAGAAAATCCATATAAACATAGGGAAAAAATAACTGTATACCCCTAAACTATGAGTGGACCTGGGGAATCCAATAATTGTATAACTAAGCCATTAATGTAATACGAAAAAATTCATAGGCACATAAACATGGAAACAATATACCTCAAATCCATGTATGAACTTGGAAAATCACTATCTAGATAGTGTGAGGTCATGGATGTTGATATTGAATTTGTGTGTATATAATAATGACTTCTCAACCTATGCACAAATAGAGAATTTAAAGGCGTGAAATCACTAAAATTTATCACAAAATTGTTAGTGATAATTCAAACTCATTACTATGGCATAATTCACTTTTATTAAAATAGTCATAGAGGTCAAATGGATAAAATAGGCTATCCTAGTTAAGTTCAAAGCTGCGGCTATCTAAGATGACGTCACATTTTCATAGTGTAAAATAATTTATACATAGTTCTAAATTGTTGACAATCTAGAAGTGAAAATTTCACATAATTTTGGAATTTTGACCATCAAATATTTTAACAAAGGAACCTAAAAGACTATTAGAGAACAACAAAATATTCAAAAGTAAAATATAATGGATTATCACATTACGGTCATCAAAATGTGATGTGGAAGTGAGTGTTAGAGGAAATGGTAATGGAATAATGAATTAAGCTCAAAAACCCTACTCTAAACCCACTCACAAGCACCTCTAATTGAGCTGAAGGAATAAGAGATTCACAAACAAATTTAAATGAAATATAAATATATTAGCAGAGGTTTCTAGAAATACTCCATAACATGCTAATTATATGGATTGTTTGCATAGTGGAGAGTAATCAAAATCCATGGATAAATTTACAGACTTATAATTCATCATTTACATACATAATTACACATACAAATTAATAAGAACACAACTATAACAAAAGGTAGGACATAAATGACATAACATATGATAACATATTAAAGCAAAATAGAGTATTTCTTATGCACTAACTATACATAAAATAAGATTACAAAAACCATAGTATAATGATTCTATTAATCTCTATCAACACATCAGAACCATATTATATTACAATAAAGCATTATATATAGCCTTTTACAATCAATTATCTCTTTGAATTCCAACATTTTAAGATACAAAAGGAAAGACTTCACATTATTTTATTACCCAATTAGACTTATCAGGCCGAATACATACAAAATACAAAACTATATCTTTCACACGTGTCTTATTTTGGGGTCAAAACATCAAACCTTACCTTTTCTCAATCACCTTAGCTTAGGATTGCTATTTGGAATATTTGAGATTATTTAAACTTGATTACATAGTTTACAACCTCCCATATGAGGTGAAAAATCAACTCTCTACTAACACCCTTGTAGAATTCACTATCAACACTCAGTGGTTTTTTGACAACTTTGAGGGTGTTCAAACTCCATCTCCACTCCTCCTTTTGACCTCAAAATTGGCATAGGTAATGCATATAAATAGGGATTTAAGGTGAAACAATCAAGAGCATTTATAGATAATTCTATCATGACATATGTTATGTCAAAAAATCCCTAGGGTCTCTGTTTGGTCCTTTAAGGGCTGAGAACCCAATATAGTTTGATCAGTCTTTTGAAGCGAAACCTTACCTTAACATAACATTCTTAGCTTCATAAAATGAAATCCATGGATCTTGGGGAATGTTGGATCTTAAAACATGAAATCCACCATGTATTTTTCCATAGCATCTCCATATAATCCTCTTGGAGCTCAATTGTAAAGTGACTGTAAGCACACTTTGCAGACAAGGTAGTGAACAAGGGAGTATAGACAATTAGTTTTGAAGAATCATAACTTGATTTGATCTCTCACAATGGAATTTAATTAAATAACATTTAAAACATGGATCCAAGCACATTGAAAGATCCCATGGATCTCTCTTCCACATTGTAAAACTCAGGTTACCCATATATGGTTGCCAACTTGGAAAATAAGCACAATTTTGAAATCTCCTTCAAGGGAATTGAGAGTGAAGGACTTTAATGATAAAAAACCATTATATATTGCCTTTTTACCACCTAAAAACACTTTTTCAAACTCACACAACTCCCTGGATCTCTAAAAATAAGAAATAAATACAAACTTATACCCCTCTTAGATGTAATTCCATAAAAATCTATCTGGAGTGCAAGTGATTGTTCATGAAGGAGGATAAACTAATATGAGAATTATTATTATGTATGTGAATTTCACTTAGAGTAATATCCACTTGTAGAATCATTCATCCTAACTCCACCTA
This sequence comes from Torreya grandis, assembly GCA_037957365.1. NCBI lineage: Eukaryota > Viridiplantae > Streptophyta > Pinopsida > Cupressales > Taxaceae > Torreya > Torreya grandis. Next base: position 2,218,446 of record JARHVA010000640.1, on the reverse strand, counting down.
TAGCTTCCATATTGAGTGTTTGAACTTGCCCTTCCTTGGCTTACCAATGGAAAAAGAAGGAAAAGAATTTAGAAATGAAAATTTTTATGCAATATTCTCAGTCCAAATTTGTAAATGACATTTTGGGAGGTGAAGAGTCACACCACCACATTTTTAGCTACAAGTGCACTTGAGAAGTCCGTACAAGTGATACAAATGAACCTATTTTTAAGGGAAAACTGTCATTTCCTACATAATCTAACTTTTAACTACCAAATAGCATGATAATAACATTATTTGACATTATCCATGTTCTAACCCACCTTGGTGATATATATTTTAATTTTAAGGTCATTAAAAGTCATTTAATTGAGCTAAAAAGGTGGCCAAATGACCCTTTTTGCACATGAGACCTAGAAAGTGGAAAATTTATGGCTTGAAAACACCTTGAAACATATCAAAGACAATTTTAGGACATTTAAAAAATAAATTGAGACTTTGAATAAGTTTTACCATGGTTGACCAATGTTGACTTTTGTTGACTAGGTCTGTATAAGGAGTATGGACTTCAACAGGGACTAGGAGAAGGGTAAGTGAGATATATAGGAGAATAGGAGACCCCATAGGACATATAAAACTTTCCTAAAAAGTTCAAAATAGTAGGGGTTGACCCAAATTTGACTTGGGGTCAAATTTGGTCAACATTCTTGTTGATTCCCAGGGGTGGCATGCTTGTTATGCCTAAGACCAGTTGCCTAATCCTTTCATTGGGCATGGAGTCATGAATATGGACATTCTAATTTATTTGAATAGAAATTTGAATCAAGGGAAACAAGATAGTTGACCCACACACACAAAATCAAAGACACACATCAAATAAAGGGAAGGAAACACACTTGTGTTATGAAGTATTTAGGGAACACAACAACAAACTGAAACAAAACCAAACTAAACACACACTATCCTAAAAGAATATCTCCTTCCTAGATCAAAGGAAAAGTTTAAAAATCTTCTTGCCTCACAAAATGAATGGATACATGTGACATGTTTCCATTTGAGCATTGGTATGGAAGCCTTCCTCTTTCTCATGGTGTTGGCCAATCTTATTAGCATGGATTTCAATGCAACTGAGACAAATTCAAACAAATCACCTATAAAGATGAATTATTCTTGCGCTTCAACTACCTCAGCTTCTTCATAAGACTCCTTAGTTTCTATATGATCCAATGATGTTTCATCAAAGAATGTTTCTTGGCTCCCCATGATGTCTTAAGAGTGGACAAGTGGTTTTTGAGCTGCAAGTTCTTCAAGCTCATCAAAGAACTTAGTCTAATCTTACCAATCCTAATCATTATTTATCATGGATGCTTCTTGTTTATTTTCTCATATACTTTGCATTCAACCTTGAAAATTTATTCAAGCTCTTGTAGAAACTCAATTTGTTGTGGTCATTCTTCTTTGTCATCTCTCACATCAAGGATCACCTCTTCCTCATGAACTTATTGAAACACCTCATCTTGATCCTTGGTCATATGGTCCAGTACAAGTATATACCCATCCTTCTTATGAGCATCTATAACTTCATTTGATTCTTCTTTCTCTTGGTTCAATAATGGTGAGTTATTCTTGATAGCCCCAAGTGGAGTTCCAATGATAAATCCTTCATCATCATTACTTGTGTCATCCTCTTGCTCTGTGGCAAAATAAATTTGTTCCTCCTTTTATGCTTCCCTTAAAAGAGTTTCTTATTCAAGAAGAGATTGGGTTGGAGGGTGGAAAATGGATGAATGAGCTGAAGAAAGAATGTAAGGTGTAGTGAGAGGCTCATGAATGGATATGGAAGAAAGAGAAAGCTCTTGAAATGACTCTTATATATCAATAAGGATTTTTTGGGTTGAGGGCACATCACTTTCTTCCACATTGACCTCATTATTTTTATCATCTTCTTGGGTTTCTCCTTTAACCTCTTTCTTTCCCTAAGACTTCACAGCTTGGTCCCAAGTTGGAAGCTTTGAACTAGTAGGCTCTTTTGAGGATTGAATAGGTTCTTCTTCACGGAGAGGAATGGTGGAAGAAAGATATATAGTTCTATGTTTTGGGGATGGATTGTGATGTTTATGGATGGGCATGGAGATGGGTGAAACTTAATGAATGGGATCTTGAGGGAGAGGTAAGATAGGATGAGCAATAGGAAGGAGATCTTGATACAATCTTTCATCATCCTCCTCATATTCTTGAGGCTCTTCATAGAATTTTTGGAGATTATTTTATAGCTAAAACTTATTCCATAGCCTCTTGGGTTTCCCATCTCTCTAACGTATCAATCCACCATTGAAAATCCTCTCTTGCTAGAGACAATCCTTCACTAATGAAATATTGATTCTCTTACTCAACATACCCCCACATGTCCATTAACAATCCAACTAAAACTCTTAACCAATCCATAAGACCACCAAGAGTTTCATCGTAACACTTATCTAACACACTCATATGCTTTTTGAATTCTAGAAACTTTGGCATAACTTCCCACAAATTTTGAGAATGAGAGGTGTAGTAAGCTTGGACAAAGTGATTGGGTTGTTTAATTTCTTTAAGGAAGGTTTTCAAAGCTTCATATTTTGCCTCCCAACTAATGGTGTTGTTTGACTCATCATGACAAGGCTAAGGTGAATATGGGTAATATGGCTAATCAACAATAGCATACTCATTTGTAAAGGGACTAGGTTGACCATAGGATTTCCATGACTCATAGGGAGGATGGTATTCTTGATAGGACTATTGAGAAGGATAGAAAGGGTCATAAAAAGATTTATAGGGAGATGTATGGTAAGGATTATCCTCATAGCCATCTATATCAGATTTATAAGTCACATGAAAAGACAAGAATAAATCAAAATGTTTAGCAATAGCTACTTAGGCTACTTACAACCAAAAATTCATTTGGAGTCACCATTGGTGCTTGCTTGGATGCTTCCAAAAGTTGATAAGAGAGAAGACACACCAATAATCTTCCCACTATTTGGGCCTTGTCCCATCAAGAATTATAGAACTATTGTCTCTAAGTATTTCACCCTAAAAGAGGTTGTTCAAGCCTCTTCAAGATTTGGCCAACATGGGAATACTTCTAGGTGTGTGGGGTACCTATAGTGGAAGTAAACCTATAGACTTTAAGGGCTAACTCCCTAGATATGACTTGATGTGCTTATGCTACTAAAAATTCCTATTATGATTGAAAAGGGAAAGAAAAATACATAAAGCAAACCTAAATTAGGAGGTGATACACCAAGAGTTGCTTCCATTCATACACTTGGAATTTTCTTAATGAACTAAGATAACCAAACTAGCCTCAACACCATTAATGAGCTCCCTAGCTTTAGTGTTTATCATGTAGGCAAATAACAACTCAATAAATGAAGGAAAGTGAAGGGAAGGTCAGATATGACACTACCAAAATCATACACACTTCAAAATTCTATTGCAGTAGCATACACTTAATGAAACATGTTAGGAGAGAAGTCATTTGCATCAACACATTCAATAATTGCATGAAAACAAGATGAACTCAATCTATGCTTGAAATTCAAGATGGATCAATTCAACATGTAGTGCAAATGGACTTAGATTAGAACTAGCTTTCTTCTCATTAGCTTAAGTAAAAATCAAGGTACAATTTTTCTGTGGTTTCACCATGCCAAGAGTTAGAATCCCTTCAATATCCAGAATGGCTTACAGTTATAGAATTTAGAAGAAGAGAGAAAAGAGAGAAGTTGAAGAGGCACAAGGACAAGTGTCAAAGGTGAAAATTAGTTACAAGGCATGTGGATGGAATGAAAAATGAGTCATGAAATTGAATTACACTTGATGACATCCCAAATTAGCCTCCTTTTCCAAGTGTGGTGTAGCAATCCTCTCAATCACTATTCCTTTGTGAAACTACCTTCATCATGGATTCTTTGAACATTCCAAGGCATGTTATGAGAAAATGTCTCATGTATGATGAGGAGAGGAAGTTACAAAGATAATTCCACCCTCTTTGGGAGTTTCCTTCATCATGAAATTCTCTTACATAAGCTCATCATCACCTTACAACCATGATGACTCTCTAATAGGTATTCCTTGACACTTGGCACTAGAATATTTCAATTTTCCCCAACTGATCCATACCAGGGGTATTTTTACACATGTTAGGACACTTCATATGGTTGGATTCATCAAAAACATCATAAAAGGCCCCCAAACTTAAGTTTCCACTTTGTCCACTAGGTCATTCTAAATGCCAGTTTAGATAGGCTAAATGGAAAGAGATGGAAGAGGCACTTGTGAGTACTTACAAGGTCTAAAAATGGCATGGAGTGTTGGCTCAAGTCCCAAGATACCTCCCAAAGTGATTGACATCTCATGGTCATCTTTAGGACCTACAAAACATAAAAACTATCAATAAAACCTATGTAATACATCACTTATATGGATTTCATATAATAAAATTCCATGGATTTAACATGCATGGAGTTGTAAACAACTTCCCTTTTATTCTCATGGTCAAATTCATTCATTTGAATGCACTTTTGGCTTTATTTCTACCATCAGGTCACAAAACAAGGTTTGAGAGGGTTTTGGAGTCACTATCCCTTTTATCATTTGTTCATGAAGATGGCATGTTGGAATTAATTCCAAATTCAACTAAGGTATCCTCAAGGACATTTTCCAACTCTCCTAAATACCTCCAAGTACCATGAATTAGTTCATGAAAGTTTTGAGCATTTGATCTTGACCATTTGAGCCATTTTATGCATTTTGTGAAAGTTTTAAATGTTTCCAAGCCCAAAATGGATTCTAAGTGGATTCTCTTGTAAAAAAATGGTTAAAAAACCTGTATATTAATCCTATTAATATGTTTCTATCCTTGGAATAGCTCCTCTAGAACTATAAATGAAACCTTACCTCTGTTTGGCATTAGGTTTAGACCTTGCCAATAGGTCTACTTGCTACTTGAGACTTAATTTGACCCTTAAATGGATTTATTTTCCTCTTTATGACTTAAAAACATATAATTTACATATTAAAACATTAACTATTCAAGTGGAAATCATGGACAAAGTCAAAAATGTACACGCCCCTTAGTTTGGCTTCTAGGCTTAAGGGTTTCCTTCATACATGACTGTAATCCTTCTTGTGTAGGGTAACATGTTTGATTCAAAAGATTATATAAAGGTTATTTAGGTATTTTTATGTCCCCTTTATATTATCCAACCTTTATCTGGTCCTTTATTTCCCTCCGGTCATCAATTTCATCATTTTTCTCAAAATTGCCATCTTCATCCAAGTTAAAAATGCCCCTACTCAGAGACAAAATAGAGAGGGTTTTCACTATTATTATTGGAAAAATGATGATTTTAAGGTGTTTCATAGGTCATATTTATTATTTTTACCAATTTTTATGTCATAACTCCTTCATTAGACCATCCAACTCTCCAAATTTTCAAAACAGACTTTTGGAGAAAGCAAAGTTTGAGGGTAGGCAGGGTATAGGTTGGGTTTGGATATTTTAGGGGTTGATTTGAACTTGATTATGACATGAAAGGATCATTAATACCTGAAATTATGTATTTAAACCATCTCCTAGTTTTTTATCCACTAAAACACCTTCTTATACTCTTGGAAACGTAGAACTAGGCCTATGATTGCCTAGAAAAGGGAATCCATGTTTATGCTTGGTTGTAGGTTCTATTACCTTAGTTTTAGGTTTTAAGATCACAATACAAACATATTTTTATGTTATAAATCTCATAAATTTTTATCCTCCACCATTTTTCTAATCCAAGCTCACTCTTTTGCATTGATACATCTCTTACTTCTCAAGATTAGGCCATGCTCCTTAAGGACTGAGACAGGCCTGTAGGTCTAGGTCCAAGCTTAGTTTGATGTTTTAAGAACCTTATTTTAATGTTTCCTAGGTCATAAGACCATATTAATTCTTTTTCTCCCTATAATATTTCAAACCATATCATTTCATGCTTAAGCCTTCAACTAGTATACCCCTCTGCCTGCTTAGACTAAGACAAGGTTGGTTTGCCCCTGTTTAGTGCATTTTAGAAAGCATTAAGTTTTATTAATGTTGCATTAGGTTTTTCATGAGTTATTTGAGGTCATATTTCCTTCATTGTGATTACATCCATTTTTAAGGTTCCAAGCAAATTTCAAACTCCAAACTTCTACCTCACTGTCCATATGCCCTTAAGACTATGTTTTATGGATTCTAGGGCATGTAGGTTAGTTTGGGGTCACCTAGGCCATGTGATTGACAAGAATTGTCTCCACTTTAGGCCTAGTACCATAAAAACATCAAAATTCACCTAAAACTTTCAAATTTGATCATTATATTCCCGATTGATGTGAACCTTTGCTAAGCCTATTGTAGATGAGTGTTCCCAGGCCTATACAAATAGGGGAGGACTATTTTGGGGTCAAAACATCAGACCTTACATTTTCTCAGTCACCTTCACTTAGGATTTCTATTTGGAATATTTGATATTGTTTAAAATTTATGTCATAGTTTACAATCTCCCATATGATGTGCAAAATCAACTTTCTACTAACACCCCTATAGAATTCATTCTCAACACTCACTAGTTTTTTTTGACATCTTTGAGGGTGTTCAAACTCCATCTCCACTCCTCGTTTTGACCTCAAAATTTGCATAGGAAATGCATATAGATAGGGATACAAGGTAAACAAATCAATATCATTTATAACTCATTCTATCATGACATATGTTATCTCAAAAAAGCCCTAGGGTCTTTATTTTGGTCCTTTAGGGACTGAGAACCCAATATAGTTTGATTAGTCTTTTGAAGTGAAACCTTGCCTTGGCATAGTATTCTTAGCTTCATAACATGAAATCCATGAATCTTTGGGAATGTTTTATATTCAAACATGAACTCTACCATGTATTTTACCATATAATCTCTATATAATCCTCCTAGAGCTCAAGCATAAAGTGACTGTAAGTACACTCTATAGATAGGGCAGTGAGCAAGGGAGTTTAGGGAATTAGCTTTGAAGAATCATAACTTGATTTGATATCTCACAATATAATTTAATGAAATAAAATTTGAAACATGGATCCAAGCAAATTGAAACATCCCATAGATCTCTCTTCCATGTTGCAAAACTCAGGTTACCCATATATGGCTACCAACTTGGAAAATAAGCACAATTTTGAAATATCCTTCAAGGGAATTGAGAGCGAAGGAATTTTATGATGAAAAACCATTATATATGGCCTTAATCCCACCTAAAAACACTTAATAAAACTCACACATCTCCATGGATCTCTAAAAATAAGAAACAAATACAAACCTATACCCCTCTCGGATGTAATTCCATAAAAAGCTATTTGGAGTGAAAGTGATTGTTCATAAAGGAGGGGAAACCAATGTGAGACTTATTTTTATGGATTTGAATTTAAATTATATTAATATACACTTGAAAAATCATTCTTCCTAACTCCACCTGTAGCTTCCATAGTGAGTGCTTGAACTTGCCCTTCCTTGGCTTGCCGATGGAAAACGAAGGAAAAGAAGTTAGAAATGAAAAAATTTATGCAATATTATCAATACAAATTTTTAAATTACCTTTGGGGAGGTGAATATTCACACCATGATTTTTTTAGCTGCAAGTGCACTTGAGAAGTTTGTACAAGTGCTACAAATGAGCCTATTTTCAAGGGAAAACTATCATTTCCTACATAAACTGACTTGTAACTACTATTTGGCATGATCTAACATTTTTTGACCTTCTCCACATTATCATACACATTTTTTACAAATATTTTTATTTTAAATTCATTAAAAGTCATTTAATTGAGCTAAAAAGGTGGCCAAATGACCCTTTTTGCACATGAGACCTAGCAAGTGGAAAATTTATGGATTGAAAACACCTTGAAACCTATCAAAAACTATTTTAGGACATTTAAAAAATAAATTGAGAATTTTAATAAATTTTAATATGGCTGACCAATGTTTACTTTTGTTGATTAGGTTAGTACAAGGAGGATATACTTCAACAGGGACTAGGAGAAGGGCAAGTCAGATATATAGGACAATATGAGACCCCATAGGACATATAAAATTTCTTCAAAAGTTAAAAATAGTAGGGTTTGAACCAAATTTTACTTGGGGTCAAATTTGGTCAACAACTATAATAGAGGAATAGATTATGGCTCATCTATTATTTGGGCAATAGCTAGGTTGACTTGAGAGAGATCTTACTTAATCATTTTATAATCGATGAGCACTTCATGTACCATATAAAGTAGAATGTGCAAAGGCATCTAGATCACCATCATGTTTTTCACATCTTCATACTTTGTAATGGTGAGTAGTGATTTTACATTAGATAGATTGAGCTAGATATCCAATATGATCTCATCTAATCCATCTGTACTCCTTTGTGATTGAATGGCTACAAAGGTATTATACATTGTTTCAGTATGCCAAACTTGTATTTTTTACATTGTAACATCCCTAAAATCAAGAAGTTGATTTAGTTCCCTATCCATTGCTTTTGCAATAGCCATTTGGTCATCTATTACTAATTTATCTTTATCTATAGTGGTGAACTTAGGTTTCATAATAACCAATGACTAATTAAGATGTTGTCTCCAATTAAGCATATCCTAGGCTATTTTATTGTACAATTGCATAATTGTCTCTAATACCTACTCATATTTTTCAATGAGTTCACAAATAGTTTATGTTTCATTCCTGATAGCCTTCCCTTGTGTGTGTAATGTGAACACTTTATACATGACCACCCAATCCTTTGTAAGTTGTATCAACAGAGTAGTGAATTATTTATCCATAGACATTACTTGATCACCTAGCACCTATGTAACTAATGTGGGATAAGTATTATTTATCATTTTTCATGCCTTTTTTAGATAGTCTTCTACTTCAACCTTTTCCTCATGTAGCCTTAAAACTTCTTGCTTCAAGTCTAAAGGCTTCCATGCAATTGACTCCTAAAATGCAATTGTGCCTTCAATCTACTTTGATAGTGGCAATTGATTCACATCCAAAGATTTTTCCATCATATTTGTAACAAGTGCCATGGATCTTATTTCCCATGTCACAGGGGCTAGCGTAAATTGAGCCAATATAAGGAAGAAGGTGATTTTCCAAGTTGATGTTGTAGAGACATCTCATAGCTAGTGGATAGAGCTCTATGATTTGGGATGTGACACTTCTTTTGTTGCCTTCATCTAGGCTATGCTCTTTACTTATTCCTATTATTTTTCTTCCTTATCCATTTTAACCTAAATTAAAACTTCAACCCTAGCCTTAACATATGCTTCAACTTGTACTTTGGCTTCCTCCTCAACCTTAACCTTGGCATCAGCTTGAGCCTTCACTTTAGCATTTACATTAACCTTAACTTTAAATTTAGATTTAGCCTTAGATTTTTATTGAGTTTCTTGTGCTTGTGCTACATGCCTACGTTTTTCCTTAGTAACCTTGGCTTGTGATTCTTGATCCACCTAATTCTTTTGTATAACTTACACCTTTTGTTATTCTTAGCGATCTTTCTCCTTTTCTTTCCTATTTTCCTATGATTCTTCAGTTATCTTGTTTGTAGCCTCTACTTCTTCGTATTTCTTCCTTGTAACCTTAGCTTATTTGACCTACTTTTTTGCAACCTTTACTTCCTTTCTTTCTCTTCAGCTGGATGCTTTTTTTGTTGCTCCTACACAGCTTATTTTTTTGTGCATTGTGATTCATGTGTAGCCACTTGTTCTACTGCTTCTTTCCTATTTTTTCCTTCTTATTTTTTATAATTATTTTCCTCTTCCTTTTTCACCTCCTCAGACTCTGGTGTATCTTACATAATTTTGTGTTCTACTTCTATCTCCAACATAGTTGTGTCATAAGGTTCCTCAATAGTTTTCATGTCGACCAAATTGGTTTTGATTTTATATATTCAAATGACTCTGATTCAACCACTTGACCTTTATGTACGAGCTTATTCTTCCTATATCTAGATGGAGGGGTGAGGGTGTCTTTTTTCTTCTTCAAAATTTAAGGTTGGGCCTATTGCTAAGTTACTTTTTTCTGTTGCACACCACTTAATCTTATAAGTTCACCAAAAGACACCATCCTTTTTTAATATTTTTTGATGGTTTGGTAGTGGGGGGTGTATGAAATCATTAAACTAAGGGATATATAGGACTACCCTATTATATTAGATCCACCACCTATGCAACTAATGATCTTGTGGCTGGATTAGTTGGAAATATCTTTGGCTCCATCTTACATCAAGCTAATTCTTGACCTATAGTATCCACAAGAATAGATGGAGGTGGTTGATTAATTTCATCCCAAAGGTATTTTTTTACCTTATTTTTCACTTGACAAGTGCACATTTCTTTCCATAAGAATAATTCATTTTCCACCTCTTTGTCATAAATCTCCTTCCTGATGTCTTCCAACATAGAATTGAGAACTTCATGCTCATCGACTCCCATCTTTGGTAGGTCATACTCACCAGCTATCTTGGAAACCATAGGGTTATCTAACCAAGACTTTTTTTGTCACATCCTTTTATTCTATGGTGGTGTAAAAGCATGTTGTGTATGTTTCTTACTATTTCCTTTATCATGTGGTGGTGGAACTTGTGGTTATTGTAGTGGTTATTATAGTGGTGCTTTGTCTATATCTAATTATTTTTCATGTGGAAGAATAACTTGTAGAGGTGCAACTAACCTTGAAGTTAAGGATTTTTCCTATATACTTCACACTATGATTTTATCATAGAAATAAATAATGGAATTGGAGTCATAGGTGGCAATGCCAACTCATGGATTTTGATTTGAATGCCATTATTCATCTTGGTAACTGAAGCATGGTGTCCCAAATATTACATGACATCTTGTGCAATTCTTGGGTGTGTTCTCATCAAATATAGGGGTTCTAGCCACCACATATCAAACTACCCAAATTGCTCATATTACTACCCTATTTTCATCCATGAAATTTTTAAGAGGGTAATAGTGGGCCAAAAATATGCAATCACATTGACTGGTCCAAATGGGGATTTCCACTATGTGAAGCACAATAATAAAACCAAAAACTAGTATTGAAATGTCTGCATGGTTCTTTAAAGTACCTTCTCAATTTTAGTGGTGAGATTAGATGCCAAAAATTTAGGCTAATTGAATCCCTCCCACAATCGTATCATCTAATATGTAATATCAATTATCCATCTCCTTGTTTGCTTTGACTGCTTGGTAGTTTTCCAAAACCTTTTTGTGATGAATTATACTATAGTGCACATCAAAGCATCCTCAATTTAATCAAATAGTTTTCTTCAACTTGTTCATGTGGTAAATTTTTCCTACACATCTGAATGGATCGGTGGTGCTGTAGATTTATATTGAAGGAGGGATTTACCATGATTTGAAAGGCCTATGGCTCATTCCATTTTTTACACAATGATCCAAATTATAATATCTTTGGATAAATTGATATACCCTTGATTATATAAAATTAATATATTCATCATGACCTCATAAATTTTCCCAAATGTAGGTAACCTAATCAACCTTTCTATGTTAGAACTTTGTTGTGGATGTTGAAGTGCGAAGGATCTTGATTATACATTTCCCTAAGGATATTGAACAAAAAGAGTAGATTATACTATGATAATGAAATAAAATAGATCTAGGTAATTATACATGGTTTGGTGAAGACCTAACCCAATCCCCATCACCTCTTTCTATGCATATGTGAGTGGGATCAACAACTGACCTCTATCCATAACTATATTGATGATCTGTGATGAATGATTATTGTGCTTGATCAAGATTTAGTTAGAAATCCATTTGTAGGGAGGTATTTTAAAAGTAGATCATATAATTATCTTATTATCTAGAGTCTATAATGTTGTGGCATTATCCATACCCTACTCTTATATAGTTGTTGGCACTCAATTTTGTCTCACTGACTACTTTGAATGATTGATTGTTTACACACAAGTGTTCCTATTCTAGTTAATATCACTTGCTATAACTTGCCCTAATAAAGATGATTTGTGCTTAGAATATTTTTATCTCTTTGATTGTTATTTGATGTGACTAGTTATCCTTTCATCTATCTAATTTTTTTAATGACTCCACATGTCCTTTTACTACTTAACCTTCCTAAAAAATGATGCAATTTTTTGAAATACCTTGTGATTAATAGTTTGGTATGACCATTATCCTTCCTTTTTCCATACCTATCTTATCACCACCTTCCTATACTTAATTCATATCCTTGATGTAATTGCGGCTAGCTATCTCCTATGAGCTATCTTTGGAATGCAATTGCACCTTACGATTATAACTACTTTCTGGTTACCGTGATGTGTTGGATTGAAATGAGCACACTATAAAAACATTCTAACCTAATAAAATCAAATATAAATAAAAAACATTAAATAAAATCCTAACTACTTTGTTCGACTCAACACCCATTCAATTTTTTAAAATGATAGAGATTAAAGGCGGTAAGGTTTAATCCTATAACCATTTATACATCCGAGTAGTATAGTTCCTATAAATATTTTATCACTATAGTACCCTATTGTGAAACTTAATGAATAATATAGAGTCCTTTCCATCTAATAGACAACTTTCCGTAGAATGCTTTAAATTTGCTATCATAAAGCAATACCAATTGTTCTAAGTAAAATTCCTTAGATTGTAATTTGTGATTGTGTCATGATTTCTAACTCTACTAGTTAATCTATTATATATATTATCCAATTTGTCTATTTTATTTCATATTTTTTAACTCCACAAACTATTCTTTTAGTGAATCTTGATCCCCTAATCTCATAACCATCATAATACACAAACTAGAAACATTATGCTCCATATGCATTATGGCTCCAGGCCATATAGTAGTTAAAAAGAAGTGAACCCTATAGCTATTTTGCAATGTGTTTTCTAGGCCCAAAGAATCACAAGAATGCAATCTTCCCAATCATCCCTTTATACATAAAAAAATCTTTGTGAGCATCTTCCCGATACTTTATTGGATGCTTCAACCTGTCTATTCGCCTATGGGTGATAAGTTGTGATCTTGTAATGTGAGATCATAAAATCCTTAGTGAGAATCTTGATAGTATTATTTAGAAAATGTGTGCCTTTGTAGTTGATTAGATTAATTAGACATCTAAATATTGTAATGATGTTTTCATATAAAAATTTGGCACCATCTTTCACAATACATCTTGGAGAGGTAGCATTTTCCACCCATTTACTGAAATAATATATGAAAGTAATAACGTCTTGTGCATGACTTTATTTTCTTAGTAGATTTATAGGACCAACAAAGTCAATTCCCCATTACTCAAAAGGTTGTTATATGATCATTGGTAAAAAATTCATCTCGTCTCTTTGATTTGGATTTTCTATTCTTTGACATACATCATAGTGTTTGGCGACTCTTTGCACACTTTAAAATAATATAGGCCACCAAAGCCCACTTTTTAAAATTTTACTTATAGTAGATTCACTTATGAAATGACCTCCTACAATCCCCTGATTTTTTTCCTATAATAATTGAGGTCATTCATGATTTATAACTACTCCACATAATACATCATCTCTACCGAGTTTAAACAAAACTCCATTAATGAGGCTATAAGGTATAGATTGGGTGACCATTTGATTTTTATCTCACTCTGTATAATGTGTAAGGAAGGTTCCTTACTCCAATAAATTTTAAATATATTCTTTATTACTAGGAAATACAATAGTTATAAAAATATGCGCATATGGATATTCATCTTCAAGTTTTTCTGGCTCCTCCCCATTACAAAGTTTGTTTAGTGATCTAGCCCAACATGTTTTTGGCCTAACTTCACATTAACATATAATTAGAATTCCTAAAATAGCATAATACACCTAGATATGTGTCCTCCCAACACTATATTATTATTTAGGTATCAAAATTCCTGGTGATCTATAAAAAAAATCAAATGGTGTAGCAATCAAGTAGTGTTGAAACTTTTGTAATGCAAAAACTGTTGACCAATTTTGACTTTTAGGTCAAAATAGGGCACCCCTAGTAAAAAAATTCAGTTTTAGGCATAAAGGTGGTATAATATATTGTCATAACATGTTTTAAATATCATTTTATGTCGATTAATGTTGTACTAGCTTTGGTCATTTATTTTCTAGGTCCATTTATCATTTTAAGTCATTTTAAGGGTCAAAATGGTGTATTTAATGATTTGTATGGGTTTTTTGGGAAATGTGAAAGTTTAAATGGGTTATTTGCCCCATGTGTCCATAAAGGTATTAATTAACTGAATAAATTGAAAATTTGTAGATTAATCAGAAGAAAGTCAATTTTCCTAAAGAAAAGGAAGAAAATGACACATATATGGCTCTTTAGGAAGCATGCCACATGTGAGGAGGAAATGGAACGTCTATCCATATTAATAAAGATCATATACACACTTTATTTGATCTATAAATTAAAATTTGAGGCCAAAACCATTCTATCTCTTTTTCATCCTTCTTGGCATAAAGAAGTGACTTGCAGGTTTCTACTTGGTACAAACAACAAAAAGCATTTTAGATAAAATGATTTTGGGATATGATTATAAAATTAGATACATTAAAATAAATATAATAATTTTGATAAATTTAAAACTTTTCTTTATGAACCATCCATTTGAATTGGATTGTGCAAATTTGCTAGTTGTTTGGTGAACCCTATAGCTTTTGCTCTATTTCTGCCAAATCCATACAAACTAGTTGGTGATGTGGGCTTCAAAGGATGTATAATTACATATCACATGGTATCCACTCTTTTTTTGAAGTTTTATAGTGTTTATACATGTTATTTAGTGCATATTGCAAGGAGGTACCACCAGGTGTAGTTCCAACTGAGTTGTCTCTTCCTTGTTGGGTTTTTTCCCCTATAGAAGCTCCATACAACTAGGAAAAAGTGTTCCATAAGTATCTAAGTCACTTAACTACCTCCTCTCATGTTTTATCTCACCTTGGTATTATTTTAGTAGTTTGTAATCTCTTATTACTTCATTTGCCAACTTCATGCCTAATTTTAGTTGAATTACATGTGCATACAAGTGATATTTAGGTTGTGAAAAAGGGTTTGAAGATGGTTTTAATCTTTAAAGGATGGAAATAACTTATTTTAGGAGTGAAAAATGAAATTTGAGTGGTTTTGAGTTATTTCACCATCATGTTCACCCAAACCAATACTCTGCTCACATTTTCAATCCAAAACACGCATCTATAGCCTTGATGATGTCATGTTTGTGTAAGGGAAGAAGGATATGATGTCACCTTTTTCTTGTTTTTACTTGGAATGAATTTTTAATTCCATTCAAGGCATATAAATCTATTTTTCACTTATGGTTATTAGTAGACCGTACCTCATCTCACTATTTGCTTCTCAAGGCAACCTTTACATAGGTGGCTGAGCATGAGTACAGGTGTGTATAGAAGGGATAGAGCATGTTCATATTAATTTGTTCCATTTTCATGAAAATAATGCCTTGATAGGATCATAAGAGATACCTAAAAGACAAATTAATCATGAATCATGTTGAAGAGGTCAAAGGTTGAGTTTGGGAATGGAATCCCCAAAAGAGTAAA
Organism: Torreya grandis; assembly: GCA_037957365.1. Taxonomy (NCBI): domain Eukaryota; kingdom Viridiplantae; phylum Streptophyta; class Pinopsida; order Cupressales; family Taxaceae; genus Torreya; species Torreya grandis. The sequence continues at coordinate 2,202,794 of JARHVA010000640.1, read as the reverse complement.
ATAGAGCTCCAGTGGTTTCTGGTGAGCTTCCTAAGGTTTGCTTAGGTTTGGTTTCAATGCATAAATTTTGGAATTAACATAGCCTATATCATTGAAATCAACCATTACAAGTTTTAATGTCATAAAATGAGGTGAATTAGGTTGTTTATAACCCTAAAGGTGCTTGAAAACACACTGAGGAAGGCTCAGTAATGTCTACAAGCCTATGACAACAAAGAGACCTTTTGCCATCAGGAGAGATTTATCAAGCATGACTTGATGGGTTGAGAAAATATACTTGTTTTAAGAGGTAAAATGAGATGAGGGACCATCAAGGGGAGGTCAGATAAGATTCAAAACACCCCAATGCTCACCTACATGTCCCTTTTGGCTAGGAATAACAACCTACAATAGGGTTTGTTAAGAGAGTGTCTCAGTCATGGTTGAGGGTAGTGTTTTGGGAACAAAAAGAGATATTTCCTAGGAATAAGATGAATTAAATCCCATATGATCAAATATAATTTTTTCAAAAGTAACAAAAACATCTCAATCCCATACCTAGACCCTATTTTCATCTACATGCAGGGATCAAATAGCACTATCCCAATCAAAGGAAGCATACTCAGTCCATAGGGTTAAGAGGAACTTGAGGTTAGGAATGAACATTTTTTATTTTAGTAATAAATTATAAAAGGAACTAATAATCATAAATAACATATATACTCCTAATGACTAGGTTCATACCCCCTTCTCATGCATAAGAGCTCATCTACAGGTCATTTAGGTGGGATTTGATATAAACTATGTTATTGACAGGGGTTTTGGTTTAATTGAGTTATATAAAGGTATAAATGGGATAAATAAGATATTATATAGGTATTTTAATGTCAATATAGGTTTAATAAACATATTTAGAGGATTTCCAAGAGGTGGCAAACACTTATAGGTAGAACTGTTACAGTCAAGGCAGGGTTTAAGAAAATGGAGGGCTAAATGGATAAATAAACCTCTAGGATTGAAATGAAGATGTGAATGACTTAAATAATATTAATCATGACAAAATTTATTTAATATTACTCCTAATACCCTCCCAATAATCCCAAAAATCTTTCTCATTTATAAATTGACAATAGTCTGTACAAGGAAAATTGGAAACCCTTTGGTTCACTAGGCAAGTATGGGAAAGCTAAAGGAGAAGGTGTTTTGGATGGTTAAAAAATATAAATAATATGTAATTAAATGTGAGGAAATTTTATAATCATATTATAAACATGATTTTTTTTTGGAAAGGTTGCCTACAAGGGGATTTGGACAAAAATGCAAGAAAACAAGGTTTTTTAGCCACTTTTTTAGGCATTTTAAGTTGGTTAGGTACCTAAATGAGAGAGTCTGACATTTAAATTTGCTATATATCATAATTATTACCTTATAAAAATATTAAAACTCTCATTTTTCCATGGGGATAAGGGATATATCTCTCTATTTTGTCTAAGAGATCAACCACTCATGAAAATCAGAACTTTGGTCTACCAAGCAAAAGATGGAAAAATGAGTGAATGACCTAAGATGAGGCCTTGGTATCTTTAAGGAACATTGGGTGATGTTTATATAATGTATAAATATTCTTATAAACACTCACATATGATCCAAATGATCATATTGACCTGATTGTGCATGCATACAATCCAATTTGGTAGGGTTCCACTAGGCCAAGTTGGAAAAAGAGAGGAAAAGTGATGAAAGGAGTATTGGAAAGGTTATGTTATGGATTTTTAAGTATGAATGAAGTGTGAAAATGTGTAATGATCCATAATAATCATGTTATAGCTGACCAAATGAGCCAAACTTGTAGAGGGTATGCTAAGTCCACTAAACCTTCAAGAGACCTAGAACCATTTCGAGGTCTACCTCCATGTCTAACTCTTAGAAAGATATATGGTTGATTTAAACATGATTATAAGGTTTAAATAGACATATTTGAAATTTTTGAGTGAAAATAGACCTACATAAGATCAATTTATAGCCTTGACATAGTCCAAGCATGCAAAATGAAAGGAAAACAAGCTCAATGGGTGTTTCCAAGTACTCATATATTTTCTAAGGATTTGCATGGGAACCAAAGGGATTGAGGGAAGTTATTAGGATCCCTTGGAATAAAGGTTTTTGAATTTATAGGTAGGTTAAACGTTCAATTTTTATGAATAAATCTTAAGACCTAAAACTACCTACAACCCTAGTTATGACTTGATGAATAAAATGAGATTGGAGAGCCACGCTAATGGAATATTTTGGAAAGTAAACTATTGTATCATGGAGAGGACTCACTTAGGTTCTCATACATGCAAAGGATATGTATGAAATTGTATGGATGGAGGAAAAAATAGGATTTTCTCACTACGTTATGTGTGTTTACATGTTTTAGGAAGTTTCAAGAGATGGAAGAAAAATGGATGGAAATATTGAGACTTAAGATAACTCCCCATGTGATTTTAATGCCTTTAAAATGTTCTTAAGTGCCTCAAATAGGTCATTCAACTTGGCCAGTCAAATCTGACATATTGGGAAAGCTAGAGAGAGGGGTGAAAAGCTTCACTTAAACTAATTTTAAAGCTTGTATGATACTTCCAAGGCCATGGAGGGTCTTTAAACTTATCATTCACTCCCTCCCATGTATTTTAATGTAAAATTTAAGCTAATTTTGAATCCAAATGTGAAAGGTGCATGGAAGGGTAATTTTTAGGATAGTAGATGATGATGGCTCTCTTTATGTTATTCTAGAAGACCAAGCATGAAAAGGTATGTATGAGAGCCTTACATTCCAATCCAATCATTTTTACTTCTCCTCATTAGTTACAAGATGTTCAAATAGGCCTTATCATGAAGGCAAATTTTCTGTGTAAGAAAAGGAGTTTTAGGCCACTTTGCATAACTTTGATGACTTGTATATACACTTGGACTTATAGACCTTGCATGGTTCATCCCATGTCCTTATCAAATGCACAATTAAATCCTTGGATCAGCTTGAAAAGTGTCCTTGTGACCCTTATACTTCTCTTTCTCTCTCTCAAACTCGATAAGAGTTGGCCATTTTGGCATTATATTGGATGTTCCACCTGAGTATGGTGAAGCCCTGATCATTTGTATAAGTTTTGATCAATAAAATTAATCAATTTTACCTCTTCATGACTTTTCATAAGTGTGTTCTACTTTAATGATGAATCTTGTTTAGTGAAGACTATGAATTCCCAACATGTGGTCTCATTCTTTCACCTTGTTTGCAGTTGGAAAAATTCTTCTTATAGGGCATGTGAAGTGTTTAGGAGATGTGAAATGTTGAGTGAGTTAGTATTTTCATTAGTGTTATCTAAGGCCTCTTGTCAAGTCCTCTTATCTTTACATAGTCATCCATGATCTCATAATGTAACATTGATGTGAGAAGAGGAAGATTGAAGGAGTGTATGTTTTGGTTTGTTTCTTGGTCTCAAGTATAGAATGCAATTGGTTGGAAGTCATCAAATTTATTTGGTGTATCACCTCCTTAGTTTAGTTTTACTTTCATTTATCTCTCTCCATTTTCACCCCCAAGTTAGTTATAGGTTCAATCCTAAGTGGTACATCAAGGGAGCTAGCCCTATCTAGAGACTCACCTCACTCCTTAGGCTACCCACAAGCCTAGAGATGATTCCATTGTGACACTTGGATGAGGTGAGATTTAATCTCCTCAAAGGGTGAAAATCCAAGTGATAATATTTTTTGGCATGCCTGATGGGACTCTTGTTCTAAAAGTTAGAGGATTTTTGGTATTGTCCTTCAATACATCAACCTTTGGAGGCATCTTTTCAAGCATCAATGGTGACTTTGAAGATATATCAGATGTTTAAGTAGCCTAAGTTGTCCTTTGAATATTGATGGTAACATATTTATTTATGTTCTTGATTTCAATGAAGATCATGGCTGACCTTGGATTTGTGTTTTGTTCTCTACAAGTTGGTGAAACATATCCATCTTGTTTCATTCCCTATCAATATGAATAAGTTCCTGGTCAATATTGTTATGATAATTATCAGTCCCAATATGATCATATTCAACCCTATCATGAGTATTACTAGTCCTATAACCTACCTTCTCAATGTCTTGCTCCTAGTCAACCTAATCCTTTCTCCAATCAACCTATTTCCACCTTCAAACAAGCAATTTTGGGCTATGAAAAGTATATGTTGGAGGTTTATGCTCAAAAGGGATGTGGTCAAAATATTCCTAATCATTCCATCTATCAAGTGATAAATGTTTTAGAGTTACTCAAGAAGGAGTGGGCACCTATTAAGAGAGCCAATTAGTAAAGGATTACAAGTGAGATGCTTGATGTGAGTGGTTTAGTCTCTTCCTTAGAGGATAGACTAGAATTCATGAAAGGTAGCCTCACCAACCCTATCATCCTTAGTACCCACTTACCCAGGTTTCATATCAGCCATATATGACCCATCCTCATGAGTCAAACTAAGCCTATCAAGGTCATCTTCTTCCTAGTCATTTGGAGGAGAGTATTGAAACAAAAGCCCTGTGTTTGAGGCCAATATTGATAGGTAGATTGAGTTAGCTAACATGCATATGCAGTAGTATATGTCCATATTAAAGGAAGTGGATTTTAATCCTACTTTTCCCTCTCACATACCATCCCCACAACCTAAAAAATAGACTCATAATCCCAATGTCCTAAGTTGGAACAAAATTGTGGAATCATGGGGAAAGAGGGAGGAGAAGAGTCTTGACCAAGAGTGTGAAATTGAGAAGACATCTAATCTTAACATCCTAAGTTGGATCAAGATAGTAGAGTCATGGGGTAAGAAAGAAGATGGGAGCATTGTCCAAGAGTGTGAATTAAAAAGTGGAGTTAATCCTTCGTAAGTCCCTCCCACCCTTCCTCAAGAAGCTTCCTCTATTTTATTGCTGCCTTCATGCAATCCTTATCCCCATGATGATTCCTATCAAATTCAAGAGAAGCTTTTCCAAGAGAAATTAGACAGGAAAATAGAGGAATTAGAAGCAAAGATGAGATTACTAAGTCAAGGTGAGGTAGAAGGTTTAAACCCAAAAGAATATATTATGCCTAAACACACCCCATCTCCCCTTCCTCAAGAGCTTCCAAAAGAGTCTCTTACCTTGTATTCTCAATATGACCTTGAGCTCTATATTCCACCTCCACCAACTAGTTCATCTTATCCTCATCCTATCACCCTTTACCTTGATGGACCTATGGTGTGGGAACCAAAGGAGGATCAGCTGGTTGATAAAGAAAGAGATTTATTTCTTGAAGAAAACCTACCTCCTTGGTTTTTAAGATGCCTAGTCTTGGCATTACCATGAAGGAGGTTGAATATATTTAAGACCTTAACCAAATATATAAAATTATGAAAGCTTAAGTTCATTTTGAAATCCCTCAAGAGGTCTTAAGTGATGAAGAGAAGGTAAGTCCTTATGTTTAATCTCTTTGCTTGGTTGATGATGAGGAATGTTTTCTTTTTATTGAAGAACCTATCCTGAGAGAGGAAATGAAGAGGAACATGCTCAATTAATGGTTGATAAATAAGACCTAATGAGTGTTTATGAGGAATAAATCAACATAGGACTCCCTTTGGTGAACAAAAGGATAATTCACAAGCTTTTTCCTCCATACTTGATGAGGAAGAAATGATCATTGATTCATTTCTCACTTTGCAAGACATCATGGAGGAACATGAACAAGTTATTAATCAGTATTTATATGACTTGTTTGAATTCATTGGGGTAGGTTATACTCATCTTCAAGGAGGCTATGATCTGGTTAAATATGGATAAGGAAACATTGGTACACAAGTAAGTATACAAAGGAAAATCATTCTATCAAATCTATCATTTTAAGAGGCATATGTATTTGATGATGAAATGTTTAAAGTCGTCAAGATGGGATATAATCATCTCAATATATTAGAAGAGACACATTAGATCTTGAGATATGGAGCACGCTCTTATTGGCCTCTTCCAAAGAACATGAAACCAATCCTCTTGGAGACATGCCTACTAAAGAGATGCAAGTTGAGCATGAGATGAAGAGTGGGAAGAAGTATAAAGTGTGTGAACATGTTCAAGAGGAATATGTATTCATTGGAGACATATTTTATGATGATATATTTTATATAAAACCAATTGAAGTGCCAAGGAAGAGGTTTGGTCTACAAAGCACTCAATCCAAAGAGAAGCATGTTTGGCACTTTATTTCATTTCACCATGAAGATGATTCAAGAAGTTTTACTTTTGATCTAGTAAAGGAGGTATGTTTAGTTGATATTTTTAAATGATATGTTGTTTCTTAATTCCCCTAAGTGCTTATGTACATGTGTGTGTCTTGTGTGTTTGATTTCTTGGTTGTGTGTGTGTTTTTCCTTTGTGTGGTTGAGATAGTCACTTTTTATCTTGTATTGATCAAATTTGAGTTGATGTTCAATGTTTATTTGTTTTTCTCAGTCCCTAGATGACTCCATAATCCCAATGGACTGATAAGGCTACTATTTTAGTTAGTATAAAAGGGCATACTACCCCTATGAGTCACCAATTTGTTGACCAATTTTGACTTTTAGGTCAAAATAGGGCACCCCTAGCAAAAAAAATTCATTTTTAGGCATATAAGGGGGTATAATATATTTTCATAAGGTTTTTTATAAGTTATTTGATGTCAATTAATGTTGTACTAGCTTTGGTCATTTGTTTTCTAGGTCCATTTATCATTTTAAGTCATTTTAAGGGTAAAAAATGGTGTATTTAATGCTTTATATAGGTTTCTTGGGAAATGTGAAAGTGTAAATGGGTTATGTCATGACCCATGTGTCTAAAAAGGTTTTAAGTAACTGAAAAAACTAAAAAGTTGTAGGTTAATTAGAAGAAAGTCAATTTTCCTAAAGAAAAGGAAGAAAATGACATGTATGGCTCCTTGGGAAGTGTTCCACATGTGAGGAGGCCATGGAATGTCTATCCATATTCATAAAGATCATATAAATGATTTTTTTGATCTATAAATTCCAATTTTAAGCCAAAACTATTCTATCTCTTTTTCATCCTTCTTGGCATAAAGAAGTGACTTGCAGGTTTCCACTTGGTACAGACAACAAAAAGCGTGTCAAATAAAATAGTTATGGGAGATGATTATATAATAAGATACATTAAAATTAATATAATAATTTTGATAAATTTCCAATTTTTCTTCATGAACCATCCATTTTAAGTGGACTATGCAACTTTGCTAGCTGTTTGGTGAACCCTATAGGTTTTGCTCTATTTTTGCCAAATTTGTATGAAATAGTTGGTGATATGGGATCTAGAGGAATGTATAATTAATTATCACATGGTATCCACTCATGGTTTGAAGTTTAATAGTTTTTATACATTTTATTTAGTGTATATTCTAGGGAGGTACCATGAGGTGTAATTCCAACTGAGATGTATCTTGCTTGTTAGGTTTTTTCCCTTGTAAAAGCTCCATAAAATTGGGAAAAAGTGTTACATAATTCTATGATTCACTTCAATACCTTCTCTCATGTTTTATCTCAAATTTTTATTCTTTAAGTAGTTTTCAAGCTCTTATTTCTCCATTTGCCAACTTCATGCCTAGTTTTAGTTGAATTCCATGTGCATACAGGTGATCTTTAGGGTGTGACAGAGGTTTTGAAGATGGTTTTAAGCTCCAAAGAATGGAAATAACTTATTTAAGGAGTTAAAAATGAAATTTTGGTGGTGTTGAGTTAGTTCACCATCATGTTCACCCCAAACCAATACTCTACTCATATTTTCAGTCCAAAACATGCATCTACAATCTTGATGATGTCATGTTGGTGTAAGGGAAGAAGGATATGATGTCACCTTTTTATTATTTTTACTTAGAATGAATTTTGAATTCCATTCAATGCATATGAATATATTTTTCACTTATGATTCTTAATAGACCATACCCTAGCTCATCATTTGCTTCTTAAGATAACCTTTCCATAGATGGATGAGCATGAGTATAGGTGTGTACAGAAGGGATAGAGCATGTTCATATTCCTTTGTTCTATTTTCATGATAATAAGGCCTTGATAGGATCATAGTAGACACATAAAGAAAAAATTAGGCATGAATCATGTTGAAGAGGTCAAACGCTGAGTTTGTGAATGAAATCCCTAAAAGAGCAAAATAGAGCTCCAGGGGGTTTTGGTGAGCTTCCTAAGGTTTACTTAGTTTTGGTTTTAAGGCCTAAATTTTGGCATGAACATAGCATATGGCATGGAAATCAACCATTCCAATTTTTAAGGTCATAAAATGAGGTGAATCAGGTTGTTTAGAACCCCAAAAGTGCTTGAAAACACACTGAGGAAGGCTTAATAATGTCTATAGGCCTGTGACAATAAAGAGACCTTTTGCCATATTGAGAGCTTTCTCAAGCATGAATTAATGGGTTGAGAAACTATAATAGTTTAAATATATCAAATGATATCAAATACAATCAAGGGGATGTTAGATAATAATCAAACCAGCCTCATGCTTACCTACAGGTCCCCTTTGGCTAGGAATAACAACCTACAATAGGGTTTGTTAAGAGAGTGTCTTAGTCATGGTTAAGGGTACTTTTTTGGGAAAAAAAGGAGATATATCATGGGAATAAAATGAATTAAATACCATATTATCAAATATTATTATTTTAAAAGGATCATGAACATCTTGATCCTATACCTAGACCCTATTTTCATCTACAGGTAGGGATTAAATAGCACTGTCCCAATCAAAGGAAGCATACTTAGTCCACGGGGTTAAGAGAACCTTGAGGTTAGGAATGAAATTTTTTAATTTGAAATAAAAAATTCTCAAAGGACATAATACTCCTAATACCCTATATACTCTTAATGACCAGGTTCATACCCCCCTCTCATGCCTAAGAGCTCACCTACAGGTCATTTAGGTGGGATTTGATATAAACTATGGTATTGACATGGGTTTTGGTTTCCTTGAGTTATATAAAGGGATAAGTGGGTTAAATAAGATATTATACATGTATGGGAAGGTTAAAATATGTTTAATAAACATCTTGAGAGGATTTTCAAGAGGTGACAAACTCCTATAGGTAGAACTATTACAGTCAAGGCAAGGTTTAGGAAAATGGAGGGCTAAATAGATCATGAACCCTCTAGGAGTGAAAATAAGGTGTGAGTGACTTAAATAATATTAATCATGACCCAATTTATGTCATATAATTCTTAATACCCTCATAATATTCCCAAACATCTTTCTTATTTGGAAATTGACAATAGTTTGTACAAGGAAGCTTGGAAACCCTTTGGTTGACTAGGCAAGTATTGTAAATCTAATGGATAAGGTGTTTTGGATGGTTACAAAAGATAAATAATAATTAATTAAAATTGGTTAACATTTATAAGAAGATTATAAACATGAAATTGGTTTAGAAAGGCTACCTACAAGGGGACTTGGACAAAAATGCAAGAAAATAGGGGTTTTTAGCCCCTTTTTTAGGCATTTTGAGTTGGTTAGGTACCTAAATGAGGGATTATGACATTAAAATTTGGTAAAAATACTAATTAGGACCTTATAAAACTCAAAAAACTATCCTTTTTATATGGGGATAAGGGATATATCTCTCTATTTTGTCTCAGAGATCAGCCACTCATGAAAACCAGAACTTTGGTCTACCAAGCAAAAGATGAAAAAATGAGTGAATGACCTAAGATTAAGCCTTGGGATCTTAAATTAAATTTTTTTAATGTGTATATAAGTTTTAAGGATGATTATTAACACTCACACATGCTCTAACCCCTTAGAGTGACTTGATTGTGCATGCATACAATCCAATTTGGCAGGGTTCCACTAGGCCAAGTTGGTAAAAGAGAGGAAAAGTGATGAAAGGAATATTGGAGATGTTATGTTATGGATTTTTAAGTATTAATTAAGTGTTAAAATGTGTAATAAGTAATAACAATCTTGTTATATCATCCCAAATGAGCCAAACTTGTAGAGGGTATTCTAAGCCCACTAAACCTTCAAGAGACCTAGAACCATTTTGAGGTCTACCTTGTAGAAAGATATATGGTTGATTTAAACATGATTATAAAGTGTAAATAGACATTTTTTAACTTTTGGGGTGAAAATAGACCTATAGGAGAGCAATTTCTAGCCTTAACATAGTCCAAGCATGCAAAATGAAAGGAAAATAAGCTCGATGGGTGTTTCCAAGTACTCATATCTTTTCTAAGGATTTTCATGGGAACCAAAGGGATTGAGGTAATTTATAAAGATCCCTTGGCATCAAGTTTGTGTAATTTTGAGGTAGGTTCAATGTTCAAGTTTTATGAATAAAGTGTAAGACCTAGAACTACTTAAAACCCTATTGAAACCCTGGTTATGACCTGATACATAAAATGAGTTTGGAGAGCCACCCTAATGGAATATTTTGGAAAGTAAACATATTGGATCATTTATAGGACTAAATAAAGATCTCACACATGTAATGGATATGTATGGAATTGTAAGGATGGAGGCAAAAATAGGCTTTTTCTCACTATTTTGTGTGGTTTACAAGTTGTAGGAAGTTCCAAGAGATGAAAGACACATGGATGGAAATATATATCCTTAATATAACTCCCCATGTGAGTTTAATTCCTTTATAATGTTCCTAAGTGTATCAAATATATTCAAATATATCCTTTAACTTGGCTAGTCAAATATGGCATATTGGGCAAGCTAAAGAGAGGGCTGAAAAGCTTCACTTGAACTAATTTTGAAGATTGTATGATACTTACAAGTCCATGGAGGTTATTTAAACTTATAATTCACTCCCTCCCATTTATTTTCATGTAAAATTGAAGCCAATTTGGAAGACAAATGTGCAAGGTGCATGTAAGGGCAATTTTCAAGATAGTAGATGATGATGGCTATCTTTCAAATGATTCTAGAAGACTAATAATGCAACCAATGCATGGAGAGTAATGTATGAGAGAATTCCATTCCACTTAAATCATTTTTACTACTCCTCATTAGTTAAAATATGTTCAAATAGGCCTTATCATGAAGGTAGGTTTTTTGTGCAAGAAAAGGAGTTTTAGGTCACTTTGCATAACTTTGATGACTTGTATGGACTTCCAAACCTTGCATGGTTCATCCCATGTAATTATCACATGCACAAGTAACTCTTTTTATAATATTTACAAATTTCCTTGTGACACTTAGACTTCTCTCTCTCTCTCTCTCTCTCTCTCTCTCTCTCTCTAAGAGTTGGCCATTTTGGCATTGTATTGGATGCTCCACCTAAGTATGGTGAAGCCCTACTCATTTTTATACCTTTTGATCAATAAAATGACTTAGTGTTACCTCTTCATGATTTTTCATAAGTGTTTTCTTCTTGAATGATGAATCTTGTTTAGTGAATATTATGGATTCCTAGCATGTGGTCTCATTCTTTCACCTTGTTTGCAGTTGGAAAACTTCTTGCAGGGCATGTGAAGTGTTTAGGAGATGTGAAATTTTGAGTGAGTTAGTATTTTAATTAGTGACATCTAAGGCCTCTTTTCTATTCTTCCTAGCTTTTCACACTCATCCATGACCTCATAATGTAACATTGATGTGAGAAGAGAAAGATTGAAGGATTGTATGTTTTGGTTTATTTCTTGGTCTCAAGTGTAGAATACAATTGGTTGGAAGTCATAAACTTGATTTGGTGTATCACCTCCTTATTTTAGTTTTAATTTTAGTTATCTCTCTCCCTTTTCACCCCCTAAGTTAGTTACAAGTTCAATCTTAAGTGGTACATCAAGGGAGCTAGCCCTATCCAGAGACTCACCTCACTCCTTAGTCTACCCAAAAGCCTAAAGGTGATTCCATTATGACACTTGGATGAGGAGAGATTTACATCTATTAAAAGGGTGCAAATCTAATTGACAACAAAAACCATATCTAAATCCTCCCTTTCAATAGTAGTATAATTATTTTTTAGCTACAAATAGCTTCCTGCAAGCAAAATATATAGGATGATCTAGTCCACCTTCACTTAGCTATACTAAGAAAACACCTATTATAGTACTGTTGATGCCTAAATGTGTACCATAGGTTCCCATAGTATTTAAAAAACACTCCTCATTTTATAATTTTGAAGAAAAATGGATGAGTTTTAGGTTGTGATAATCCTGTTATCTTTGATGGAACAGAGGTAGAACAAGTGACTGTTTCAAAATATTTATAATATTTGGTGGTTGGGAGAAATTGTGGCCAAAATAGTAGATCTATGAAAAATATGAAGTATCTATGATAATAATAGTGAAATATGATCAAGAACTAATCTAATAACTAATCTAAGATAGATATTTACAATGATAATGAAACTAGAGTTAATTGGGTAAAAAGGAAGCAAAAGGAAGGGTAGGGCAAAAAAGAGATGTTGTTGATCTTCATTCCAAACATCATGACAAAGTTCAAATATCATCCAAGCACTTAATCAATGTATAACATGAAGTAGCATAATCTCAAATCCTATCACACATCATGCAACCTCTTAAGGAAAGTGGAAATAATGCAAATAAGAAGCTAGTTCACTTTAAAAAAATTACCCCTGTAAGCAAAAAACATTAGCCCAAATTCAAGAAGAGTAAGAAAATGAAATGAACCTAATAACTTTCAATAAACCTAACATTATCACAAGTTAAAAACTCTACAACTAAAAATGCACACCAAGAATTCATAACAACCATTCAAATCTGGAAGTCAGAACAAACAAGTGAAAGAGAGAAGCCATGATAACCAAAAACAATAACAAATATGGACAAAATTTTTATAATTCCTTGCTTGTATTAGTTGATCAAAAGTTTACAAAGTGATTTTGGCTCTAAGAACTCCCCCCTCCTTACAATTGGAAATCTCTTTATATATACCTTTCATGAGGTATGCTGGTTAGTCTTGTCAAATATTAAGGACAATTGTCCTTTTGTTACATTCTAGAATAAATGTTCTTTTCTAATGGGCTGACCTATAAATAATGTGCTCTTGCAAATTACATATGTCTATACAAAAATATGATCTTATTTCAACTAACTTTGGGACCCACTATTGATGAATTAAAGTGGAGCTCCACATCTTCCAGGGAAACAATTTTAAGATATAGGGCCGTTAATTTAGATAAAATTGCTCACTGATAGATTATGGATCAAACCATCTTCATATAGGTGACAATTCAACTCCCTTTAGGTCAATCATAATGCCCACAAGGTCTGGTTAGGGTCCTCATGCCTTGCTAGGTCATTGCTACAAGTTTTAACAGTGCTTCAATGGTGATTATGAGCTCAATTCATGAGCTTAGTGCCTTAGAATGCCCTTTAGTTTGCCTATTTATACCTATCTCTATTATAGATCCATGGGATCCTTAGATTGATCATGATTTGCCTACATGGCATTACCATGGTAACCATGCTTATCACTATTTAAAAATATGACCATTACCTTTGAAAATTTAGATTTGATATCACACTGTCTGATCCTTTTTATATGAATCAATGCGGATAATATATCTTTAGATTATTTGGACCTAGATAACTATCTTAAAATTGACATCTACACACCCATCATTTGACGTTCATATGAACGTCTTTGATGTCCATGTAACCATCAATTTTAAACTCATCCTTAGGACTTTTTTCTATCTTAAAATTAATGTCTATATGATCACCATTTGACATTCAGATGAATGTCTTTGACATCTACACAACCATCAATTTTAAACTTGTCTTCAAGACTCTCTGCTAAGCTTAAAATTGACATCTACACGACCATCATTTAACATCCACATGAATGTCATTGACATTCACATGACTGTCAATTTTGAACTCATCATCATAACTCCTTACTGAGCTTGCCAATTATCATTTTTTAGTTCGCTCTACATTCTATTAGTTTTATTGAGACATGCCTTTTCACCATGTAGGCCTTCACAGCTTCATTGAGAAGTATTACTTCATATCACTCCATTGGATTGTGTCTATTCAGGTGAACATGAGTCATTGATCCTACATATATGCAAAAGGTTTAATTTAGGCCTGGTCATAAAGTTTATGGACTATGGTTTTGATTTCACATTAATAAACATGAATTGAAACCTTAAGCTAGGAGCATTTAAACTAAGTTCTGAGATATAACAAAGGGGATCCCATTAATAATAGAAGGACCAAGCATAATATTATGGCCTAAGGTCTTAGTTGTATTTTAAAATATGATTAGGACCTAGGTTATAATAAATAAAAAGGGCCCCAACATTAATAAGTCCTATGAATCATAAGATATAATCGACCCAACATAGGGATTTTAGCCTAAGGTCTTAGTTATATAAATAAATATGATTGGGACCTTGGCTAAAATCTTAAATTAAGTCCATAACATAATGCCCTCTACTTAGTGGTTCCACTTGGTAGTAGGGTATTATTTTGGGGATTTTGGGCTTTGACTTGTTGACTTAACTACAGGGTATTTGGGTTCTTTGCATAGGGAAATTGTTTTAGACTTTTTGTTTAAGGAATTGTTATGAAGACCAATTTCATTAGACAAAATGTCTAAATTAATTATCCTGTAGGGTCTATTTCATCAATAAAAATGCCTGGGAATTTTTTTTGAAGGAGTTAGTTTGGGGCAAAAAAGGGCCCGAAGGGTATGTTTCATAGGGCAAAGTGCCTATGACAAAAGTCTGAAAGGTCATTCCAAAAATCTCAAAGGATAAGTACAAAATGTTTGAAGGCATAATTTTTTGGGGAAATTATCTTGAACAAAATGTCTAACACATTTCCCTTGATGACCAAATCTTTGCATAAATTCGCTAAAGGTCAAATTTTTTGGAACAAAAGTTTTGAAGGGTCAAAAACACAAAGTTTGAAAAGTTTACTAGAAAAAATATGTGAACAAAATAGGACTAAGCCTTAGGGTAAAACAAATTAAAATAAATCCATAGCATACTTAAAGTGTTCCCATGCAAATTATTCCCCCCAATTTGAATTTAAATAAAGAAGCCTAATCTAGGGTTTCTCAATCAAGGCTTTTAGGATGATCAAGTGAATTCAACTTAGCTTTTGATAGACCAAAGTCTAGTAAAAAGACCAGATCGAGATAGAACCATAAAATCTAGACATAGTCCATTCAAGGAGGGATCTATTAAACCTATCATTTGAAACACAAAGATATAATGATGTTAATTTTACACAAGATTAAACTATAATTATGCATAAATATGCTAACCATACCAGGTGTGGATCTTCTTCAAATAAAAATAATGTGCAAACATGCCAGTGATACTTTAATCAAGTAAATTTTCAATTTTGAGGTACAAATTTGCACAATTTAACACAAGGGTCACCATTTTTTAAGAATAGGGTATGTTGACCTCAAAAAATGGAAAATTATGGGGGAAACATAGCAATATGTTAGAATTCAAAGACTTTGGTTTAGACTAATAATTAAGTTAGTTATTCCACTTGATCAGTCACCATTATTTAGATTAATTCATGGTTGAAACAAGTCTTGTATATACAAAATTGGGATCGAACACCAAGACCTGGTCATGTTATGTATGTGTGCTTTGATTCCACGTACTATTTTCCATGGGACTTAGGGAACAACTTCTAGAATTCATGCCTTTGACCATTAACATTAACTTACAACATGCTTGGATATTCATTAAGTTCCATGCTTTAGCTCAAGGAAGGCTTTGGAATTGCTCTATTTCTAGCTAGACATCCATAGTCCCAACAAAGATTCCTTTGGCTCCACTAAAGGCCTTATCCACTGCCAGTCAGACATCCATAGCCCCAATGGAGATTACTTGAATCACCTCTGCTTTATAAATATCTTTAAATTTTTCAAGAATCTCTTGTTTTTTGTATTTTTTAGGTCATTTTTGGGCTTTCCAACAAAGTTTGGGAACCAAGTTAGCTAGGTTTAGGGATTTGGTGAAATGTTTGATCTTTAAACAATCACCTATGGTTCTAACCTTTATCCCATGAAATAATGTTTGTTAAGTGCAAACATGACTATGTCCTAATAGTTTAAAATTTAATCCAACATATTCAATTCTTCTTAAAGCTAAGCTTAGATCAAAACAAGGTTTAAAACCTTATGGAACAATTGACCTACCCACTAGTCCTTACTAGTTTCTTGAAACTATAACATATAACTTGCATTTCAAATCCATGGTTAACCACTGTCTAAAGTTCATACCTGCATTCTTAAATTATGGAGTGTCTTTAAGCAATCAGGCAAATCTTGAGCTAAGAATTGTCCAAGAGGACTTATTAGAAGCAAGAAACAAGCTAGGAGGAAGTAAACAAATATATACAGACATTATTTACAAATAAGGGAAAAGAGGGAAAAAACAAGACACAAATAATAGGAAAGAAACTAAACTAATCCCTACACTAACCACACAAATTACTTACCTCCAATATCAAATGGAAAGTTATTTAGTCTACTATATAACCTCAAAACATGAATGTTTTATTTTGATGGCATCCTGCATATGGGATAACTTGTGTGTTCATGACTTTTTTATGATGTATCTTGACTTCTCTCCTCCATTATCTAGTACATGGATTGTAGATATGGGTTTAAAAGCTAATCATCTTCCTCCTAGATTCTTCTACTTTGTAATAAGAGTGTTAGTTCTATTTCATCTATAGATAGATAGTGGCTTATATCATCTGCACAAAAATCCTCCAAGTCATACCAAAAGGCTTCTTCATCCTGATCAACTAAATGATGCTCATCTAGAATTTTACCATAAAAAACATGATGGTCTCATGCTCCTGACCTTTTGATGAAGTCATATGACAATTCTTGATTTGTTTCACCCACTTCATCTTCACCTTCAATGAAGAAAGTTAGCTCTTCTACCTAATTGAGTTTTAGCTCATCTAGGATTTTAAGGACATCATTGCCTTCTTGGGACACCTTAATTTATTTCAAGAAATATTGGTGTAATTGCTTTCCATGGTCATCTTCTTCAATAGTATCCTCTATTCCATTAGTGACTTTGTATGAAGTGTCCTCATATCTATATTTTAAAGAGAAGTCAACTTATATCTGATCTTGTTCATGGCACTACTCATCTTGAAGAGTTTATCCTTCTTCTAGAGTATCTTTAGGTTCACTTACCTCTTAAAATGGAAAATCAAAAGCCTTTATCATGAAACCTTGTGATGTCCTTGCAAATCCAGATGTCCCTACAACATTATCTTGATTAGGCATAATTTTAGTTGTATCCCTTTCACCCTGAGGTGTTTCAAAAACATTACAATGATCAACCAAATCTATATCATAGAAAATCATTTGTATGTTTTTAATGATCCATTATTATTGTTATCATAAAACTTGTTTGAAGGACTATTAAACCTTTGAGAATCATAGTTTATATTAAGCCCTTCTCTGTATTTCCTACTTGTTTTTGCAACTAAAGAAAGTCAATGCCTAGTTTTTGGACCATTTATAATATCAATTCATTCATATTTTTTGTGTCTCAAGATTACAAACTAGAACATTAGTACTGGATGTGGGAATTAGAGTTCCATGATTTTGTGCGTGAAGCCCACTAGCAATTTCATTTAGGAACCCTAGGTTTTGGCCAGGATATGGATGAATCAAGGGCAATTGGTTTTGAACTAGTGTTAAAGTAGGTATACTAGAAATGACATATAGTATGGGCCAATTTGAATTAACATTAGGCATGGAATACATCATCTAACCTTGGGGTTATATTTGATCATTGATTATTACAAATTTAGCATAAGCCAATGGTAATGTGTTTATGACTGAAAGATACCTTTTTAAGAACATGAAGGTCATGGAATCCACAACATATTTATAAATTTCTAAGGCTAAAGCCTCATTGGGTCTATAATGGGCTATGGTTCTACCAAACATTTTTTAGAACCTAGCGTTAAAGGCTCTGATGGTCTCATTAACATCCCTTTTAATTATGGTGAACTGCTAATATAAGACATAGGGACAAATGATTTTACCAAATTGATCAATGAAAACATTATTAAATTCATCCCAACTAGCAATGTATTTTTATATAAGGTTAAGGAATCATTCATATACAACATCTTTGAAAGTGAATGGGAACAATCTACATGCTACATCTTCATCAGCTACATTTAACAATCTCAAAACAACCTTAAATGATTTAATATTTTTTAAAGTAGTGACAACATTTTAGGATTGAAAGAAGGTAAATACCTTTTAGGATTTTGAGGAAGATCATGTACTACACCTAGCACGTTGATTGAAGAACCACTTAGCAAAGCCATACTTTAAACACATGAGCACCCTGACTTGGTGAAGTTGGTTGGGACCTTGAAAGTTTACGCTCACCTTGGTCTCAATTTTGGTAATTATAGCTTATGACCTTGAAACCTATTTAAAATATGATTCATCAAACTGATCTTTGTAAAGTACAATGATTAAGTTTGCACGTTAAGCCAATTTTTCATAATACATGTAAATCACGACTATATTTAACTAAATAAGCTCAAAGATATGTCTAAACTAATGAATGGGAGGAATATTTACACCTCTAAGCTTGAATAAACTCAAATTTGAAAAAAATTAGTCAATCTCTATAAAAAATTGTTATTACTAACCTTAAACATAGGGAATACACAAAGCATAAACTACCATTGCACGAATATCTATGGATCTTCAAAGAATATTGATCTTTGGCTAAAGGAAGCCCAAATACTGGTCTAAAACTATAAATATCGATGATATTTACACAATTGAACAAAGGATCACACAAATTTGCAAAGAATACATTAATATTTGATCAAGTCACACTAGAATTATCAAGGATTTTGCAAATTCAGAAAGATCTTCTTAGGCCCTCCTTCTAGTGTTATTGAAACCCTTTCTATTGATGCCTAAATGTGTACCATAGGTACCTAAAGTGTTTAAAAAACACTTTTCATTTTAGAATTCTGAATAACTCAATACATGAGTTACATGTTGTGATAATCTTATTAGATTTGATCGAATAGAGTTAGAACAAGTGACTGTTTCACAATATATATATATATATATATATATATATATATATATATATATATATATATATATAATATTTGGTGGTTGGGAGCCACCATGGCTAAATAGTAGATCTATGCAAAATATGAAGTATCTATGGTAAGAACAGTGAATTATGATTTAAAACTAATCTAAGATGGATGTTTACATTGAAAATTAAAATAGAGTGAATTGGTTAAAAAGGAGGCAAAAGGAAGGGTAGGGTAAAAAAGAGATGTTGCTAATATTCATTCCAAACATCATGACAAAGTTCAAATATCATCTAGGTATGCACTTAAACAATGTATAACATAAAGTAGCGTAAGCTCAAATCCTGTCACACATTAGGTAAACTCCTAAAGAAGGTGGAAATAATGCAAATTAGAACCTTTTTCACTTTTAAAGATTTACCCCTACAAGAAAACAACATTAGCCCAAATGCAAGAAGAGTAAGAAAATAAAATGAACCTAAGAACTTTCAATCAACCTAGAATTGGCACAAGCTAACAACTCTATAACTAAATATTCACACCACAAATTCATATGAACCATTTAAATCTAGAATTTAGAACAAATAAGAGAGAGAGAAGCCATGATAATAAAAGACACAAAAAAATATGGACAAACCTTTCAGAATTCCTTGTATTAGTTGCTCAAAATTTTCCAAAGTGATTTTGGCTCTAAGAACTCTCCCCTCTTTCTTAAAGTTAGCAATCTCTTTATATATACCTTTCATGAGCTATGTTGGTTAGTCTTGCCAAATATTAAGGACAACTATCCTTTTGTTACATTTTAGAACAAATGTTATTTGCTAATGGACTAACTTGTAGACAATGTGCTCTTGTAAATTTCACATGTATATACAAAAAGAATATCCAATTTCAACTAACTTTGGGACCCACTGGTTGATGAAGTCAAGTAGAGATCCACATCTTCTTGGGAAACACTTTTTTGAGCTATCAAGGCCATGAATTTTGATCAAATTACTCACTAGCAGATTGTGGATTGAACCATCTTCATACAAGTGATAATTCAGCTCCCTTTGAGTCAATCATAATGCTCATGGGGTTTGGTTAGGGTCCTCATGGCTTACTAGGGCATTAATACAAGTTTTAATAGTGCTTCAATGATGGCCATGAGCTCAACTCATGAGCTTCATCCCTTAGAATGCCCTTGGGTTTACCTATTTATACCTCTATCTCCTGTAAATCCATAGGATCCTTAGATTGATCATGCTTTGCCTATGTGGCATTACCATGGCACCCATGCTCATCACTGTTAAAAAATATGATCATTGCCTTTGAAAATTTAGCTTTAATCTCACACTATTTGATCATTTTATACGTATCAACATGGACCATAGATATTTAGATTATTTAGACCTAGATAACTATCTTAAAATTGACATCTATGTGCCCATCATTTGACATCCATGTGAACATCTTTGACATCTATGCATTAAAATCATCCTTGAGACTCTATACTATCTTAAAAGTGATGTTTATGCAACCATCATTTGATGTTCATGTGAGCATATTTGACATCTACACAACCATCATTTTTAAACTCAACTTCAGGACTCTCTACTGAGCTTAAAATTGATGTCTGCATAACCATCATTTGACATCCACATGAACATATTTGATGTTCATGTGACCATCAATTTTTAACTCATCCTCAAAACTCTTTGATGACCTTGCCACTTATCATTTTCTAGTTCACTCTGCATTTTGTTAGTTTTGCCAAGAATTACCTTTTCACCATGTGGCAATCTTGAGGGCCTTTAGAACTTCATTAAAAAGTCTTAGTTCATCTTGATCCATTGGATCATGTATGTCTAGGTGAATGCAAGTCTTTGATCTTGCATAGATGTAAAAGGTATAATTTAGGCTTGGTCATAAAGTTTATGGACTATGGTTTTGATTTTGCATTAATAAACATGAATTGAAACCTTAGGCTAGGAGAATTTAAACTAAGTTCTAAGACATAACAAAGGGGACCCCATGAATAATGGAAAGACCAAACATAAAGATTTTGGCCTAAGGTCTCAGTCGTATTGTAAAATATGATTAGGACCTTAGTTTAGAATATATTAAAAGGGCCCCAACATTAATAAGTCTCACGAATCATAAGATATAATTGACCTAGCATAGGGATTTTAGCCTAAGCTCTTAGTTGTATAAATAAATATGATTGGGACCTGGGCTAAAATCTTAAATTAAGTCCATAACATAATGCCCTATGCTCAGGGGTGCCACTTGGTAGTAGGGTATTGTTTTGGGCTTTTGGGCTTTGACTTGTTGACTCTATTGTAGGGTATTCATGTTATTTGTGTAGGGAAATTGTTTTTTTATCTAGGGAAATTGTTTTGAAGACCAATTTTATCGAACAAATTTTTTGAAGCAATTATCCCATGGGGTCTATTTTATTAGGAAAATTTCCCAGGATAAAAAGTCTGAAGGAGTTAGTCTGGAGAAAAAATGGGCTTGAAGGGTATGTTTCATAGGGAAAAGTGCCCATGACAAAATCCTAAAAGATCATTCTAAAAATCTCTAAGGGTAAGTACAAAATGTCTGAAGGCATAATTTTTTAGGGAAATTATCTTAGAAAATTTGTCTAACACATTTCTCCCGATGACCAAATCTTTGCACAAAAGCTCCGAAGGGAAAATTTTTATGAAACAAAAGTTTTGAAGGGTCAAAAATACAAATTCTAAAAATTTTACTAGACAAAATACCCAAACAAAATAGGACTAAGCATTAGGAAAAAATAAATTAAACTAAATCCATGGCACACTTAAAGTGCTCCCACACAAATTATTCCCACCAATTTGAATTTAAATAAATGAGCCTAAGCTAGGGTTTCTTGGCCAAGGTTTTTAGGATGATCAAAGTGAATTCAACTTGGATTTTGATAGACCAAATGCTAGTAAAAAGACCAGATTGAGATAAAACCATAAAATCTAGACATAGTCCATTCAAGGAGGGCTCCATTAAACCTGCCATCTGAAACATGAAGATCTAATGCTGGTAATTTTCCATAATATTAAAATATAATTATGCATAAATATGATAACCATACTAGGTGTGGATCATCTTCAAATAAAAATAATGTGCATACATGCCAGTGATACTCTGTTCAAGTGACTTTTCACTTTTAAGGTAAAAATTAGCATAATTTAACACAAGGGTCCCCATTTTTTAGGAATGGGGTATGTTGACCTCAAAAAGTACCAAAATCATCTATGTGCACATGGAATGGCTTCTTTTAGTTCAAAAATACTAAAAATAGTGTTGTTACAAGCCTTTGTTTTAGCTCAATGACTGTTGTTTGACATTTTGTTGTCCATTCAAATTTTATATCTTTTCATAGTAGTTTCTCCATGGGTGTAGATATAGATGTGTACCCTTTAGTAAAATTCTTGTAATATCTTGCATGACTAATAAATGTGTGCACTTTAGTATAATTAGTAGGAGGTGCCATCCTTATGATGATAGAAATCTTAACTGGATCAACCAAAATGTCATCTTTGCATATGCCATGGCCAAGTAAAACACTAAAATGTGTAAAAACAAGTATTTATTTAAATTTAGAGAAATGCACAATGCTAAAAACCATTATAGCATGACTTAAAAATTTGATAGATGTTGTTTAAATAGAGATAAAATAACCTAATCATCTAAATACACTTCTATAAAATCATGAATGAAATCTTTGAATGTAGTTACTAAAACTTTAGAAAAGTCTGTGGGTGTATTCTTCAATATAAAAGGAATTAACTTATATGTAAATGAGTTGAAAATATATTTTTGTATTGATCTTTTGCTATGATTGGAATCTGGTGGTACCCACTGAATCCATCTATAAATTAGTACACTTCATTTTCTACAATTGACTCAAGGAATTCATCTATGAATGTTATTATAAAAGGATCATTCATGAAAACATCGTTAAATGCAAGATAATCCCCACAAACCCATATCTCTCTAATTTTCTTTGGTTACACCACTATGGGGCTCACCCAATATGCATTTTCTACCAGATATATGATTTCAACTTATTGCATTTAATCCAAATCAGATTTTACCATTATTTTTATGTTAGGATTTAATCTACATAGCCACTTCATAATGAGTCAAGCACACTCTTTCAATTCTATGTGCATTTTTACTAAAGATGGATATATGCATTTTTATTTTGAGAATTTGGTTGGGAACACATCTCGGGAGTCCCTTAGCAATTGTAAGACCTCTAAAATTTGCTCTTGTTCTCAATAGTCTCCCACCATCGTAATCTTAGGAAATAATTTTGTTTCAATGTTCCCATCAATATTTTTCAATGGCTCTTAAAATATCTTACTTGAAGCATTAGGTAGAGCATATTTCAAAATGCATTTACCTTCTTTCTATAGAATGTTTATGTTGTGCAATCTTTCTTCTTCCAATTGATCTACACTTTGAACTAGTTTTGATTCAGTTTTCCATTCTATCTTAAAGAAACCTTTGAGATCAAAATCTCCATCACTATCACTAGACATTGTTAGGTAATATTTTATCCTATTACATGTCTTGACAAGAGCTTGTTCTTGTTGGCTAGCTTTATAATTATGTAATGTCACATTCAAATCCTATGTAACCTCTTGTTGTGATGATGATTCAATTGTAGTTTCTAAATCTTCTAAGTGTCTATGATAGAAAAAAAATTGATTTTACGTAAGGCCTTACGCACCAATGGATTATCATCTTCTAACACAAAGGTCTAAATAAAATCTTTCTAAACCTATGCCCAATGCTTGGTTTCTCTTTTGTGGTCTTGGTGCATATACCAAGCCATTGACAAAGGTGCTAAGGTGTGACTAAAGATGTGTACCCAATACTCATATCTTCTCCCTACGTGACCCATATATCCATGCACTAATGAATGTGCAACTCAAGACATTGAACTTTTTGGAACAAAGGGAATTCTAATTTGATAGTATCTAGTAGCTATAACCTTGCACATAAGAATTCACATGCTTCCTCCCAATGAATTTATGGATTTCTATGGACTTTCCACCAAGTCACAGGAGTTACTTTCAATGCATAGCTGAGTGCACTAAATCATTGATCCACCTATTGTACATGGTGTATGAGCCTTAATATAAAAGGATTGAGATCATATATCATAAATTATTGAGCTATCTAACATTATATAGTGAACACCATGCACAAAGTTCATAAATCATGATATCTATGAGTCTAGTTCAACATGTGAGTGTCCAAGTCACCACTTATGGATGATGTTCATTCCCATAACAGAATAAACTCACAAGTAGTATATGTGTAATCCATCATTTTGGAATTTGTATTATATATGAAGTTAACTTAAGACTTCATTAAAGATCAAACTGATGGAGAAACACATTCTTCTATATAAACTTACTTAACTAAATACTTTGTTATCACAAGTTTATATACTAGCCACTCTGCTTATTGTGCAGTGTGTGATTTCCCAGCTTGATACTTTAAAGGTCTCAAAGCACTTTACCTTTCATCTTTGCCAACTTTAAATCAACTATTATCCCCATAAGCATAAGGGAATTTTGGCTTTTTTGGGATAATGTATGGATTTTGCTCATATTTATTAGGGGATATGACCAATATTTTATCCCCTTAATGTGTTTATAGATGGTTTTTCATAGTATTGATGGTTATTTGGGCATCATAAGCCCATTTATTATTGATTAAAGTAGGATAATGAGTCTATGTTATCTTCATGTTGATGACTTTAAAATATCCTCACGGGCTAAGTTTGACCACTTTAATTTCAACATCCTCTAAAATTTTGATAGGCTTAACTTGACCATAATCCACTAGACTGAGAGAAACTAAACTATAGCTTAAGGTAGATCGACTAATGGATTACCAAGTTGATTATGGAATCATATTGTGTGCGCTACCAAAATCAAATACTACATTTGGAATATCATATCCAGCTAACTCAATACCCATTCAAGAATAAACATCTCAAGGTTTCTTAGTTTTAACATACTAGACTACCTTATCAGTCCATTGTTAACCTTTTTATGCACACTCTAGAAAATTATGTAGAAGATTAATGATGTTCTAGGTGATATCCTCATTGCATAGTATACTAAGTAACTTCATCAAGTCTATTAAAGTAGTCAAAACACCCACCTGTCTCATGATCATGATAATTTATCCATACATTTGAGCATCAATGGATATGTTATCTCCTTCAAAAGTTGGTTATTGCGAGATCTCTTGCAAGACATGCACAACTTGATACATCAAATTCTTTTCCATAGCAGGATCATGATATTTATCCTAGTGCACTTTTATAATGCCCTTATCTTGAGGCATCTCTAAAGGTGGTAGCCCTTATTTAGCTCTTTATTGTTGGGTGACTGATTGCATAAATGTATTTTCCTTTGGTTATGCACTAATCATATTTATGTTTCACATTGTTTTCTCCTTCCTTTATTTATCCAATGCTAGAAATATTTTGTTTGATGATATCCTTCAACTCTATAATATACATATTAGACTTATCTATATGGGTTGGTAGCGGAATTCTTAGCATAATGGTTGTATGCAATAAATAGATAACATTCTATAGGTAGTTACGATTATTGATTATAATTATTATGACCACATTGATATTCTCCATGATATTTGCCCCTATATCCCCCTCTATATGCGCCTTTATTCTATTGGTATCCCCAACCTTGTTGTTATTGTTCAACATACCTTGTTGGCTTGGATGCACATCACACCCCCATATTATTGTTGAGGGGTTTTAAAACCCAATTTGATTACTGTTGTTAAAGGTTCATGTTGTCCATGGTTGTGCATATTGACCAAAATATTGATATGATGGAGATGATGTATTGTTCCAGCTTGCTAGACCCTGTGGTGATGAAAGCATCTGATATTGAGGCAATGAAGGTATCCATCCTATAATACCTTAAGTTACACTGGTCATCTCCACTTCTAGTCCTAGAATCACCTGCTTCATAGTTGGTACTTGTTTTGATGTAATTGTGAAGACATTTTTAGTAATATCTTCCTTAAACACCTGTAATGCTCAACAATTCCTTTCATCATGGTTCATAGATTTAAAAAAATAATAGAAAAAACCCTATAAATTTTGTATATAGAGTTGTAAAAGATGACACTTGGAATTTGCATGAACTACTACCCCGTATATCTCATAGAATTCATGGTTAAGCTTAGGACAATCATTTCTATGATGTCCTCATCCACACTCTAGCACCATAGACCTAATTTAGGATTATATTTTCATGCATCTCAATGATTATCCTCATGAATTCATTTATATTTGATTCAACCTTAGAACTAGTTATGGGGGTGTCCCCATAGTCCTCTATTTACTCTACTTACAAGGAAATTGACCAAGCATTAGCTTTATTCAAATACTAAATCTGCATAATGGCAAATCTAATTCTTGGACACAGCCCTTATACAAACCAAACAACCTTATCTTTATCCTAAAAAATAAATTCAATTTTTTTCATCATGTCAAAAAATATTTGATCATATTCTGAAATTGATTCTTCCAATCTCTATCAAATTTCCTTTAAATCCTAAATGGTTTGGTTTGTGCATTTATTTAATTTATATTCTATTTTTAGAAAACGTTTAACTTTTGCAAGGTCTAGGGTGTTTACATCCCTCTTAAAAATTAACTTTAGGGCTCATCCTAATAAATCTTCTACAATTTCACATTTCTTAATGTTATCTATTATTATTTTCTCATGTTCCATTTCATCACAAGTTATTAGGTATTGCTCAGGGTCTGTAGCCCCATCGTAGGGCATTAAAGAATTAAACATTCATGCAGTCAATGACATATGGGGAACAATTGTAGTTGTTATGATAGGTTATTTAATGGTAAAAACTATGACTAAAGTTATCTACATAATGATAACTATGAATTTATGTGATGGCACACTTCTAGTTGTGCATTGTTGACTACTCATTGTTAACTGTGCACTAAACTTTTCAGGTGTCTTAAATAGGAACTCCGTTCCTATTTTGCTTCTATCTATTATCTACTTTTTTTTTGCACTTGAATTTCCAAACTTGTTTCAAAAAGAATCAAACTAATCTATATTTAGCTCTTTGCCTTCACTTATTATTCTATTAAGTAATAAATTGGGTTGGGGGGATGCATACTCTTGAAGTGAATGAATTTTATTTTGAAATTTCGCTAACTTTGAGATTGAACCTACGAAATTTTTGCATTTTAATCTAAATTCTTCCTAATAATTTTCTTCTCTAGGTTTAGATAGAAACACTTTCATTAATTGTGATCTACCTTTATCTTCTAACTATTTTACTGCTAGCCTACATTCTTCCTCTTGTTATTCTATCTCTATATATGCATAATTTCTATTTGCATCCTCCTCTTCATAGGGCCCTTCTACATACTCTACAGATATTTTTCTTCCAACAATCTCCTCATCTCTAGCTCTTCTTCCTATATCATTCTAACTCTATCACCTTCTCTTATACTTCTAATCTTATCCACAATTACTTCTGGGTTTTTTCTCTATTCCACCTTCTTTGTTATCATAGTTCCCTTTCTAGTGCCATGATTTTATTCTCACTCTGAGTCTTTTCACCCTCCATTTTTTGGGATCAGGTTCAAGTTTATTTTTCTTATCTCCTCATCATTCACTTCATCCCACATGCACCCCCATGGTCCTTGAAATGACTACTCCATATTGACTGGAGTAGGCACCATGGCCTTTTCCATAACCAACATTTTTATCAACAAGGTTAGTCATTGTAAAAATTTCCCCTTATTCCTTGAATGAATTGGTCTTGTACAGTCTCAAAATTTACATATCATTACATTTTAAACTCAGTAATATAGCTATCAATTGTATTCCTTGTCTAATAATCTACTACTTAGGACCAATCTAAATCTAGGTTTCACAGTCTATCTAATTTTTTTTGTCCAAACTATAAGCTCTATCCTTGGGTTGAAGCAATAGTATCCTAGCCTAGCTATCCACGTGTTTAGTAATCTAGGTAACTCACACCAAAATATTTTTTATATTTCACCATAGATTTTATTTTAGATAATATCCTTCATAGTTATTATGACTCTCCTTGCTTATTCTTCCATGAAATTTTAGATTCTCTCATCCAACCATCTCTCTATATCTGTCTATCTTAACAACCATCTCAACACATTTCATCCAAATAGTTCCACACTCACCGTACCATTGTTAGTAGAGGTTCCTAGAAATACTCAAAAATATATTAATTATACAAGACACTCACCACACTATAGCATGAGTATTTGGTATGAAGGATAAAAAGAGACCTACAACTTGAAGGACATAAAGAGATAGGTTTATGCAAGACACTATAGACTTATGACACTTTAAGAGGAAATTCACTAGCTAACACTTCACATAACTTGAAAGAAACCAATATAATTGAAGTAAGGTACATGAAGAATATACAGATGATGAATAGGAACATACACTCTACATATAAAATTTCAATAAAGCACACTTTGCATTCAACTAAAATCTAAAAATTATCTTATATTGCTTCAAGAGAGTTTTACAAAGTGATTTTGATAGAGCTTCATTATATCTAGCTGAGGGATGCAAATCAAGAGCTCAAAACTAGTATATATAGGAAGAGAAAAGGTGGGAAAGAGAAATTAGTGCTAGGAGGGCATTAATGAGCCCAATCTCATTCATAACAACCATCACCATAATCCTCGTTGATCTTTCTCCTATATTAATGTCATTCTATCATTTTTTGATGTGATGGAGGATATTAAAATCAAGACAAATTGTAAGGAACAAGCTCATCT
This sequence comes from Torreya grandis, assembly GCA_037957365.1. NCBI lineage: Eukaryota > Viridiplantae > Streptophyta > Pinopsida > Cupressales > Taxaceae > Torreya > Torreya grandis. The sequence goes on along the minus strand of JARHVA010000640.1, from coordinate 2,173,856 downwards.
ACTACATGAACATTCTCAAGATCTTCTATATCAAAGTCCTTTATTGCAAGGGAAAAATATTCATACTCAGGACCATGCTTGTGTCTTCTTTTAGTGGTTATTTTTTGAGAGTATGGCTACACTCAAGGATGGGACACTCCTCCATTAATTACATGTATCTGTCCCACTTTGCTCAATAGTTATCAAAAACTAACTTAACTCATTGACCTATTGACTATATCTCACACCATTTGATCTTTGTTTGTCTGAATAACCATTGGTCATCTATCCTCTACTAGTTTAATGTGCTCTTGAAACTTGTCAATCATTCCCTTGTACTTAGGATCTATTAACTCTTTGAATTGCTTGCATGACATTAGATCTAAATCCATAATTGAATGTGATCCATTTATCTTCCTAGACCCACTAACCTATCAATCATCATTTATCATTGGATCTTCTATATGATTGAACACTGATCATTGATCCTTATTTTTGAATTTAAATAGATATTCCATAGGGATTAAAATTGATGTATGTATGCCTTTGTTTGACATTTGCATGAACATATTTGATGTCAATGTGATCTTCACTAATTTTTTTGAAAACTAATGGTCATATACCATGACTTAAATTTGACATTTATGCACCCATCAATTGATTTCCATAGGAACCTCAATGACGTCTGTGCAATCATCAATCTTTGGACCATAAAAAATAAATTGTTGAGCTTGAAATTTGACATTTTTGTGCCCATCATTACCCTAATGGATTTACTTTACCAAAATAATTTGGCCGATGCAATTATGTCTTTGGGGAAATTATTATGGAATAATTTCCATGAAAGAAATTTGTCCTTATCTTCAAGACTTTTGTCTATGGGCAAAATGTCTGATAGAATGAGCCTTCAGGTTTTTTTGCTACAGAAAAAATGTCTAATAGAATTTAGGTCTTTGGGAAAATTGTTTAGATAATTTTCCAAAAATAATTTGTACTTAGATTTTGCCTTGGACAAAATGTTCAAAATAAATTGGGTCTTTGGGATTTGTACAACTTGCCATTGACCTTGAAATGCTTTGATCTTCAAAGGATCGAACACCATGAAAACATGTTTTGATACCTTCTCTTCATTCTACAGACTTGTCCTTCAAAAAAAGATAAATAACACTTAAATTATTTCAAAATCTTTGCATACTACATGATTTATATGGACCACTCATTCCATCCATAACACTACTTAGCTTCCTGATTCATACTTGATCTCCAAGATATGGAATTACATTTAGGCAAATTTTATATGTGGGCCAAATCTGGCCAACATTTCTTGTGACTCAACTGGGAAGCATGCCTGCTATGCTTGAGAACCCAGATAGTTACATGACTTATAAACTCATGGAATCAATGACAAATTAGAACTTAGACTGCAAGCAACCTCTTAGAAAAGGCAACACCCAATAATACAAGGAAACACAAACAAGAAAATGAACCAAAACAAAGTAAGGACAACAAACAAACAAATGTGATAGGACATCACTTGGGGGAAAACAACAAGATCTACTCTAATATTTACAACTAAAATTCACATATACTTTCCTCCTAAATCAAAAGGAAAGCTAGCTAGTCCATCTTGGAATTTTGAAACATGTTTGCCATATCTTGATGGTCTCCTTTTATAGACTAGATCAATTGGATGTTCATGACTTCTTGATGAGGTATATGGGACTCCATCTTCCATTTTGAGTTGTATGGATTGAATATGGGGATCTAAGACCCAATCATCCTTCTCCTAGATTCTTTTACTTTGAAATAATGCTGCCAATTCTTCTTCATTCATTTGCTACCAATGTTCTGACGTATCTCCCATTGTGCCTTTATTTTGCTCCTCATGAACAAGTTACTTATCAAGGTCTTCATGATTGACCTCTTTAGGTATACTGGTTGACAAGACCTCTTCACTTAATTTATGTTCAAGAGTAATGATTTGAGGCATTAGATCAATAAACACTTGTTCATTCTTATCATCTTCATGCACTTTCTCTCCTTGGCCAAATTCAGTAGCTGATTGGTCTTCAAAATATTCAATAGGAAGTGTAAGGCCTTGAATAGCTTGATACTCTTTATAAATATCCATACATTTATACCATAAATCCTTATCATCACATTAATGCTTATCTTCCTTGGTTGGGTTGCACTCATTAATTGTCAATCTTGTAAGTTATTGAGAGGCATATTAATGTGGAAAATTGGTATGTGATCAAGAGGCTATTGAAAAATGACCTTCTATGACACATCTAAAACTTCCTCTTCATGGCTTTCACCTTCTACTTGCACTTATCTATGTAACTCATCTTCTTCGACCCTATAGAAGAACAAATCATGTTTGTTCTTCCTAAAAGGTGTCCCAATCATGATTTACTCTTATTGGTCACTCAAATCCCCTTTATTTATTATTTCCTCAGTTTCATATTCTTGACTTGCCTCGTAAATAAGAGGCTCTTTCTCTAGGATAGGCACAATAGACCCCTAAAAGTACTCAATCAGATGAGAAAGGTCCATAGAAGTAACCATAAATACCTAATTTTCCTCATGAAGCTTCTCTTCTTGGATCACATTGACCCCCTCCCTTTGCTGCACTACTTCTTGGATGCCTTTCCATGAAGGGAATGACTTGGGTTCCTAGGGAGAGGGAAGTGGAGGTTGAATGGTCTCTTGTTTGGAGTCAAACATTAGCACTTCCTCTTTATACAAACTACTCTGGATGGATTTCCAATATGGAAATGACTTAGATTCTTGAGGAAGGAGGGGTGGGGATTAGGTTGCTTTGGGTTTGCTTGACTGCATGACCTGACTCCAAGATGGAAATTTAGGCTCATGGTTTTCATACTTAGTCTGCATTGAGGCTTGAGGAGTGAAAGGAGGTATGTGCAGTCGAGGTGATGTTGCCTTTTCAGCTGCCAATGTTTGGTATAAATGTTTATCTATAGATTCAATCTGAATAGCAAGGGGGGCTTCAAAATTAGACCTAGAATACTCATGAGGGCTAGCTTCTTTAACACAAAACTACCTTTCCTCTTGGACTCTCCCTTGGATATATTTACATGAGGGGAAGGTTGAGGGAAGTTGGGGAGAACTATGGTGACCTTGAAATTCATGTGGTGAGGGCTTATGAGTGGTGATGGGAATCTTAATCTAAGGTTGACATGGAGTGAATGAGGGAAGGTAGGGTGGGTGATGGGGTGTTTTATGTTCTTCATGGGCTCCCAAATTTTCCTCAATCTTGGAGATGAGTCCATCTATGTCAAACATGTTACTACTTTTTCTAGAATAGCTTCTCCTGATGAAATATATCCACTACTCCTTTACCTAATGCACTAAAGTCCTAACACCTTTAATGAAATGTTTTTTAACTTCCTTCCCATACCCCTTCAATGTATTGATGTTTATCATATTCTTTTCTTGGTCTAATAGATATTTTTTAAGGCTATCTATAGTGGCTTGAGTATGAGTAGGTTGTTCAGGAATGTCATGTAGCTACCATGACTAATTAAGAGGGTAACCAGGTTATAGAGGGGGTAGATGAGACTCATATAAGGCTTAATGATCTTGGTAATAAGGGGCCTCATCATAGGACTAGACCAACTGCTCGTAGGGAGATTAGGGCAATACTCTTGCATATATGATCGATAGAGGTCCTCATACTACTAGTGAGGGTTATAGCAGGATGCATATAGATCATTTTAAAACTGTTGATGAGGAGAGGAAAGATATAACTCTTATCTATAGGTTGTCATAGCCTAAAAAACATAAAGATAACTAAAATCATGAACAAGAATATGCCTCTTACCTTGAGATAAGGATCAAGGAATATTTGAAACTACTTATGAAGATGAACGTGTTGTAGACTTGCTTCAATAGGTCCCACTGGTCATCCCAAAAATGTTATGGACATGGATTACACCCTAGCTAAAAGTAGAAATGTTCAAGTCCTACTCCCAAATCTAGTCCAACATGGGAATGACCCTAGGCTATGGGTTACCTAAACTTAGGTCAGACCTCTAGGATTGTTAATGAGGCTAGCTCCTTAGATATAACAATATGGTATTTTTTACTAAACCTATGCTATTGGGATGAAAAGGGAGAGAAATACATGAGTGAAAATCTATACTAAATGTGGTGATGCACCAAATATTCAATAATCCACTTTCAACTTAGACACTTATGTGACTACTAATGAATTTAATTAAGATAATAATTGGTCAAATTCTATGACAAGGTTATAATCATGATTATTTTATATGAAGGATGAAAGGAGACCCACAACTTGAAGGATAAAAAGAGATAGGTCTATATAAGACACTATAGACTTATGACACTTCAAGAGGAATGTCACTAGCTAACACTTCACACAACCTACAAGAAACCAATAGAATTGAATCAAGGTACATGAAGAACATACAGATGATGAATAGGAACAAACACTCTACATATCAAACTTCATTAAATCACAATTCACATTCAACTAGAATCTAAAAACTATCTTATATTGCTTTAAGAGAGTATTACAAAGTGATTTTGATATAGCTTTGTTATCTCCATCCAAGGGATGCAAATAAAGAGCTCAAATCTAGTATATATAAGAGGATAAATGTGGTAGAGAGAAATTAGTGCTAAAAGGAGGGCATTAATGAGTCCAATCTCATTCAGGACAAATATCATCATAATTATCCTCGAGCTTGCTCTTGCATTAATGTCACTCTATCCTTTTTGGCATGATAGAGGATATGAAAATGAAGACAAGTTATAAGGAACAATCTCAACTACTACATGAACCTTCTTGAGCTCTTCTATATCAAATTCCATTACAAGGGCAAAACATTCATACTCAAGACCATGCTCATGTCTACTTTTAGTAGTTATTTGTCAAGAGTTTAGCTATGCTCAAGGATTGGATGTTCCTCCATTAATTGCATGTATATGTCCTACTTTTATCATTAGCTATCAAAATTTGACTCAAATTATTGACCTATTGACTCTCTCTCACACCGTTTGATCTTTGTTTGTCCAGACGACCACTGGTCATCTATCCTCTACCAGTTTAATGTGTTCTTGACACTTGTTAATCATGCCCTTACACTCAAGATCTACTGACTCTTTGACTTCTGAAACAAAGGTTTCATCAAGTGGCATAATTAAAAATGGTATGAAGCTTTTAAATCTACAACATAGTCTCATTTTCCTTCAACCCTAGTGTGGGCTCCACCTAGAAGACAAGGGAATCATTTTTTTTACATGCAAAGTAAAAACATTTCATAAAGTTTTATTGTGCACATATTTTATTTGGAAAGTATTGTAACTTAATTTTACATGCATATATATTTTATTTTCCAAACCACTCAAAATAATCTTCAAATAAGAGATATTCCATTAGTATTTCAAAAAATAATTGTAAAGCAATTGGTGGAAGATATTTTGTGAAACCCTTAGAAGTTAGAAAAGTCTAAGGTTCAAATCTCTTTTTGGGTCAAATGGTGATATAAGGGTGTAATATTTTTTTTAACAAGTCCCAGGATTCTCTTCTATTCAAAATCTATTTGGAAGGTAAAGGCAAAAACTTAATAGCATTCTTTATTCTTTAGCATTGTTTTGATAAACACCATGGCTAAAATTATGAGCTTAATTTTTGAAAATGGATGCTTAAATCCTAAAAATTATAAGGAATGGTCAATGATGATCTCCATTATGTTTTTCTTTCATTAGGTTCTCTCTTATGGTACCTTGACGTATGCACAACCTCTTCATTTTGAATAAAAATCCATCATGAGCCATATACTCCAACCATGGAGTTATGCCTATATTTATTAGATTCTTGCATGTTTCCCATGTGTCCCATAAATCTAAATCCTCCTCATAAAAATATTTCATTAAGTCAAACCCAATAACCTCTGCCACAAGCTCATTTACAACAAGATCTCATTTACATAAGGCATCCAAAACCTTATTGGATTGCCCACTCATATGTTTTAAAACAAAACATAGATTTGAAGAAACTCTACCCATTTCATATGTTTCTAATTCAAGTTACCTTTGTTGTTTATGAATTACAAATTAATTTACATTATTTTGAATTAATGATCTAAATAAGTGTAAAATCATGAATATTTATATCGTATAAATTATATCTAAATTATGCATATCTAAATGTAAAATTAGGTGTTCAATTGTACTTTACTATTCATATAAATGATCAAGACTAGGGAACACAACTTTTTTTGGTTTTTATCTTACTAAAACCTATGTATAGTCATTAGAAAGGGATAACATGGATTTGAAGTCACTCAAATTTGGAAAATAATTCTCTAAACCTATTGGGGTGCCTCTACTAGGGAAAAACTACATGTGGTAGCTAGATCAATCTGTTGTGTACTAGAAATGGCATATGTGTTGTAATCAATAGTTTAATTATAGGTCACTACACCTGTTTAATATTATTCATGTGTAATATCAAATATTTGGTCATGTGCGTAGATGCAAAATATTTTATCCTTCACCTTGAAATCATAGCTCCACTTTCAATACTAGGTTTGCCTATAAAAATTCATTGAATAATATGGGTTGAGTTGACCCCAACCACATGCCACTGAGTGGTTAAGCATTACCTACATTCCAATAATTTGAAGAGGACTCAAATAGTACTCATTTCTCTCTCTTAGGTTTTTATGTTCAATAGTGAACCACAAGTATCAATGCAATGTGTAACTCAACTTTTGACACTTGAAATTTTGCAAACTTAACTTGGATTTAGGTGCTTTAAAATTAGGGAGGCCCTATTCTTTTAATGGGTTTCTATTTCATAATTTTTAGGGATATTCCTCCCAATGTGAAAATTATATATGTCATTTAGATAAGTAATTTATAGATATGTCTCATATAGGAATAAGCTTAGGCATAATGTGTTTAAATAGGTGACTCTTTGTGTGAGGCTCAATTTTCACTATGCTAGTTTTGGAATTTTAATTATTTTACACTTGTCCCAATGATACATATTTTATATTATTTACAACACAAGATGTTATTGTTATATAATGACTAGGATAGTGGTTTTCATGTACAATATTTTTTTACTTTGATTACATAAATATTATTTGTATGCTAGTTATAGATGATTTCATTTTCCCCATTGAGATGCATAATTATATTATCTTAATAGTAGATAAAGTACTTGTTTATCATATTATTTAAGTATATGTATGATTGAATGTTGACATGATGATAATACCTCATGGAGATTATTGAGATGTGATTTTAGATGTTTTTTATTTATGAATTGTGTATTTATATATGTTACTTGAGTTTTTTATATCCAATTGCTTCGGCTATCCTAGGGTAGAGAAGTTTATATGTGCAATGATGTGTAGATTATATGAGGCCATGGGAATGAAATTTGACTGTGATAAACATGGGTGTACAAATTTTATTAGATGAGTAGTGTCTTACATTACACCCTTAATTAAAATCCAATCCTAATTACATCTTGTTAACTAGGCTTGGGTCTTTGGAATGTAAGATTGACTTGACACTATTCACACCCTTTACTAGACCTTAGGAGTTATTTTCGCCTTTTGGCGAGTCATAAATGTGAACAGGGAGTCAAATTAAGTTGACACTTACCAAAAACATAGATGGAAAAATATACCAAACATTTTAAGGTAATATAAAATTAAAAAAACATATATGTTTAGGTGTATTTAGGGCCCTTTGACCGAAAAGCAAGACTTGGATCTTTTGGGATCCTTAAAATATATTTTAGGATAACCTATGTCATATATTATGACATAAAAAGGAATAGATATTAATGAACATGGATGAGCCATGCTTGCCCACATGGATTTATAAGAGAAGTTATTATATAGGAAAACTTTTGGAGAAAGGGCCAAACAATGGGAAGGGACGAGTTTCACCTTCCCATTGGCCACTCATAATTATTATTTTATCTATAAGTAAAGGGAAATCCTTCCTTATAGGGACTTTTTCACTTATTTTCAATTTGAGAGGAGATTTTAGCTTGAAAAGGAAGAAATAAGTTTGAAGTAGAGGAGGATCTCTTGTAGCAAAGCATAGTTTAATGAGATATTGATTAAGATTAAGTGGAGGAACCGAGGTAGGATACATCAATATGCCCATGAATCTATCATTATTATTTGATTCAAAAATATCTTGTTACCTTCTTTTATTTTTTCAAAGGGTTGGCATGGCTATTTGGCTTTCCCATTTTTATTATTCATTTGACATGGTCAGGCCTTTAACCGCCATGCTGCTTTTACTTTTCTAAGGACATGGAGATAAAAAAACTCCCTCCTCCAGGATTTTTCTGCCCTCCTCTACTCTACAAGAGTTTCTGATAGAATCAAAGCTATCAAGGAAGTAAATACAAGACTTACCAAACTTATTAACATTTTGTAAGACTTTGTGCATCATTACCACGGTGTTTTCTCAGTGCAAGATTATTTTCCAAAAAAGGAGTCGACTCTCCTTTAACGTCTCCAAGTAATGCCCTAAAAAGTCTCCCATTCTCAAAGAGTTACTTGTGATAGGCCCTTAGCTCTTAGTGACCTCCATGAAGCTATTAAATAGATGGTTATGGACAAAGCTATAGGAATTGATGGTTTTCCATGTGATTTTTATCAAACTCTATGGGACACTGTTGGTCTTGATATTCACTGAGTGTATTATGAAGTTATTCTAACCAATTCTTTAGGATCCCTTATTAATTAGGGTAAAATCAAGTTCATCCCCAAGGCTGGTGATCCTAAAATTATCATAAACTAGAGACCTATTACTTTGATCAATGTCTACTATAAGATTATTACTAAAACTCTGGCTCTCAAGGTGAAACACATTCTCCCTTTAATTGTTTAGAGTAAATGAATAGGCTTCATATAGAATGGATTCATTCTAAACAATGTCATTGTTGTCTAAGAAGGTATGGAATGGGATAGGCTTTCTAATCAAAAGGCTTTGTTTGTTAAGATTGATTTTGAGAAAGCATATTATCGCATTGAGTGGCCTTTCATTCTGGCCATGTTGCAAGCACTTGGTTTTGGCCTAGAATTTGTTCAAACTATTAATATGATTTTTTAGAATGTGAGGGCTTGTATCACTATTAATGGCACTCAGTCTTATCAATTTGAGTTATATCACTCCATTAGGCAAGGTTGTCCTTTAGGGCCTTCCCTATATGTTCTTGCAGTAGAATGACTTAGCTATCTTCTAAATAATTATGCTTTTAGGGGTCTAGTGAAAGGTATCTCTCCCTTAACTTGATACACAATTTTTAAATGGTCATTTCATGGATGACTCTTTTCTCACTCTTCAAGAGGAAGAAGAATCCATTACAAATTCCATAGAATGTTGGTACATATTTTTTTTGGCTTCAGGCTATTATATTCAATGGAGCAAGACCAATGCTACAGATAGTCCTTGGGACCCAAACCTCCTTGGCTTGAGGAATTTCAATGGTAGTGGATTCTACTAGGAGTATAATTTAATTTTATGGGCATTCCTTTTGCCTTTCGAGCCTCTCCTTATGACTTATGGCCCTATGTGGTGCAAAGAGTTGAAAAAAATATTTATTTTTGGATCACTAAGCCTCTTTCTTTAGCTGATAAGTTTCAAATCTGCTCTAAAATTTTGGTAGCTATGCATGTTTATTGTTCCTCTTGTTGGGCCCCCTCTAATTTTGCTTACAATAAATTGGAAAAAACTTTTAAGATATTTTTTTTGGGCTAATTTTGAGGGATATAAGGGCTTCCATAGAGTTTCCTGGAACATTTGTTGTCATCCCAAGGAAGCTGAGGGATTGAGTCTCCTCGATATTAAAATTCAAGGTCTTGCTATTGGTGCCAAATGGATTATTAGAGATCTTTCTAGGGATAAAGCTTGGAAGATTCTTCTTTGCCATTATATCTCTCAAGGGATCCCCTATAGAAGGAGGACTTGGCAAGGCCTGGGAATTCATTCTCTGCTTATCACCCCAATGCCTATCAAAATTAAGAGATCCTTTATAATTGAAAGTATATGAAAGTCTTGGGAGAAGCTTAAGCCTCACCTTAGCTAGGTTGGTGAAGGATTCAGAAATGACCTCTCCATTAATTCTTAGTTTCTTTGGTGGTTACCTTGCCTAAATTTTTACAATGTTACCTTTTCTTTAGTCCCTTAGGGTAAAGGGTTACACCTTTTTAGAAAAGGAGTGAAGGTTATCAATGATCTCTTTTGGAAAGAGAGTAGGGTTTGGCTCACTTGGTAGCAACTTCAGAATAAATATCATTTAATAAATTTAGATATAGATGCTACTAAAGAAATTTAAGGCTCCATACCTGATGAATATTTGCATAAAATTGGAGTTAATTCTCTTGTTCCTTGGTGGAGGAATTGGCACCCACCTATAGCCACTCCCTTCACCTGATACTCTCCTCAATTTAGATATCATTTACTTTCTCATCAATATATTCCAGTTGATATGCTCAATATCAGATGGAATCTTCATTTCCATGATGGAATTTAGCCCTGATGATTTAGCACAGTGTGGTATGTTTTTATTGATCTCAAAAAAGCTCATTTTTTTATGGTACCTTCTTTATCAGGGCTTGTCTGTGGGTGAATGGCTCAAGCATCTGGGTATGCTTAACCCCATATGCTCAAATTTTTGGTAAATAGAGACTATTAAACATCTTTTTCTAGTTTAACCCACACACACAGTCTGCGTGGTGCTAGATTCACTCCCTTTTTTATCCTTTTCATCCTAAATTTTTCACATGGAAGATGGCTCTCTTGGGGGACTCAACTCTGTTGCCTACAAAATATAATTGATTTTGGTAGTTCCTTCAAGCTAACATTTTGTTTCAAATCTAGAAAGCTAGAAATTATGCTTGATTTAATAATGTGGAGCTGGAACATTATTTTTTTATTTTTAACAAAATTACTGTTCTTTCTAATGTTAATCTTCAAATTCAAAGCCAAAAAGACAAGGTCCATCTGGAGCTCAACCACCTCTAGTGTTTTCTCAATCACTGAGGAAATTTTCTACGTGCAGCCAATCGAGAACCTCTTGAACCCCCACAACATCCTTCATCCCCCCAAGGGATAAGGATGTGGACCATGATGACAATGGTCCAAACCCAGATGAAGGAGTTACTCTCTATGACGGTCACCACCTCACTGGCCTTCTCCTCGTCGTGGTGGCCTGAGTGGTTCCTCTTGCTCTGGACGTGATGGTTGGCACTGGTGATCTCCTCCCCCATCCTAGGATGGTGATAATAGAGGTTAGGGTCTGCCTCCCCAAGGAAAATTCCCACTCTTAGCTTTTACTATTTCCCATGAGAGAAATCAAAATAAGACTTTAAAAGAGTAACAAAACACTAGTTGGGAGCCCTTACCTACTGACGGGGATCTTCTTACCATGGGAGAATGGGGTGATAATCCTCTGGGTCTGCTGTCTCATTTGCCTCCCGTGACATCCATGTTTGTTGTTGTTGCTTAAATGTTCTTGTTATTTGTAGCTTGCTTTCTCTACTTTATTGGTATTGATTGATGTTGTTTTTTTTTGGTGTGGTCATTTTGTGACCACTTTTTTGAATTTTCCCAAGGGGTTTTTTTAAACCTTCAATGTGATTTTTCTCATGGGGTGTGACTTTCCTACCCATTATTTTTGTATGGTTAGCATTGTACCATACGTTGTTGTCTGTGTGTGTGTGTGTGTGTGAGAGAGAGAGAGAGAGAGAGAGAGAGAGAGAGAGAGAGAGAGAGAGAGAGAGAGAGGAGAGAGAGAGAGAGTAGAGAGAGAGAGAGAGAGAGAGAGAGGAGAGAGAGAGAGAGAGAGAGAGAGAGAGGAGGTGAGAGAGAGAGAGAGAGAGAGAATATACAAAAAAACTCCCTCCTTTGTTTCTCATTATTTTGATAGCCCATTTATTGATTTAAAATCATATTTTTATGTTACTCAAATAGGCTTAGTTTTTAGTTTATTGTATGCCTTCTGTGAATAGGATTTAGGCATGAGAATTATGTTTCCCAAGTAATCATACCTAGATTATTTGGATGGGGTTTTTAAAATAAGAAAACTATTTTTTTCCAAATCTAGGGAGAAGGTTTTGGGGTAAGGGGATGCATCCCAAAGTCCTCCTCCTACCCCATTAAATGGAGAGCATAAATTCTCATCCACATGGATGATTCATGAGCCTTTTAAAATATTGAATTCTCTTGTGGCCACCATGTATCTTTAAATGCTATTAATTTTTTTGTTTTAAATGGTTTAATGTGTTCTTGATTAGGTGATATTAGGATCCCCTTGCTTGTAGGGAAGATTGATAGGATAAGCCATCTAGTTATGCTTTCCAATTTTCCCTTACCTACATTTTATTTTACCTCAACATTCTAGTACTACTTATGCTTGGATATGGGAGTTCATGACTTGGGGTATGCTTAGGGAAGTTTCATAATGATGGTATTAATGGATGGGAGGGTAGTCTTTCCTTGGTTTTTCCTTACAAATGTCACAACATTCATTCTTATACTTTGTTGAAAGAATGAAATTGTGTAATTTATGAAATTTATTATTTCAATAAATTATTGATTTTAAAAAATTTATATAAAAAATATTATCTTTATAAATTTATTATGATGGTGGAAAAAAAAAGTATTTAATTTTTCTTTAAATATTTGAAATGACTTGAAACCTTTAATATAAACGACTTAATCTAAATCTCTATAAAATAATTTTATTATGTGATGGACTTTGTAATGATTTTATAACTTTTTTTGGAAACATTTTAGGAGCCACGGTTAAAAAGTTGTGAATTTTTAAACTCTAAACTACTATTCTAACCTATTTCCTTAATAAAAATAGACTAAATTCAAGTAAATTTTTGGACGCGTATAATGAGACAAAATAAAAATAGACTAAATTTCAAGTAAATTTTTGGACACGTATAATGAGACAAAATCAGGCTTAGAATAATTTTAGACTAAAATTCGTGATTTCTACCTGTAGAAATTTGTTTGGAAACTTTTAGTGCTATGGGTTGCCCACTCTGATTTTTTGAAATTTAGTACCCCATAGGGTAGGTTTACACACGCATGCCCTTAAATTTGTAGGGCAGTGGTCCATTTATATGGAAAAGTAGCGGTTGGTCATACATATGACCACCACAGACCCAAAAGCAAAAATATAAAAATATAGTGGGTTTTATAACTGCCAATGAAAGTGATTGTGACCACCTACATTAACCACTATATGCCAAATGCTTGGGTGGCACATTGAAGGCCCTATTTAGGTAAGAGTATTTCCAGAGGAGAAATCGGTGTGGCTGATGGTCGCATAGTTTTCGTAGAGCAGTCTTATACTATGAATGCAACAACGTTAGCTCAAATTTGGCTGAGCCCAAAGTCCAGTAGCCTAGCCAGGTAGACTTAGAATAGGAAGAAAGCTGAGTGGTTGCAAAGCTAGCGAGAAGAGAGCCGAAAGGCTCTATAAAATACCCACAGGCCACAAGGCCTGTATTTTATCCAAAGCCTAAAATATTTGAGTCTCATTTAGAAGCTCCATTTGGAGTGGTGGAAGTCTCATAGGCCAGCCACCACCTTCAAACACCAACATTGGAAGTCTACCAGAGAAACTTCGACCACCAGGATTCTAGGTTGGTGGTGTTACGGTGGCTACAATCAATGGTAGTGGTTGGATTCATGGCTACGAGAGGTGAATTTATGGCGAGGTGGTGGAGCTTCATTCCCATTATCAAACTGGTATTTTTAAAAATTTCTTCAAGTTTTTATATGTAGCCGATTGATTATCTATGTCGGCTAAGCCTTGTATATTATAACAACTTAAAAAAGGGTCGTTTTCTGTTTTTATATTGAAAATTGTTTGAGCTAGAATTTTGTATATAAATTTCCAATTAATTTTATTTGAATTACTAGTATGTAGATGATTTAATAAACGGTTTGATATCCATTTTGTGAGTGAAACCAATGGTATTTGGAACATAATTAGTATATTATGAAGCCACGAATATTACTCAGTAGTTTCTAATGTTTGCTTGTTGCACTTTCTGTTGATCCTGGAATGTTAAAAAAAAATACAGAATTAATTTAAAGATTTGGGGTTGTGACTCGTATTGGGGGTGTGCAAATGTCAAAACTAATAACATCATAAGTTACAAAAGAGAAAGCAAAAACTTACCAATTGCAAATAGATTAGAACAATTCACTTAGTTATTCATATATCTAATTGAAATATTATATAAATAATTTAAAATTTAGGTGAGCTTGGATCTATGAAATGAAGTAATGAATGTAAAGGGAAAACAGTCATTTAAAAATATAAAATATTGCTTATTGCAAAACACTTACAAGAAGACAACCAATTTTTCGTTGCCGTTCTGCTTCAACGTTGCTTGCAGGGTGAATAATATAGTGTGAGAACTTTGATGCATTCTCCATATCGAATGTATATATTTTTAGAAATATAACAAAGAACTAAATGTACAGGATAATCTTGTGTCTTTGCATAGGGCGTGATCCAGCCAAGGAAATGAGCACGAGGAAGCCTCCAATGGCTATAACAGGCCATTGCAAAAAGATTTCACAGTCAGTCTTTGCTGTCCGTGCTATCCATATTCCTCCGACTAATATCGGGATGGAGAGCAGAAAAGTAACGAAATTAAGTATTCCGATGTTGATGTTGTTGTTGTTGAAACGAACCATAGTTTAAAAACAACAGGGGACTGTAAAATCAATCTCTTAGCGGGTATTTAACTAATGAAGTGTCATGGAGTCAATCACAGATGAAGCCAACAAAAGGACAGGAAGACAAAAGCGCCTGTGTATGGGAAAAAAAAACCATGGCTGTGTCTCCGTGTTTTGTTGCCTACATTTCCTTATGATGCATTCTCCAGTCGAATGTATTTTTAGATATATAGAAAATATTACAGAGAACTGAATGTACAGAATAATTTGTCCACCTGAGCAAAAGGGGCACAAAATGCCTTATAAGCATTAATTTGTTTCCTTAAAATTTGATACCACTAGCTCGTTAGCCAGCAAACAGGCCGAGAAAATCGTAGGAATCTAAATTTATTATGTCTCTGACATTTCAGATCCTAAGATACGGAGTAAGCTATTTAATTCGTTATAATCATTACAGCGCTTCTTGTTTTAAAAAATATAAAAAAAATTGTACTAACAATTTATCCCTGGGAATATGAAGCCATGGATTGAGGAGTTTTCATGTTTTAAAAAAATCAATAGGGGACCGAGAAAATTGCAATTACCCCAAATTTTATGATGACGTGTTATTTCAAACTTAGAGATAGGAATTAAGTTATGTAATTTGTTGTACATATGTTATTTATTAAAAAATTATGTACTTATTATTTAAAAAATATATATGTATGATGAGAGCATCAAAAAATTATTATATTAGTTTTTTTAATCAATAAAATGTTAAATAAATTATTTTTAATGTTTTTTCATTGTTAAAAAATCTCATAAATAATTATAGACATTTAAAGTTTCATTATTTAATAAAAAATTATTATTTTTGATTGGTTAATTGACCAAAATTAATTGTTCTAATTCCTATAGTTTTTTGGTAGGAAACTAAATATTTAGGTTAGGGTTGATATTATGTTTAGTAGATTATATTTATTTTGTGTAAGGTATGTATTTTATAGTCTATGGACTATTTAAAATTAAATTCAAAACTTGAAATATTATGAAGGTCTAGTTTCTCGAGATTCTTATGCAGCCTAGTTAGAGCACTTTGATGGCCTAGAAGCCAACATCCTAAAAGAGTCCCTTTGATATTTTCAAGCTCTTCTACACACGAGAATTCACAAAATTAAATTAAAAACTAAAAAATAAATTAATCTTTTCTCGAGGGCTCTTGGGAGCCCTAGAGACAGTGTGACCCTTAAAGGACCCCATTTAATTTGGAAACCCTCTCTGCATTAAATTAGGAACCAATGTACATATCAAAAACTATAATTTTAATTCTCCCTCCTAATGTTTGAGCTTTAAAAGGTTGGTGTCAACTGCCAAAGGTTTTCTAGAAACAAATTAACTTTTCACCAATGAATGAGGAAGATTGAGTGAGGTCCTCAAGGGACCCCTACTTCACCAAACATTGTGCAATTTGAGGTGTAGCCCCATCTTTGGCCTAGAAGCACCTAATTATGGTCACTAGGGAAGTGTTTTTTATAATCATCTTTGTCATTGCTCAAGATCCCAGAGTGTCATGAAGGGGTTGTAGACCGATTAGATAAGTTGGGGCTTAAATGGTTTCATAGTGACCATGCAATCACTTACGCATTGAAATTTATTTCATTTAGGCATGGGTGTTTTTTTAGTGCATTGTGCATCTCCTACCATGAAATTTTGCTAGCCTGTTGGTGGTGTGGTTGTGTAGGATGTGCATTTTACATTCTCAAAATATGTGTGTGTGTGTGTTGTCTGATTTTGAGTGGTTTTTTTCATGTGAAATTTTGGGCATGATATTTTAATATCAAATCTAGGTTTTGGCACTAGCAGCTCTAGGTAACCATTATTATTTGGGTTGTTACTTTTTACTAGATTTGATACTCATCCTTCCCTTATATAGTTTGGCTAGTGAGGGATGAAGATTGCTTCAAAATGATAAGGACATTCCTATTGACCCACCTCTAAATCCATAAGGGCTAGTAGACCTTGGGCCCTAGATACTATATGCAATGCAACATATGTTTGGCATATTTCAAGAGAGGTTAATAGCCATGTGGGAGTGATCCAAAACTCGAAAGTTCTGGTTGGTGAATTATTTCGATAGTACAGAAATAACATAATAACAATGAATTCTCTAAGAAGAGATGTCGTATTACTTAACAATAGCAATACAAATATAGGCTTATCTCTGGAAAGAGATGTATGCCTTCCCATTTTGGGTTTCAATGCATTTATACATATTTTTGAAAAAACATCAAGAGATTGAGTGGCTCGAGGAATTAACTGTTCAATAATAAAAAATGAAAGGAAATAATGGGTGATGATTTGACATCCCAGCATTAAAACAATACAGTGCTTGAGGACATAATGGCTTGAGGAAATACTCGAGGACATAATGGCTCGAGGAAATAACTATCCGACAATACAAAATGAAAATAATACAAAATTCAAGGAATTAACTGTCACCCGAATGGTCACCCAAATTGTTTCCCGGATCATTCCTCCCTCCTTGAAAAGCAATGGTCCCCATTGCGTCAATATTCCCTGTCAGGTGGGGGTAGTTGTGTCTTGATTTGATTCTCTGTGAGCCACTCACCTTGGTGGCTAAGTTGGCCTCTTCTGACCACTCGATACAGCGAAATAGAGCGTCCTCTTGTTGTCTTCATCCAAGTATCCACAATCTGATCCTCTTCTACTGGAGCAAAACTCTGTGGATCAAGCTCATCAATGTCTAGTTGTTTTGCCACAACTGAAGTGTCTAATAGAGGTGGGTGATATGGTTTGAGGAGCTCCACATTGAATATTAGATGCAGACCAAGGTAGGCTGTAGGTTCAACTCAAAAGCATTTTTTGCAACTTTTTTGGTGATGGTGTATGGACCATATCACAGAGGCTAAATCTTTCTATGTGGGCCTGCAAGCTGTTCCTTTTGAATCCATAACCAAACCTTGTCACCCACAACAAAATGGTGTTCAATCCTAGGTTTGTCATGGCATTGCTTATTACTTCTGATTCATCTTCTCCAAGATGTCATGAACTTGTTGTTGGATATGTTACATTTGTTCAATAAACTTTGTTGCTTTTGCTGCCTCAGCTCTTCCATGAGGTGTGTATTCCATGGTGGAAAATGGAACAACTATATCAAATTGGTGCCATGGGTTGGAACCCAAAACATACTTAGAATGGACTGTGCTTGGTCGAGCTGTGCAGCACTCGATTGTATCCATGTTGTATGAAAGGAAGTCCCTCATCCCATGTGCGTGGATGTTTGGAGTGATACATCTGAATCATGTAAATAATCAAGCGGTTTACCACCTCTATCTAGCCATCAGTCTGTGGATGGAAGGCTGTGGACTTCATCAGCTTAGTATCCATCATCTTCCATAGAGTGAACCAGAAGATGCTCAGGAACCTGCTATCTCAATCTGAGACAATGGACTTAGGGAGACCAAAATGGAGCCATACATGACTAAAATATAGTTGAGCAATTTCCTCAGTAGATATAGTTTTCTTACAAGCAAGCATGATAGCCATTTTTGAAAAATGATCAACTACCACAAAAATATAGTCCTTGCCATGTTTGGAAGTGGGCAAACCTGAGAAAAAATCCATTGAGACAGATTCCCAAGTCCTGGTTGGTTCTGGCAATGGCATGTACAATCCTTGCTTCTTATTTGTTGGCTTGGCTATTGCACATGGGGGTGCAACATTTGAGATATCTTTCCACATCTTTTCGCATATGGGGCCAGTAAAAGTGTTTTTGAAGAACTGCCAATGTTTTTTTTGATACCAAAGTGTCCAACGGTCCTACTGAAGTGTGCTTCCCATATCATATTTTGTTGCTCTGCACCAAGAACATAGATGTGCCCCATATGGCATAGGACATTATCTTGCAAATAGAAGTCAGAAACATGTTCACCTTTTTGGAGCGCTTGATATGTGTTAGCAAAGGTAGGGTCAACTTCATACAGAGCACCCCAAGTGGCAGTCTCATGTCCGCATAAGTTAAGAACTGTTGTGAGTGTAGTAATTGGTGGGCAGCTCAGACAATCTGTAGTTGTATTTGAGCTCCCCTTTTTGTGTTTGATTATCAGGTGGAATTGCTGAAGATAAGTGACCCACTTTTGGTGCCTCTCATTTCTTAGTTTGCTTTGTGTCTGGATGAATTCCAATGGTCTGTGGTCAGTGTAGATGACTGTCCCTTTCCCCAAGATGTAGTGTTTCCAGGGTTTGTAGGCTTATACAATGGCATAGAGCTCCTTATCATATGTTGGATATTTCCTGACTATATCAATGAAAGTTTCACTATGGTATGCAACAAGATGGCCATGTTGCATGATGACAACTCCCATGGCATATTTAGATGCATCTGTCATCAACTCAAATGGTTGATGCAAATCTAGCAAGGCAAGAACAGGGGCTGAGCAGAGTCTATTCTTCAAATTCTCAAATACCCTTTGCTGTATTTCACCCCACTAAAATGTAGCTTTAGCTCCTCCTTTAGTCACTTGGGTTAGTGACCAAGCAACATGTGAAAATCCAAGAACAAACCTGTGGTAGAAATTTATAAGGCCCAAAAAGTTGTGAAGCTCTGTGAGGGTCCTTGGTGTGGGCCATTCTCAAATAACTTGAATCTTTTTTGGATCAACATGGACCCCTTCCTCATTCACAACGTACTCGAGGTACTGAATTGTTGTCATTCTGAATGTGCACTTGTCAAGATTTGCGTACAACTTGTGCTCTCGAAGAGTTTGAAGCACCTTACAGA
This sequence comes from Torreya grandis, assembly GCA_037957365.1. NCBI lineage: Eukaryota > Viridiplantae > Streptophyta > Pinopsida > Cupressales > Taxaceae > Torreya > Torreya grandis. The sequence continues at coordinate 2,154,361 of JARHVA010000640.1, read as the reverse complement.
CATGTTGCAAATGTTCTTCCCATTTTTTTGCTATAGATGAGTATGTCATCTAAGTAGACAACCATGAATGAGTTGGTGAAGGGTCATAGGATGTCATCCATCATCCTCATGAAGGTTATAGGTGCATTAATTAGGCCAAAAGGCATAACCAACCATTCAAAGAGCCCCTCCTTAGATTTGAATTCAATTTTCCAGACATAAGTGAGATCGATGGGAATTTGGTGATAACCAAATTTGAGATCAATTTTGGTGAAGAACTTCACACCACAGAGCTGGTCCAACAGGTCATCGATTATGGGGAGAGGGTAGCAATTCCTCACAGAGATTTTATTCAGGGCTCGGTAGTCAATGCAAAGCCTCCATGTTCCATCTTTCTTCAATGCCAAGATGATTGGGCTACCACAAGGTGAAGAGCTTGCCCTGATGTGATCCCTTTGGATCAATTCTTGAATCTATCTTTTTATCTCATCATTCTCTAAAACTGATCTACGATACATAGGACTGTTAGGTAATGGTGATCCTGGGATTAAATCAATAGAATGTTTTACCTGGTAATGTAGTGAAACTCCCATGGGTGACTTGAAAAGTCATCATATTCTCCTATGATTTGTCCTATCTGCTTTTGTTGATGTGTTGATTGTGTAGTCAGGACCACAACATCGGCCTCCTTAGATTTTTGTGGTTTGACTACCATGAGAACAAATTGCTTTGTCTTCTCCACTAATCTCTTGCATTGCTTAGCACTGATCAGGGAGATAGATGTGGGAGGTGGTACTTCTGGTACCCTATAGCGCCATGTTCCAAGAGTGAGGGTGATCCTTTGGGTTTGGGATTCATAGACACCATGTCGCTCATACATGAATGACTAACCAAGGAGTACATCACAAACATCTAGATTAACCACATCACACAAGAATTCATCTTGGAATGATTTTATAGCATATGAAAGAAGACATTGATGGGTGACACGGAGGTCTCTCCCTGGGCTCAACCACCCAATACTATAGGGCTTTGGATGAGGCTTCATGGATAGATTGAGACTTTTCACAACTTTAGTAGAGATTAAATTCTTTTGACTCCCACTATCAAGAATGAAATGCAAAGGCTTACTTTTTACCCATAATTTGGAGTGAAACAATCTTTCTTTGTCATCTGGTCTTTCCTCACGAGTCTGTGATGAAGTAACGATGGTGTTAGGCTCAACATCTATGATTTCTTCCTCATCCTCTTCAACTATGGGTTGTGTATGAGGTAGAGTAGTAGACGTCGAGTATTGTGACTCAGAGAAGAGTGACTTGATGGCTCGACATTCTTCTTTGGAGTGAGTTCCAGTTTTGTGGTAATCACACCATTTTCCAGCCTTCCCCTTTTGGCATTTCTTATCTTGAAACTCCTTATGCTTCCAATTTTGGCCTTGTGTTTGACCTTCCTTGTCACTTTTCCATTTTGAAGGTTGACTCTTTGTATTCTTCTAGCCATGCTTCTGTTCAATCTTCACTACAAATTTATATGCCTCACTGAGAGTTTCCAAATTGAAGAGTTCCATTTCCCCCCATATGTACCATTGTAGTCCACCATGATATTTGAGAGTTTTATGTTTCTCACTCTCTTGAATGCCCAGTCTTGCAGACAAAGAATGAAAAGTGTCTGTGTAATCTTGAACAAATTGGTCCTTGCCTTGGTGAAGTTGTTGCCGTTGTATGTACAAATCATCATACGCTCTGATGGGACAATATTCTTCTTTTACTGCTTCCACAAAATCATCCTAGGTAGGTTCCACCCCAAGGCCAATGATATCCATATTGAACCTCTTTTTGTACACTTCCCACTAGTTTCTCATGGGCAATGATGATTTCAAAAGAGCAAAAGTGATCTTTTCTCCATCAATGAACTTATTTACCGAGAAGTAGGAAGAGAGTTGATCTAACCAATTTTCCACTGCATCAGCATTGATTTTGCCTTTAAAAGTGGGAATATCAAAATTTACTTGAACCTTGAATGGTGTTTGGGCACTGAAAGGAAATTCCCTCGATGAGGAGCCAAGATGTGTAGTCACGGAGCCAGAATTCCCCATCGAAAGTGTTTGAAGAATTTGAGAAAATTGTTGGAGCATCTGCACTTGTTGCCATTGGAGGGCTTCATTCACCATTTCCTTGAAAGGATTGGATGTCTTGGTGTCATCCACCATTTAAAGTCATTTGGGGCGCACAGGTGGAATGTTTGGAAGCTCTGTCGCTTCCCACTGAAGTTTCCTATATCCTGACCTCATCCTTGGGATCATACACTCTCAAGACAAACCGCTCTGATACCACTGGTCCAAAACTCAAAATTTCTAGTTGGCAAATTATTTTGATAGCACAAAAATAACACAATAACAATGAATTCTCTAAGAAGAGACGTCATATTACTTAACAATCGCAATACAAATATAGGCTTATCTCTAGAAAGAGATGTTTGCCTTCCCATTTCGGGTTACAATACATTTATACATATTTTTGAAAAAACACCAGGAGATTGAGTGGCTCGAGGAATTAACTATTTGACAATACAAAATGAAAGGAAATAATGGGTGACGATTTGACATCCCAACATTAAAACAATACAACGCTCGAGGACATAATGGCTCGAGGAAATACTCGAAGACATAATGGCTCGAGGAAATAACTATCTGACAATACAAAATGAAAATAATACAAAATTTGAGGAATTAATTGTCACCCGAATGGTCACCCAAATTGTTGCCTGGATCAAGGAGGTTCCTGAGAGGCATTCTCCATAGCCTTCAAGGAGTGGATAGAGTTCAATCAAGGGAGAGAGGTAGATAACCCACAACCTAAAAAAAAAGGGGTAGAGGGATATATAGAGAGAGGCTTATATCCCATATCTCCTTGCACTAGCATGCAGAGGGAGATAGAGAAAAGTCTTAGTATAGATAAGAGTTTTAGGAGATGTGAGGTTATGACCACCCTCCTAGGCTAGCACTGGGAGATCTAGTCAAGTACTTAATCCAACTCCATCCAATGACTTTTGATGGTTTCAATGAGGGTTGTGTAGTTGAGACATGGTGAGAAAGTGTTTGAGGATGTTTTACCTTGTATAATTATGATTGAAATGGTAGATCCATCCAACTACTCACCTATCGAGAGGGCAAGTAAGATGTAGTTAAAGTCCAAGGAAAAAATATCCATTTGACCCCATCCACCACTACCTATAATTTAATTTAGTAGAAGTTTATAAACTGCTATATTTCACCAAGATGCATATAAATGAAGGTGGATGAGTTCCATGAATTTAAACAAGGGAGTAGTATAGTAGCATAATATGAGTGACATTTCCTTGACTTATTACATTATGTGGGGTATGTGATAGATGAATCTATTTAGGTGAACCATTTTATTAGAGGTATAAATGCAGACTTGGATGGTGTAGTACACATACTCTCCCCAAAAACCTTATCTATTGCATTGGATAATGATTACATTTCATAGGAGACTCAGAGGATGTCTTTAGAGCTCAAGAGAGGTTTTAAGACAAGTCACAGTGCCAATGTGATGCCAAATCACATGGTGTGCAACCCACACCTAGAAGAGGTTGGAGAGATACTCAATCAACTCCTAGACCATATTAGTAGTATCAAAGTACCTTTCCTAACCATAATACTCAAATATTCAAGAGTGATCATAATTGGTGGGGCCATAATAGTGAGAGGATGCAATATAGATATCCTAATAGACAATAGATCAAGTCTATTGAGACTCAACATTATGCACAAGTAGGACATTTAGGGTATACAATTATAGTTGGGTAGAGGACTATTGGAACTATATCAGGGTGAGAGCAAGTTAGAGGTTCATAGTATAACTATGGATCACCATATCACTATGCATGAGATTTAATGAAAATATCATCAGTTATTGTAAGGCATAAGCCTTTGATGTCTAAGTAGACAATATGTGATGTGGGTAAGGGCCATAAAATGTATGTAATGATGGAAAGCCACCAAGAATAACATTAGTCTATGGTCATTGAGCTGATAGGTATGATTAAATAAGTATTCCTTACTATTCTATTTTGTTCTTAAGCCTCTAAATCCTTCTTATCCCCTTTAATCATGAACCATTGTAGGATGGTGTATTTTATATAATGAGTGTTAGGAGTTTTCATTCACCACTAAGGCCAAGATGTTTCTTAGATCACTTGTGATCTATTGGGTTATAGATTTGGGTGGCTTTAACACCATTATTGACTTATGAATTATAACCTTGGGGACTTATGAGGTGGTTTTTTGTATGTATTTTCTCAATTATCATAGATCCAAAATGGATTTTCATAGTAAGGTCATAAAGTGTGTCAATGATCTTGAGACTAGTATGTTTATCATAAAGGTCAAGAGACACGTTTCTTTTTCATATAGTTTCCATGATGTAGCTCAAGCAGATCATGTTAAATGGATGTCGTATGGTTTTTGTCACAATGAGTTAAAAGTTAGAGGAGGAGGTAGAGAGGGCTTGATTAGATAACCATCTCATCCTTTGGGATTTTGTTAATATGTTTTTGAATGAATTGTCTAGGATTACCCTACCTTGGGAGATTGATTCAAGATAGACCTCATACCTAGGGTTGAGCCAATATCTATATCACCATAGTAGATGACCACACCTAAGTTTTGTGAGATAAAGATGTATGAAAAAATTATAAGGTCCTTGTGTCTCCTAGTGATTCCTTGTGGGAACACCTATTATTTGCATAGATAAGGAGAGATCCCTTTGAATTTGTATTTACTACTAGACAAAAAAAGTAATGACCAAGAATCATTAACCATTACCTAGGATACATTAATTTTTTGATTGGATGTGGAAATACACATTACTCTCCAAGATATATCTAAATTTTAGGTATCATCAACTTTAGATTACAAATGAAAATATTCACAAGACTAAGTTTTAAACATGGTATGGGCATTATGATTTTAAAATATCACCCTTTGGTTTAACTAATGCCCAATAGTGTTCAAATCCTTATAAATGGATTTTTATGTACCTTTTATTGTGGTTTATTTCTCTGGTTTAGATTTTGTGCTTAGTCATGTGCTTAGTAGTCAAGCCAAGTCAGTTTTATACTTGGTATAGCTAGGCGTGAGCATAATCAGGTCTGTCACACAACATTTAACACACCACCGTGATAGCATAAATTTCACACAAGGTGAAATCCTTGTGTGCTCATCGAAGCATAATAATGAAGGGATCAGGCCTACATTGGGCTAGTTGAAACATGGTGCAACTTGGGTTTCAATGGGATTTAGTCATTGGCAAGATGGGATCAGGAGGTCTGTCAACATCAGGCTACTCTAGGGGAGCTTAATAGGCATGAGCCTTCTTGAGGGCACAAGTTCTATGGAGCAAGTTCATACTTGGTCAGATAGGGATCTTAATGGTGCAAGTTGGGGGGATCGTGAGTTAAGGGTCATTTAGGTGCTTGGCTGGTTCATAGGAATGGCTTAGGTTTAAGTGCTCATTCTTCAGGTTTGTGCTCTAGGCATGGGTATTAGGGCCTCGTTGCATGATGGTTTCAAAACTTAATATAATTTATTAGTATGTTGAAGTCACTATATGGCACAATGATGTCATTAGTGACCTGGGTTAAACCTTTATGCCATAACACCTCCAGAGCTTGAAATTATATTATCATTCACATAAAGCTACGCTCACAAATATACAACAATGCTAAATATATAGAAGGAATCAACCATAAATATGTTAATCAAACTATTCTATTAACTCAAATTTGCCAACACAAAGTTTAGTTTCTATAAACAAAGAAAAAGATCATCTTTAACACTACTCATGCCCAACGGCTCACAAGCAAGCTTGGGCTCTACATTCAGAATGTCTAACCTAGAACATATAGATTACAAAATACTAATGGTGGCTCTTGATTTTAATATAGATTCGCTACATAAATGGTATCTCTTCTCATTAGATACACGCCTCATTTTATATGAAAAGGGGCATCATCTTGCTAGGTTATAGGTGTATGGCAAGTGATGAACTGTTGATAGGGGTCATTATCCCATTGGCTCTACTAAGCTACCTAGGTTAGATGAGTGCATGCTAGATTTTGAGCTATCACTAAAGGGTCACTTTCCCACCTACTCCACCATTCTGACACTTGTGCTTCTTGAGTCACCATGTACAATTTATTGTAGGGATGTCCTTTGAAGGTTGGCACGATGTAACTTCTTGCCAGTTGGCATGGATCCTCGAGGATTTCTCTATCTTGTGCCAAAAGGTACAAAATGGATCAATCAATCCATAGGATTGGCTCATGCTGAGATATGTCAAGTTGGCACAATCCACATAGTTGGTACAAAAAGAGGCCCAACATTACCCCATACAAAAGTGCTAGTCTGCCTCGAACTAGTCTTTTAGTGCCTTTGGTGTGCAAAACTTGGGCACACCCTACTCTAATTCTACCTTAAAGTTTTGAAATCCCTATATAGTGAGTTTGATATCTTTCATGATGCCATCTACTTCATTTGATGAAACCTCAAGGGTGAGCACATCTGTGCTTTTTAGTTCTTTTCTAAAGGCCTCAAGTCTTTCCCTTGCTCATCTTACCTCACTATCTAAGATATCCCCTACTCATTGGCCTTCATTTGGAAGGTGTAGAAGTGATCCTCCAAGTCTTTCTCTTAGGTATTTAGTTGGGTGCTTGGGGTGTTGACTTTTACCATCACTTGTATGTGTTTGGTTTTGCTCACTGTGAAGAAGTGTTAGAGCAAGGCATCTTTCTCTTCCCTTACCTTTTTAAGGTACACATCGATGACCATTGCTTGGGTGGTGAAGTTGAAAAATATGGCATTTTCTTCTTCCATGCCCTCTTCTATTTTAGCAAAGAGGTCTTCCACCATATCTAACTTTTTTTTAACTCTCTTCTTAAGGCCTCATAGGATTCTTTTAGGTCCTTTAGCATCGACTTCATCTGAGGAAACATTTTCTCTACAAGTGCACAAACCTTGTCAACCTATTTCATTCCCAAGGTATCCACACCATTCAAAATGGATGGCTTTGCCTCTTCTACATGGTCAACTAGTTATTTAAGTTTGATCCTTGTTGCTTCAAGTTCCTCCTCCACCTCTTGCATTATCTTCTTCCAATTATTGGCATGAACATCATTGATGATGTTTTTACATGCTACTGAGGAAGCGATATTAATTAGGGCATTAGATGATCACACATGGTTCATGTCTAGAGGATTTATGAACTAGTAGTCATGCCCTTCCTCTAACTTAGTACTACAAAGTGCTTTTGTTAGAACCTCAAACTTGGGATCATCCATGTAGCAGTCCAATGCCCAAGAAACCTAGTGGTGCATCAGGGTTGTGGAAGTCTTTAGTGGCATGTAATCCATCATATAGAAGTCTTCATCCTCTTTGAACCCCTACTACATCCTTCCCTTGTTTCTTGGATCATACTTTTATTCCTCGCCCAGCTCCTCTTCTTCTTCGTTGGCACTGGCATTTGCACTAGTGCCTTTTTTTCTTCTTCTTCTTCTTGGGATTTTTCATCAGACTTCTCCCCTTTGTCTACTTATTCTCTTTCTTCGATGCTAGACTTGACATCATGTTATTATTATAGGGGTTCTTTCATGGACTTTTCCCCTTCATCCATTTCCTCTTGCTGTGGCTCTTCAGTGCGAGCTTTTATAACAATAACCTTCTTCTCTTCTTTCCCCAATAGGGCCTTTATTTCCTTCTTTATTTGTTTTTCCAAGGCACCAATACCACCTTATTTATCTCTAGGCACCCCTTCAAAGCTAAGGCATGCCTATTGTACATCTTCTTCTACCATTCTAGTGGAGGCATTATGTGCCTTCTTTGGTACTCTTTCCTTCTTGAGTTACATGCTAGTGGAAACCTTCTTCTTCTCCCTTTATTTTATCATCCTAGCCCTTTCCTCCTAGGTTGCTTTTTCATCTTTATCCTTTATCCTGGCATTCCCCTCCTCAGCCTTTCTCTCTACCTCTTCTTTCTTGGCTTTCTCCTTTTTAGCCTTCCTTTGCATGGTTTGCACCCTATATTTATTTTCTATTACCTTTACCTCCTCAGCCTCTAATTGATCAATTTTAACTTAGGACATGCCCTTGGCCCTCATGGCTTCTCATATTTGGTGCAGTTTCAACACTACATCAATATGTTCTTGGTCCAGGCCCATGTCCTTCCACTTACACTTTAGATCTTCCTCAGTAGGTGCACTTGAGGGTATTATTTCTTCATTCTCTTCCACCTCTTTGGGCTCTTCACCTACTTTTTCTTCCTTCCTCCCCTCTATGTTATTTTCCTTCATCTCCCACACCTGGTACTCCTCCACTTCCTTCCTTCATTCCTCAGTCTAAACCATCTCAACTGCTTCCTTAGACATCCCTACCTTGGTTATTTCTTCTCTTCATTCCTATAACTCCCACACCCTCTATATCTTGGCTTCACTGACGCCAAATTTCTTCTATGTTTGCCTCTTTTTCTCTAACTTAGTCTAGGGGGATGGGGAGGGGATCCATTCACTAGATGAGGAATCATCTTCCTCAAGCATGATGTATACGTCCCTCCCCATTTCTTCTTCCTCCAATTCCTCTTCCTATTCTTCTTCCTCTTCCTCAGATAGGATTATCCTAAGAACTATAGGAGGAGCCTTCCCCTTCTTCTTTTACCTTGCAATAAGAGAAGCCTTTGGTGCAAAATGCACATACTTGAAGGAGAGGTTTCTTATTATAAGGTGAGCTTCAACCTTAGTCACTCCTTTATTTCCTCCAAAGTCTCCCCCCTCTTCTTATTTGGATACTTCTTATATTCAATTGGCATTTGCATCCCTTCATCCTCGATATGGATTGGGGAGTATTCACTTTTATTGACACTCTACTTAGTGTTGAATTCCTTCTTTTATGGATTCATAGCATAGTATAATCTATAGATGTATCCTAGGATGATGACCTCTTGGATGGGATCAATGTCTAGGTGATCTGAGGTATCTTCTTCATCTTTAGTGGCCTTCCCATTTGTGTGAGTAAATTGGTGCCTCAACCTACACCTCTTTGCATCCAACTCCTTCACTAGAATGTCTATCTATTGTGCATTAGGGATTTGATGCAGTGTGTCCCTAAAGTAATTTATTAAGAAGGTGAAGGGGAGATTTAGCTATCTCAATTTTTTCCTATCTCATAACACCAAACACACTACACAATAATTTTATATTACGACAAAAGTTTCTATGCTAAATATAATCTATGGGAGCCCTTGAGGAGTGCACCACTCCAATCAAAAGTATTCTATGTATTTTTCACACCACCGCATCATGTGCATCTTGTACTTGGGGCTAAAAGAGGTGGGGAAAGTGTAGTCTCTGTGCTTTTATGTTAGGGATTCATGGTGTTTAAGGAAGACCCATAAATTATCCTCACTCCCATCTAGGATCCTAATTTCCTTCATGATAATCAAAATAAGGATGGACCCCAACCTAAAGGTCCCCTTAGAGCTATGGCATTTTATCATATTTTTCACCAATTCCTCTATGATGCACTTTGAAACATTGAATTGTATGCCCTAGACCATATGATAGGTGATACAAAGGCACACCTTTGACACATTGGTCCATCAACCTCCTGGTCACAATTTGGAACTCATAAGGTACGCTTCAACCCTTGTGTTGAGGTCTTCCCACTTATTGACGGGGAACATGAAACCCACATTAAAGTACTTAAGGAGCTTTGTAATGCACTCTACCTCTTCATCATTTATCATTTGATGGATGTCTTTTCTGGTATCTAGGAGCTTGGTTATCCTCTTGATCAACTATGCTAAAATTTCATGCACCTACCTGCAAAGTACATGCGATCCTCATGGACGCATGAGAGTATAAATTGGATAATTTAATCTAGCTTCTCAAAGTATGGAAACTCATAGATTTGAGTTACCTTAGAAGATTTCAACTTGTCTCAAATAAAAACATTGAATAGGGCATCACCTTATTACATCTTGCATCCTGTGTCCACCATCCAGTCCTACACCAAGTCTTACAAGTGACTTGATGTCCAGTGGTTATACTCCTTGAGTTGACAAATGTGCACAAATGAGTGACAACTTTCCCCCACCTCAACCTATAGGGGAAATTGCATAAATTGGTTTGACATCTTTGTTAACACCTTAGTATCTGCCTTTGTGATGCTAACTACTTCAATCAATTGCACCTTGGTTTTGGTGGCCATCATATCTTCTATAATCTTAAACCATTTGGGTTCTTGTTTTGCTTGCATGGAGCTTGTAATTTTCACTTCTTCACCATCTTGAATCAACTTATGTTAAACCTTAGAATATGTGGCTTGCTAAATCCTCAAATGATGGTCAACACTTTTATAGTCATGGGATCTATGACTACACCCTCAGCTTTGAGCTTCACTGGCTGTTAATGACTTGAGAGATAACTTCTCATTCCAACTCTATTTTTTTCCCAAATCTCTCTCCCTAATCCTTTAAATTAGTCTCACTATGAACACAATCTTTCTCAATATGCTACCATTCACTCTAGGTACCTGAAGTGCTCAAATTTTTGTTGTGGTAGAGTTTTTTCTCTTTAGCTATATGGTTTCTACCTAGGTTCACTCTAAGTTGAATTAGTTTAAACTTTGTAACCTAAGCAAGTCTATCACTTGCTATTTTATACCCTTCTTTCTTAGCTACCATCATTAATATAGGCTTTATGGTGTAGGCACCTCGATTTCTTAGAAAACATGAAAATACATGAAATCCTTGAGAATCTCTTATCCTTGATGCATTAATTATGTATCTTTTTGCTACTGCCACATTCTCATTAAATGCTCCTATTAACCATTATGGCCCTGTAAGCCAAAATCAGTCTCCTTCCCTTGTTGTTCTGAACCATTTTCAAATTTGATTTTTTGCACAAGTCTTTTGACAAAAGGAGCAGCCAGTTCAATGGTTCGACATCAAGGTCCAATGCCATGAGCTTTCCAAGAACTTTGAACTTGAACTTTAAACCATTGTTAGTTCAATGGCTTGGTTCATCAACTTGGTTCATTAGCTTGGTTCAACGGCTTGGTTCAATGGCTTGGTTTAACGGCTTGGTTCATCGGCTTAGTTCATCGGCTTGGTTCAATGGCTTGGTTCATCGGCTTGGTTCAAAGGTTTGGTTCAATCGCTTGGTTTAATCACTTTGAACTTAGAAATATTGAACCATTAAACTATTGAACTATTGAAACATTGTTGGTTCAAGCACTTTGAACTTGGAAATATTGAACCATTGAACTGTTGAACCATTGTTGGTTTAAGTGCTTGGTTCAATCGGTTAGTTCAATCAAAGGGTTCAATCAGTTGGTTCAAAATGGTTGGTTCAAGTAGTCAAATGAATGAGCAGAACACAATATTGAACCATTGAACCAATTGTTGGTTCAATCAATCAGTTTAATCGGAAGGTTCAAGGGAGTCTCCCAAAGCCTAAAGGACAAGTGCCCTTATGGAGGGTAGGGAACACTTGCAAAGGGATCAAAGAAAAGGCTAAAGGAATCAACCAAATGCAAATGGGTGCATGAAAGTCAAATTTACATCAATGAAATAGCTGTTGATCTTTAAATAAAAGGCGTGAACTCGAAGGAATTCAAAGGCTTAAATCCAAAAGGAAGAAATCATCGAGGAGGGAGTCTAAAGAGCTGAAAAATTAGTAGAAGATAGCCCCTGAAGGATGAAGGAGCTAGAAAAGACAAAGCTAGGAAGAGGAAAAAGAGCCAAGTGTAGAAACAAACAAAACAATCCAAGTGGCAAAGGAAGGTGTCAACTCAAGGAGTAATCCAGCGGTTGACACAGTATCTACCAATTGGTCATCAAGAGGCATGAATAGTGAATGGTGCAACCCATTTTTCTTCACTTTGCATTGATGAGCAGACAAACTGTGTGAATGCCTTGAAGGAGTGGTCTTGTTAGCAGACAAATGGTGTGGCCCATAATTTCACATATGACATTTAATATATCTTAAATTCCTAAAATCAAAATAGGAGTTGACACAACATTATCTATCAAGCGGCTTCCTCTTCCCAATGCTTGGAATGCACATGGGCCATCTGTAAAAGCGAACCAAAAGGCCTCTTTCTTCCTCTATATATTGAAAAATTCTCATTTTGAGAAAGGGATATCTCATGTTGTAAGGTGAAGCCCTGCTAATTTTCACCTAGAATCAATAAAATACACATTTTTTACCTCTATTCTAGTTGGATATATCTCTGAATGTGTCTGAGTGTTAAACTTGTGTTCAGTCATTTCTTTCTTAATGCTTTCATAGGCTTGATACCAACACACCTAGTATATACAAAGCACCATCCATGTAGGTGACAAGAAGAGCTATATCTAGAGCGCAGAGGCAAAAGGAGGTTACTAGACAATGTGATTTTCCTATAGTGTCTATGGTAAGTTCCTTTTTTGTGTGTTTCCATTAAAGCCTCCCTATCAAGCTCCCTGCAGTCTGGCCCTTTTTACCAGTTAAAGTGTATGTATGTGTTCTTATGGTTCAGAGTGTGAGTGTGAGTAGATTAAACTTGTTTGGTGCGTCACCCTCTTAGGTTAGGTTCTATTTTTTAGTAATCCTTCTCCCTTTTCACCCCCATCATTATATATATATATATATGTATGTATGTATGTATGTATGTATTAACAACTTACTGGAATAACTCAGATGCATCAAAGGGAGCTAGCCCTTATCTCGAGACTCTCCTCTCAGTTTTTCCATACCCACAAGCAAGAGAGGAGTTTCCATTGTGATGCGTGGAAGACAAGAGCTCAGATTCCTATCAAGGGTGCAATCCACTACGTCAACAGTTTTTGGCACGCTCAGTGGGACTAAGTTTTAACACTCATAAAAGTTCTAAGATTGATTTTGGTCCTGTTACAACAAAATAAACTATTTTCAGCATCTGGTGACTCCACTGGGGAACATCAATCTCTCCGGTTAAAGACCAGTCTGACCTCCTATGCCTAAAATTACCACACATTCTGTTGCTAAGGGTGTCCCTTTTGAATTCATGGAATTTCCCTTGAACTCATAAAAGCAACTGAGGTTTAAAAAAACTCATCCTTATTCAACAAATCACCTTCCCAGATCTGCTATAAGATACACCCATGCGAGAAGGCCCCAGTTGAATCCTGCCATAGCCATGGCTTTACCTTTTGTGGCCTTTCATGGTCAGAGTCCTTTAAATCTCCTACATTATGACCCAATTCTAGGAGTAGTCCTTAAAAGTGTGCCTCCCTTTAATGGATAAGGTCCCATTACTACTATCGAACACATAAAAAATATTGCTAACCTTTGTAATATTCACAATGTCACCGAAGAAAACATTGCCATCAGATTGCTGGCATTGTCTTTCAAGGGCAAAGTTTTAGACTGGTATGGGACTTTGCCCATGAATTCAGTTGATTTTTGGAATGAATTGGGAACCCTTTTAATGAACTAATTTGGGGAGAAGAGCGACCACCTCTCACTTGCTGAGCAGCTGACAACTATGAAAAGAGCTCCACATGAATTCATGCAAGATTTCAACACTCAATTTTAGAAGACATGGGATGGAATCCCCATTTTGATAAGGCCAACTCTGAGCTATGCTTTCCTCTATTATTTGAAAGCATTAAATAATGAAATCACTATTATGATATAGTCCATGGGTGGACATGTGCTTCCTGTCACCTATGACATAGCTATAGCAACTGAGAATTGCCTGGTGCAAGCTAGAAAAATAGCTCCTAGGCCTCATATGCTGCTCTTTCCTAAATTAATGCCTCTAATCTAGACTATTGCTCCCACCTTAGCTCTTCTACCTAGCATAGAAAAACTTGCTGCTACTTCATCAAATGACCTCCATGAAGTCAAAAGTCTATTACAAAGCATAATAAATGAACTAGTGGCTCTTAAAAGGTAGCAACCTCAAGGCAATCGACCAAATCAAGGATATCAATAGTATGGTCAAGCAAATAGACCCCCTTTCCAAAATAATAATCAAGGGTAGGGTCAATTACATAGGCTAGACATTTTCAAGGCTACAACTCAAGCACCCCTTCATCATCCAAGGCTCTAGCACTCGCTCAAAACAATCTGGTACAAGAACAACCTAGTTGCTCAACCATGGGATATGGTCAAGATCAGGCTATTTATACAAATGAAATGCTGAGTCACTACACAAATGCATAAGACAATCAGGTAGCCACCTAATTCCCAAGATTTGAGGCTTCATTGTAACCTGGCATGAGCAGCAGTCAAACTCAACCCGATTGCACTCTCATGAATCACCTAGAAGGTGAATTCTATGCAATCAATTACATGGGTAGTGCAGATAATCAGGGTGACTATGTCACAGCCAACATAAGGTCCAAAAGGAGAGCAATGGAAAAGGCTCAAGAAGCTGCTCAAATGTCATCACCATCTTCTTCATCACATGTAAATCAAAACGTTCCAAACTTCAGACCTCCGATTGCACCTTCAACTCCTCAGCCTATGCCTCAGGTTGTAAGTAATCCCAAAGAAAATTTTAAAGAAGGCAACCCTCGAGTCAACGTGGTAGACCAAATGAAGAAGCTACACATGAACATATCCTTATGGGATTCATTATCAATACTAGGACAAAAGGACATGCTGCAAAAAGAATTGCATGAGCTGAATGAACAAGATGTCCCAACAAAAGCTGATAATGTTTTGATGATGAATGGGTAGCCTTCCACATCAGGCCAAGTTAAGAAAGAGGAAAAGGTTCCCCCTTTTTATTTATCCTTGATCATAGGAGATTTCTTAGTGCACAATTACATCATTGATAGTGGAGCAAGCACCTCAGGAATGCCCAAATGCATAGTTGATAAGCTAGGGCTAAAATATGAAGAAATGACTAAGGGAGTCTTGCAGCTGGATGGAACACCAGCAAAGATGCTTGGGGTGGTGAAAGTTTTGAGATTGATGCTACATGCCTACCTGACCTTCTTAGTTCCCTATGATGTGGTAGTGGTGGATGTCTCCCCTTACTTTGCTATTTACTTATCCAGGGATTTCACATCCAAGATAGGTGGCTACCTAGCAGGAAACTGGTCTTATCTAGTTTTTAAAACCAAGTATGGGACTAAGGTTAAGATTGAATCAGAGCCACTCCACAGAGATCATCTAGAACCATACTCACTCAAGGTGGCAAATTTTAGCTATGCCATTATTAACCAGGAAGAATTTCCAGTAGATCAATCTCCATCCTTTGCCCTTGAAGGAGTTGCTGACCTACTCTTAGACGAATGGGGAAGTGACAACTTTGAGCATGATCCTTAAAAATTCATAGAAGAGGCAGGCCTTGGGATTTATTACATGCATGAAGAGGGTAATTTTATACTGAATTTGATGAAATCAAGCCAAGAAAGCTCAGGTTTATGGCAGCTATTCTTTGATGGCTCAAGAAGTAAGTTGGGAGCTGGTGGTGGAGTGGTGCTAGTTTCTCCTTCAAAGGAGAAATACTTTTTGGCTTTTAGGTTTTAGTTTTATTGCATGAGAAATGTTGTAGAGTATGACTCCCTCATCCATGGTTTGGAGTGGGCGAGGAAAAGAGGAATCAAAGAGCTATAGGTTTTTGGTGACAGTGAGCTGATTGTGAATCAGGTAAGGAGCCAAAATCTAACAAAGAATTCTTTGCTTAAGTCCTATAAACAGAGGGTATGGGACTTAGTGGAGAATTTTCTTGCCTTCAATGTTACCTCCATTCCTAGAGAGCATAACAAGCAACCAGATAGGCTGGTGGCGGTTGGTGCCCAGTTTGATATCCCTAGGGAAATAGGCCAAGACCACAGTTCACGCCACTTAAAGGTAGTAATCTGGACCTCTATTCCTTACAACATCACTAACTAGTAGGTGTTTGACATCAACCAACAAATAAAACTCTTCTTACAAGAAGAAGTCGAGTTTGCTGCTAAAAACTAGGCTAAGCTACAGCAGCAGTATGGCAGCCAAATTGTTCAGCTAAAGAACAATAAACTTCCCAAAGGCTTGGCCACTCTCGAGAGTATCTTTAATGAAGATGACCAATTGAAAAGTGATAAGGCAAGAATCACAACCAAGGAGGAGAACTATGAGAAGGTTGAAATATTCAAAGATAAGCTACTTACACTTGGGAAAGTGTGTACAGACCATGAAAGGCAGGCCTTCACCTTGTTGTGCCAAGAGTTTACTGATGTCTTCACTTGGGAGTATAGTGATTTGAAGGGTTTCGACCCAAGTTTGGCCCAACATACCATTGAACTGAAAGAAGGTGCCAAGCCGATCAAGTAGAAGCAAAGGCCTGTCAACCCAAAGATTGAACCTCTCATGCGAAAGTAACTCACCAAGTTTATTGATTCCAAGATAATATTTCCAATCAAACACTCTTCTTGGTTGGCCAATCTTGTTCCTATCTGAAAAAGAATGGGAAGATCAGATTATTTGTAGATTTCAAAGACCTCAATAGAGTCTCTTTGAAAGACCATTATCCTCTCTTGAGCATGGAGTAGATCCTTCAAATGGTGACAGGCAATGAGCATTTCTCCCTCCTAGATGGGTATTCAGGATATAATCATATTTTGGTGTAAGACTGTGACCAGTACAAGACAACCTTCACTACCAAATGGGGGACATTTTCTTATAGGAAAATGCCATTTGAACTATCCAATGCTGGTGTTGCCTTTTAGTGAGCCATGGACATGGCCTTTCGAGGCCTGATAAATAACACTGTGATGGTGTATCTTGATGACATGACAATATTCTCTAAAGAGGTGGGCCAACACATGAAACACCTCAGATAAATCTTTGAGAGGTGTAGAGAGTTCGGTATCTCTCTCAAATTGAAGAAATGCATGTTTGTTGTCCATGAAGGTAAATTCCTTGGCCACGTTGTTTCTGAGGAAGGCTTGACCATTGATCCAGAGAGAGTTTGCTCCATCTTGGAGCTATCCTTGTCTAAACACAAGAAGGGCCTGTAGAGCTTCTTTGGCAAAATAAATTTCATCTAGAGATTTATTTTGAATTTTCTAGAAGTAGTCAAGCCATTGACCTCTATGCTAAAAAAGGATGAGAAGTTTGCATGGACAACACAAATAAGGGATAGCTTTGAAGAGATCAAGTAGGCTATCGCCCAGGCTCCTACCTTGATCAATCCTAACTTCACCAAGGATTTCAACCTATACACCTTTGGAAATGAAGAGGTAATCTCCTCCATGCTTACCCAAGCGAATAGTGATGACCTTGAACAACCACTTGCATTTTTTAGCCAAGGACTAGAGGATTTTGAGGTTAGGTATACATATGTGGAGAAGTAAGTCCTTGCAGTCATACATAGCCTGAAGAAATTTAGGCATATGTTGTCCAACAGTAGGATTCACCTCATGGTCTTGCATCCTGGCATCAAGGATTTCTTGACCAACCGTGACTTGAATGAAAAAAGAGTGGGGTGGATCACTAAGGTAATGGAATATGACATAGATATCAAGATCACCAAGCTGGTAAGAGGGAGAGGCCTATGTGAACACCTTATTGCATACTTTAAATAGAAAAAGGAGGATAGTTTGCTAATTCATGATATAGCTACAATAAAAGAACTAGCCATTATGAAGGATTGGACATCAAACTTGAGGCATTTCCTTCTCACTGGTGAGTGCCCACAAGGCCTTGATAGGACCAAGAGGAGATAATTCAATCTCCAATCTCTCCTTTATGTCTTGATTGATGGATTGTTGTTTAGAAGGGATCTCTCAGGAGTGATTTTAAGGTGCATAGACCCAAGTTAGGCTGATAAGGTGTTGTCTAAGTTCCATGATGGGCCACCTTGTGGTCACTTTGCTCCTAGGCCTACAACTGCAAGAATAATGAGAGCTGGTTACTTTTGGCCTACTCTATTCAGAGACACCCATGCCTAGGTATGAAAGTACCAGAAGTGTGCACTCTTTGATGAGAAGTAATGGCTAGTTTCCATGCCGTTACAACCTATTCAAGTAGAGTAGTCATTCATGTAATGGGGCCTTAACTTTATAGGGATGATTAACCCTCCCTTCAGCGCTGGACACAAGTGGGTCCTGACTGCCATGGACTACTTCACAATATGGGTAGAGGCTGTCACTTTGAAGGAAGCCAATGAAAGTGAAGTCCTATATATTTATGAGGACCTGGTGGTAAGGTTTGGGGTTCCAGCTACCATCATCTCAGATAATGCTTTAGCTTTTTTAGGAACTAAAACAAGTGAATGGGCGTTGAGATATGGTATCTATCTTATCACTTCATCAAATTACTACCCACAAGGGAATGGGTTGGCTGAGTCCACAAATAATAATTTGATTAGGATTATCAAAATAACAATGGAGGATAATCAGAGAACTTGGCATGCCAAGTTGAAAATAACCCTATGTGCAGATAGGGTCACTCCAAAGACAAAAATTGGTAATTCACCATACACGCTCATGTATGGAAGGGAGGCTAGGCTTCCTATTTCACTTAAGTTTCTAGCCTTGGACATTGCTCACCAATTGTAGTTAGAAGGAGGCAACAACATGAAGGTTAGGCTATGTGAGTTGATGGAACTTCAAGAGATAAGGGACCAAGTTATGGCTTCTATGACCAATCACCAACAACAGATGAAAAAACACTTTGACAAGAGATCTTCATCAAAAAGTTTCTCTGAAGGAGACATCGTCTTGAAATGGGATGTAGACCGAGCTAAGCCTAGAAAGCATGCAAAGTTGGATGCCATATGGAGTGGTCCATACGTCATCACTCAGTGTAAGCAACATAATGCATTCCAACTCTCTAGGTTGGATGGTGAAGAACTGTATATCCCAGTAAATGGGATACATCTTAAGCATTATCACTAAGCCCTCCTCCCATCATGTATATATTTTATTTATTTTTTACCTATTTTCCCTAAGTGCTTTGGCACATGTTAGTAGTTTTATTAATCTTGTGTGTGTTTCATTTCCTTTTGGGGTAAGAACTTTGTGATTTATTCTTGGATATCTCAAGGCGATTGCTAACTTTTCAAGCTGCATTCTGACTCCATGCCCAATGGACTTTGAGAATACTGGTTTCTAAGCATAGTAAGCATGCTTCCCCTGGGAATCACCAATTTGTTAACCATTTTGGCCTTGCAGGCCAAAATCAGTCTCCTTCCCTTGTTGTTTTGAGCCATTTTCAAATTTGATTTTTTGCAAAAGTCTTTTGGCAAAAAGAGGAACCAGTTCAATGGTTTGACGTTGAGGTCTAATGCCATGAGCTTTCTAAGAACTTTGAACTTAAACTTTGAACCATTTTTGGTTCAACGGCTTGGTTCATCAGCTTGGTTCATCAACTTAGTTCAATGGCTTAGTTCAATGGCTTGGTTCATCAGCTTGGTTCAACGACTTGGTTTAATGGCTTGGTTCATCGACTTGGTTCAAAGGTTTGGTTTAATCGCTTAGTTTAATCACTTTGAACTTGGAAATATTGAACTATTGAACCATTGAACTATTGAACCATTGTTGGTTCAAGTGCTTTAAACTTGGAAATATTGAGCCATTGAACCGTTGAACTATTGAACCATTGTTGGTTCAAGAACTTGGTTCAATTAGTCGATTCAATCAAAGGGTTCAATTAGTTGGTTCAAAATGGTTGGTTCAAGCAGTCAAATGAATGAGCAGAACATAGTATTGAACCATTGAACTATTGAACCAATTGTTGGTTCAATCATTCAGTTCAATCATAAGGCTCAAGGGTGTCTCCCAAAGCTCAAAGGATAAGTACCCTTGTGGAGGGTAGGGAACACTTGCAAAGAGATCAAAGAAAAGGCTAAAGAATCGACCAAATGGCAACAAATACATGAACGCCAACTTTACGGCAATGAAATAGCCATTGATATTTAAGTAAAAGGCACAAACTCAAAGGAATTCAAAGGCTTAAAGCCAAGAGGAATAAAT
Organism: Torreya grandis; assembly: GCA_037957365.1. Lineage (NCBI taxonomy): Eukaryota > Viridiplantae > Streptophyta > Pinopsida > Cupressales > Taxaceae > Torreya > Torreya grandis. The sequence continues at coordinate 2,134,374 of JARHVA010000640.1, read as the reverse complement.
CATCGACGAGGGAGTCTAAAGAGTCAAAGAATTAACAAAAGATAACCCCTAAAGGATGAAGGAGCTAGAAAAGACAAAGCTAGGAAGAGGCAAAAGAGCCAAGTGTAGAAACAAACAAAATAGTCCAAGTGGCAAAGGAAGGTGTCGACTCAAGGAGTTAATCTAGCAGTTGACACAGTATCTACCAATTGGTCATCAAGAGGCATGAACAATGAATGATGTGACCTATTTTTATTCACTTTGCATTGATGAAGAAACAAACCATGTGAATGCCTTGAAGGAGTGGTCTTGTTAGCAGACAAATGGCGTGGTCCATAATTTCACATATGACATTTAATATATCTTAAATGCCTAAAATCAAAATAGGAGCTAACACATCATTATCTATCAAGCCGCTTCCTCTTCCCAATGCTCATAATGCACATGGGCCATCTATAAAAGGGCACCAAAAGGCCTCTTTCTTCTTCTATATTGAAAACTTATCATTTTGAGAAAGGGATCTCTCATGTTGTAAGGTGAAGCCCTACTAATTTTCACCTGGAATCAATAAAATATGCATTTTTTACCTCTATTCTAGTTGGATATATCTTTGAGTGTGTCTGAGTGTTAAACTTGTGTTCAATCATTTCTTTCTTAATGCTTTCACAAACTTGATACCAACACACCTGATATATACAAAGCACCATCCCTGTAGGTGACAAGAAGAGTTGTATCTAGAGCATAGAGGCAAAAGGAGGTTACTAGACAATGTGCTTTTCCTACAGCGCCTATGGTAAGAATCTTTTTTGTGTGTTTCCATTAAAGCCTTCCTGTCAAGCTCCCTGCAGTCTGGCCCTTTTTACCAGTTAAAGTGTATGTATGTGTTCTTATGGTTCAAAGTGTGAATGTGAGTAGATCAAACTTGTTTGGTACATCACCCTCTTAGGTTAGGTTCTATTTTTCAGTAATCCTTCTCCCTTTTCAACCCCCCACTATATATATATATATATATATATATGTATTAGCAACTTATTGGAATAACCCATATGCATCAAAGGGAGCTAGCCCTTATCTAGAGACTCTCCTCTCAGTTTTCCCATACCCACAGGAAAGAGAGGAGTTTCCATTGTGATGCGTGGAAGACAAGAGCTCAGTCTCCTACCAGGGGTGCAATCCACTGCGTCAACAGCTCCTAACATATTTTTCAATGAAGTGACATGTGGTTCAAATGGTCACTTCTCACAAATTTCTCGATGGAAACTAATTATCTTAGATTATTTCCTTCTACATGTGTATATTTGGTGCGACCTTCACCTTCTATGTGGTAACCTAGGCATAGTGCCTCACATGCATGCAATTTAGCCTCCTTGGTTCCACTTTTTCTTCTAGTTGTGCTCCTATTTCAAGAGCACTTCTCTATCTTTATCAAATTTTTATGTGCCATATTGCATTAGCCTCTCTTACCCCATAAAAATCCCTTTCATTGGCACTCTAGTGCTTCATTTCTCTTCTAATTATCTTATACACTGTTTAGATGGTATGTCTTCACTTTCTTCTTTGTGCTCAATCATGTTGAGCATATTCACTTTTAGCCTTATGATCAACTATGTTAAGCATCTTCACTGGCCTCTTAGGTCTCTAACACATGACAATTTTATGTGCATTATTTTAAATTTGTCACAAAGGTAACATCAGAGTTGTTCATTCTTAGGCCTTCAAGTGCCCTACACTATTCATATTGCACATATGGGTCTTGTGCATCTTTTGCTTGCACCTAGAAAGATTCACATGCCCACCACTTAGATGTTTATCCTCATGTTATTAGGGGGTGTATGTTATCAACTGACACAATTGGAATTATACATGAAGTGATAATAGATAAGTCCTTGTGGCCATTGCATGCCACTTACTACCTCTATACACTATATAAGGAACAAACAAAAAGAAAAAGAATAGTTTGGCTTACACCAAACTATATTCTGGTTAGCTCAACTTCAATCCACTTAGTGACCAAGAATTCAAAGTTTTCATGATGCAAGTGTGATCCTACTGTCTATATGGCTTCAGTTAATTGCCATTGAAATGCCTAGGGAGCATTTCTCTAGACAACATGCACAATTTGCATGTGGATATTTCCAATATATGGTGGATGATGTAAGGGCCCATCCACCATATTTATAATTTATTTAGGTGCTTAAAGTACTTGGAATAATAAATCAACACCAATACTCCTTATGCTTGATATGCTTGTCATGCCAACATTTGTGTACCTTCTTGATTTATTAACTCCATCTTACTTGGGCACGCTTTTTAGCCAAGCGTTCCAAGTCTTCCAACCTTGTACTTAAAGATTATTGGTCATATAAGTGACCAATATATTCAATTTGTAAGGAGGGAACCATGAATTCCATGGGTAGAATTGCTTCAATGCCAAACACCAATTGAAATGGTGTAGCCTTGTTTAGGTGCTTGTATTTTATGTAGTATGCACATAGTACTAATGAAACATGATCATCCCAATCCTTGTGATTGACGTCACATATATTTGTTAGGCACATCCCTAGGATCTTATTGAATTCTTCATCTATGTCATTGGCCTATGGATACAGGGTGGTCTTGTGGTGCACCACCATGCATTCGGTCAAAAGGATGTGTACTGTCTCATTAATGAAATGAGTACCCTTATTGCTAGTTAGAATTAATGGTCACCCATGCCTACTTATGATTTTCTCCCATATAAAGTGTGTGGTTATCATAATTGTGTAGTCTTTTATCAGTGAAACCTTAGCCCATTTTATGAAATAGTCCATGATCACCAAAATATACCTTGCACTTATACACCATGTTGTGAGAGTAATTGTGACCAACAAAGTCAATGGCCTATTTCTCAAATGGTGCATGAGAAAGAATAGAGATGAGGGGCATCTCATCCTAGTGGTTAGGATTTCTAGTGCACTAACATATACCACAAGCCTTGGTATAATCCTTTACATCTTGACATAGGCTTGGCCACCATAAGCTTGACTACAATACCTTGCACATCATTGCATCTCTAACACAATGGCCTCCTATGATTCCTATAATATGGAGTCCCTTTTGTGTTCTAAAACACACTAATGTAGGACTTCATCTTTAATTAGTTTGTATAACTCCCCCTCAATAAGCTGGAAGGGGGCAATGTGAATTGCTAGTTGTTTTTTCTCCTTAGTTGACAAGGTCTAGGGTGCAAACCTAGAAGTTAAGAAAGTGGCAATATTTGTTAAATATTTAGGGATGTAATGAACTCTGTATAGTTGTGTGTTTGACATGCCATCATTAATTGGCACCATCGTGTCTCCAAAATTGGTGTGTGACAAATGGTCTAGACCCAAGTTCTACTTTCTAGGTTTAACAACAATGGAGAATTGGAATTCCTAGAATAGAAAAATCCATCTACATATGCACCCATGTAAAATAGGCTTGTTCATGAAGTACTTCAACACCTCATGATTAGTGAAAAATATGAAAGGGGTTTCCAATAGGTATTGCTTAAATTTTGTATAGCATAGACCATTATTAGCACCTCGTGCTTAGTGGTGGTGTAATTCTACTCTACCTACATTAATTTCTTACTCACAAAGGAGATAAGGTGGTCTATATTGCCTTCACCTAGTTTTGCCAATATGGTGCTAATTGTAGAGCCTAAAGCTTTGACATGGATGTGGAAAGGAGTATTTTAGTCTAGAAATTATAGAATTGACATGTTAGCCAATTTTAGCTTCAATGTTTCAAAATGCTCCTTTCATGCCTCACCCCAATAGAATAGGCCATCATTGTGCAAGATCTCTTCTATAGGTGTTGTGATCTTTGCATAGCTCTGTATAAACTTATTTTCATAGCCATAATGGCTTAAAAAGGTGCACATGACTTTCTATGTTAAAGGAGTCTAGAGTTGATATGATGGCTATCTTCACAAGATCAACAAGTAAACCATCCTTGAAAATGATGTGCCCAAGTAATGTTCCAAAGGGGGTTGTGAAGATTCACTTATTCAAGTTTAATGATATCTAGAGCTGCCTACACCTGTCAAACAAGAGGTGTAGATTGTCATAATGGTCCTTTACAAGGACATACACAATCCAATCATCAAGATAAACTTGGAGGAACTTATGGATAAAGTATTTGAACATAGTGATCACCACTCTAGAGAATATGGATGACACATTCTTAATTCCAAAGGGAATCACATACTAATTGAAAAAACCCCATTTATTCGTAAAGGGTTTTTTGGGCTTATCCTCCTCGATTTGCACTTGATGGTAGCCCAAGAAACCATCAGTGGAAGTATAGATTTCATAGCCTATGACTCCATCCAAGACCTCATTAGTAAATAGGGTTGGGAATAGGTCATTGACATAGGTAACATTCAATAGCTTGTAGTTGATGTAGATCTATATGTGCCCATCCTTCTTGATGTTGATGACTATTGGGCTCACCCATTTAGATTCTTGTATAGGGTAGATGAAACTGGTGGTTAGCATTCCATCGATATCTATTTTCACCTTGGTACATAGATTGGGTTTTATTTGATATGAGTGCTTCTTGATTGAAATCACACCATCCACCAACTTGATACTAATTTTTCCAAAGGAAGGGTGGGTGCCCTTCATATTCTAGTAGCTACATGGGAACAAGTCCTACAATTCTTTCAAGAGATCTATGATTCACACCATCTCTACTTCAAACTAGTAAGAACCTATAGTGGCAATCTTTGGCTTGCCTTCTGCACTAATGTCTACTTTAGTGGTCTTGCATGGTGTATGGTAGGGTTCATTCTTCTCCTGATGAGAGTCTTCAAATTGCCTTGTCCCCTTAATTATTTCAATTTGAAGATGCATCAGATCTTCTTCATCTGGGATGCTATCATCCACAAGGCACACAATTTTTTGTCTTCCTGTTAGAACATTCTAATTATTCTCCTTCTAGGTCTCATCATCTTCCTCATTGGAGTCATTATTAAGCACCTGCTCTTCAAATAATGTTTAGATCGCTAATCCTTTTTCCTTAAACATTTCACTAAGGTTTTCTTCTATGATGGCAGTATCCTCAAACATTGCTCTACAAATGCCTTATAGTGGCTCTAATAGCTCTAAGTTCTATGAAAAAAAGGAGAAGGTATGCAAAAACCTCTCCTTGAGTATGTATTATTTTCCTATATAACAATGCATCTCATTTACAATGTATCACAAGCATGCCCATGTTTTAAATGTCATATAGAATCCCTGTACCCATAGGCCTCTTAACATGTTTCCATTGTAGACAGTTTAGGTTTCTTCACATAATCACACATGTACAATTAAGTCAAAATCACTTGAATAAGTAGGTATGTCTAATTCCTCATTACTCTTACCAAACCTAGTGCATATTTATGCCTTTACCTCTTGCCATGTTGGCAAGCTAGGTCTTTACACTACCCACTAGTGAGCAATTATGTTCTTCAAGGTATGCACTAATGTACCCATTAGATCTATCTCTTTAGGGATGAATGCATCATGGTTGAGGACATATATCTCTATGGGATGGATCCCTTCATACTTGGGGAACACTACAATATTCCATTTACTTAGCTGGAAAACCCTTTTATCTACCCTTTTGGCATGGTGAACCCATCTCTTCTAATTGTGGACAATCTTAACCAACCTTATTTAGGCTTATCTTGGCTTAGCTACATGAACTAGTTGGAAACTTTAGCCAGTGACCTCATAAGCCTCTTCTACCCATCAATAGGAGGCTACATTATTAGTATCAGAGGTTGATTATCCATCTTCCCATTTGAGCATGTCATGGTCACTAGGGTTGAGCTTCTCAACACCCTGTGCCATGATGTTATATATGTGGTTGATTTTATCCTTGAGATCAATGTTTTCCACATATGGGGCCCTTGATCACTTGATAGAGGGATCACCACCCTTTCTTTTCCAATTTTTAAAGTCATGTAATGCTTCTTAAAGTGCATGTCTGCATTATTAGTGTAGCACCATGGCCTACCCAAGGTTGTCTTGCTCTGCCAACTAGATAACCTTGAATTTAGCTTGGAACTTGTTGCCCATGATATATTTAATGGTTCCCTTCAAAATATTGATAATTTACACATAGGTTTTGTTATCCATGAATAACATGTGAGGTGAGGGCATCAAGGGTGGTCATCCCATCTTTTATCAAGTAGTTTTGGTCAGAATATTAACCTCAATGACCATGTTTAGAATTACTTCAAAAACTGACCATCTATTGATGGTGGAATCTATCAATAACTCTTGGTAATACTCTAAATTATGAGTATTCCTTAATTAATGTGCCCAATCCATAAGAGGCACAACAACTTGAATAATTTGAGGCTCAACCTCTTCTTTTGGTTTCTTCCTTACATGCTTCAACAATAAATCTTTTAACAAGGGTAGCATCCCTTCAGTTTGTAAGAGGTGTAGGATCTCGATAAACTCCTATAATTTAGCCTCCTAGTTGTCTTTTCTTCTATAAAAAGTGATAGACTATGCCTCTAGATCTCTAGATAGATGAAGTTCACCTTACAAATTTTGTATCATGCTCATTGATTATTGTAGGATGTCCTTCTATCATGTAGGGTTAGGATAGGGTGCATCTTTTGGCTCAAGTCATGTTATGTGCTTAGTGTGTCTTGATTTTCCATACTCCAAGCATATTTATTGGGTCAGTGAGTGGTTGGTTGAGTGGTGAACCCAGTCTGAGTTATGGCTTGCACTTGTCTTGTCTTTTGTGCAAAGTGGTGGACTGTGCCTCTATACCTTTGGATAGCTGAAGTTCACCCTAAAATTTTTGTATCATGCTCATGGATTATTATAGGATGTCCTTATATCATGTAGGGTTAGGATAGGGTGCATATTTTGGCTCATGTCATGTTATGTGCTTAGTGTGTCTTGATTTCCCATACTCCAAGCATAGTTCTTGGGTTAGTGCAGTGGTTGGTTGAGTGGTGAATCCACTCTGAGTTGTGGCCTGCTCCTTAAGTAGTTATTTAAGAGTTTATTGTGGCTTGGGAGCCCACATTTCTTCTTTGTATTCATGCCTAACCATTATGGCACCTTTGTCTACATTAGGTTGACCTTGAGTCAGATTTTTATTTTAGTCATTCTTTGATTGCATGTGGTCCTTGAAATACCTACACATTAGGTGTGTGGGGCAGTCACATTGATAATTCTCAATCAACCCACACTTGTAGAAAAATCATGGTGAGAATCTTCCTCCACCACATCCTCCCCTTCACTTGTGCATGCCTCACTAGCTCCCATAACCCATATTATGCTGGCCATAGCCTTCATTTCCTTGACCCACCTAACCACTGACTGATGTTATTTCCTACCATGCACCTTTTTCCTTGTTTTGATGCATCTCATCAATGACTCGATAGTCTATTATTGAATGCATATAGACATCACACATTTCATAGTAGATGGTAGTGTTTACCTGATTGGCATGTTGCAATAGAGGATAGTTTTGAGAGTCATGCAACCCATGACAAACTTCATAGCTGAAAAGTAGGGTACAAACATTTCTTCATGGGAAATTATTCTTGTTATGCCCCTCTATCTCATAGCCTATACACCATAACTAGTTATGAGTGTCATGTGTTGAAATAGTAGTTAATTTCTATAGTTGGGAGGCATTTGATGTGATTTATGCCTCCATAAATGGGTTAATCTTGATATCATTGCTGCCTACTACTTTAATCCAAAGTGCAACCTTGAGTGCTACACAAAGGTTCATAAAGGTCTTCATGGATAGCGCTCTCCTAAAAGGTACTAGTAGGCCGCCAATAAATAATTATGCATGTTGGGAGGGGTGAATGTCATACAAAAACTTAGAGAAAAGAGTTTTAAACCATGCATCATATAGGTGCATGCTCTGGGATAACCCATGGTTGATTTCTTTGAGTGCCACAATGCTCTACTACTCAAACTTAGGGATATCAAACTCTTTCAAGAAGTCTCCCTTTAGCATATCATAGTCAACTATAGTCTTGTTCAAATCAAATTTGTGATATCATGTATGGGTTCAATATAGCAAGGTGGTTAAAAACTGAGTGGCCTTACACTTATATTGAGTGATGCCTTAAGAATTCCATTGTAGCTCATAGTTAAACACATGCTCCATGGCATTCACTATGCTATAATACTTGGGCAAGTGCATCACCATCTCATAGTAAATATGATAAGTGGGGGGGGGGGGGTGTTGGGTTTTGAGGCACTTACCCTGTTATGTCTATGTTGGAGGTGGCCCTTCAATGCCTCCAATTGTAGGGCTAAGTGTTGATCTTGTCATTCTAGGCTATGTTTTTGAAAATTTTAGTGTAATACGACTTACAACATCATGCCACTTCATATGGGCTTTTACCTAGTCAGCATAACTGACATCCTCTGCATGGGAATGCTTGCACTTATGTTCAAGGTTTCTGGGTTAGTACTTCATGTATTCACCATATCCTCTCTCAATTCTTCATAGGGAAATACTTGATCAATCATAAAGTCTTGATCCAAATCCTAAATCCTATCAAAATTGACACCAATAATAGGGTCAGTTACTACTATTCTATATTATGATGGGGAATCAAGCTTATGAGCTTGCACTTTAGGTTCAAAGTGGGTAGGTAATTATAGTTTATTCTTAGTCACCACATCTTGTGGGAACCCATTACATCCCACACTGAACTACTGATCCTGATCTCTTGCTTCTTCTTCTCTCTTTTCATGCTATTGCATTTCAAAGGATCCTTCCCCATGCCCTTCTTACTCACTATAGGTCCTCTCGACACTTCCAGGTTCTAGATACTCCATCAGTCTATGCCTTCACTTATTATAGTTCAGCCTCTAAAACTCTCAGGCATCAGGTTGCTCATCCTCTTCCATCATGCCTTACCTACACTTCCCCTTCTCACCTTCTACATTTGTTCATATGCACAAGGATTTTATTCTTCCATTCTTATGGTTTCTATGTCATAATCCACTAGAAGCTACTTCAGCTCAATGTCAAGTCCTCTTATGAATGTGCCCTTTGGTTTTCAAATAAATTCATACTTTGCTTATTTAGGGAATGAGAAAGTCAACACTACAAACTCCAAAATGTAGTTATTTAATGTGCCATTTCACCACTAGTCTACATCACATGTCCAAACTTCATTCAAGCTCTCAAGTCTCTCTAGGCATTCCTATGTCCACCTAATGCACTAGCCTTAGCTTTACCTTTTAAAGGTAGTATAAGCAACCAACCATTAGTACACATACTTAGGTAGCTCACAAAAGAACACTTCATATAGAGCATCATACAGGTTGGCTTGCACCCATTTTATTAACTCTTGTCCTTTGCAAGTAGGACGATTTTGCATGAAACTATATTCTACTTGCTCTAGTTAACACTTGATGTTCTCAAGAAATATTTAGAGCATTAATCTATCACACCATTGAAATAATGAAATTTAACAAGGGTCCCTGTAATGGAACTAAAATGTTATAGTTTACTTTTTTGGTTTAGCTTTTGTGCTTAGTCATGTGCTTAGCAATCAAGCCAAGTTAGTTCTATACTTGCTATAGTTAGGTGCAATAATAATTAGGTTTGGCATATAACATTTAAAACACCACTATGATAGTATCAATTTCACACAAAGTACAAGCCTTGTGTACTCACTCAAAGTGTAACAATAAAGGGATTGAGCCTATATTAGCATAGTTGAAACATGGTATAACTTAGGTTTTAATGACATTTACTCATTGGCAAGATGGGATCAAGAGGCATGCCAATGTTAGGCTACTCTAGGGGAGCTCAATAGGAATGAGCCTTATAAAGGGCACAAGTCTTATGGAGTAAGTTCATACCTAGTCAAATAGGGCTCTTAATGATGCAAGCTAGGGAGGTAGTGAGTTAAGGGTCATTCAGGTGCTTGGTCAGTTCATGGGAATGGATTGGGTTCAAGTGCTCATTCTTTAGGTTTTCACTCTAAGTATAGGTATTAGGCCCTTGGTGCATGCTATTTTCAACACTTAGTCTACTTTATCAGTATGTTGAAGTCACTATATGGCACACCAACACCATTAGTGACCTGGGTTAAACCTTTATGCCATAACACCTTTAGAACATGAAACTATATTATCATTCACATAAAGCAAAGCTCAAAAATATATAATAACACTAACTATATAGAAATAATTAAACATAAATATGTTAATCAAATCATTCTATTAACTCAAAGTTTCCAACACAAAGTCTAGTTTTTATAAAAAGAGAAAAATCTCGTATTTAACACTACTCATGCTTAGTGGCTCATAGGCGATCTTGGGCTCTACATTTAAAATGTCTAACCTAGAACACATATATTACAAAATAATAATGGTGTATCTTGATTTTAGCAAAGCTTCACTACATAAATGGTCTCTCTCTTCTCATTATATACAAGCCTCATTTTATAGGCAAAGGGGCATCCTCTTGTTAGGTCAGATGGGCACATGCCAAGTGATGAGCTATCACTGAGGGTCACTATACCATCAGCTCCACTACAATAATTAGGTTGGATAAGCACATGTTGGATGTTGATCTATCACTAAAGGGTCGCTATTCCACCCACTACACCACTCTAACACTTGCACTTCTTGAGACACCACATATAAGTTCTTGCAGGGATGCCATTTAAAGGTTAGTGCCACACAACTACCTACTAGTTGGCATGGGATCCTCAGGGATTCCTCCAACTATAAAAAAAAGGTATAAAAGGGTGTAATTGATCCACTATATTGCCTCACATTGAGATATGTCAAGTTGGCATGATCATCATAGTTGGTACAAATGGGGGCCCAACACCTTTGTATATGTTTTGTGTCAATTTTCCTTGACTATATCTTGATGTATTCATGAAATGAGTAGAAACATTAGGATCACCTTAAAAATGTTCTACATGTTTTAAGGTAGAACCATTTTATGACAACTTGGGAAGTTTGTTTTTGCATAATCAGAGGTGCACTATCTTAGGGACATTATTTTTAGGGATGGGATCTTAGTAGAACCATTTAAGGTATGTGATATTATGGATTGGTTGGCATCCATAAATGTCATAGAAGTACATAACTTCATGAGTTTTATGGGATACTACAACTACATCAATAAATTTTCTCATATTGTGAACCCATCACTTCCCTTTAGATAAAATGGTATAAGTTTGTCTAAATAGAGGACTGTGAGCATGCCCTACAAGTTTTGAAGGAGTATATCAATAGTGCACACATTTTATTAGTTTAATAGCCACTTGAGGACTTATTCATCTACATTGATGCCTTAATTCTAGGGTTAGGATCCATATTCCTGTAGGGTGTTAGAATGGTTGCTAATGATTCTAGAAAACTCAATGACTATAAGCTAAGATATCTGACACATAACCTTGAGTTTACAACTATAGTGCATGCTTGTTTGATATGGTAACATTTCCCTCTTGATCATCACTTTGTGTTGAGGATAGATCAATTGAGCCTACATCACATTGTTATTTAGCTTAACCTTAATGTCCAATAATGGAATTGGATGAAAATCTTATGTGAGTAAGACTGTGAGATTTTATAAATTAATAGAATTAAGAACATGGCTTTATATGTTTTATGTAAAATATTCCATGAGTTGGCAGGGATGATGCTACACATAGGTTTCTAAATATAAATCCTTAAGTAACTTCTTGATGACATTTTCTACCAGGAAGAATGACAAATGCTAGTTTCAAATAAGACCCTAAAGGGAAAATATGTGGGATTTACACTTGATGCAGATGGTCTTTTATGTCACAGGGGCATATTAATATGTTGGAATCAAGTGACTTATGTATCTTGATATTTTCAAATTATCATTAATCCACTTACCATACACACCCTAAAGTGAAAAGGATATATATAGAATTGAGACAATTGTATTGTTGGATTAGTTTATATCATGACATTACAAACTTTTTAACTTGATGTCTTGAATGCTAGAGAGTCAAGACTGAGCATTAACATCTAATAGGGTTGTTATACCTCCATGAGATTGTGTAACTTAAATGGTACACCATCTCCATGGATTTCATTGTTGTACACCCTACCTCATCCTAACATCAATAAATGATCTTGGAAATTATGGATTAGTTTACAAAAGTACATAAATTTTCTACAATGAAGGTTAATTACAATGCCATGTCAGGGATAAGGGTTTTATTGGATGACATAGTTTTATCACATGAGATTACCTATAATATTATATCTATTTGAGATCATGTTTACACATCCAATGTTTGGACCACTTTATATGAGGCATTGGGAACACAATTTAATTTCACTAATTCTTACCATCCTGAGACTAATGGATAGACAAAGCATGTTAACTAGGTTTTAAAGGACATGTTTCACATGTACATCATAGATCAACAATCCCATTGGAAGGATTGATTGTTCCTAGTGGATTGTTTTTATAATAAAACCTACCATAGTTCAACCAAAATGGTGCCCTCCAAGGTGCTATATGGTAGAGATTTCAAGACCTATTTGAGTTTGGATCACATTGAGGGTAACTTTTTCATTGGTCTACCATCTTATAGGACATGTAATGACATGTTGTTTAGATTCAAAAGTGCCTTCAAGAGGTGTAAGAGTGGCATAATAAATATGAAGATGTGAAGAGGACCAATTGACACTTTGAAGTGGGTGACAAAGTTTTTAGAGTGAAATCTAATAATAACTTTATCTATTATGGAGAATTTTATAACTTGTCACCTCAAATTTTTAGGCTATTTGAGATCTTAAAGACCTTATGCCCATTAGCTCATCATCTATCCCTAAACCTATCCTACCACATGTTCATTCCATGTTCCATGTTTTTATTTTACATTCATATATACCTAGTACTACCCATGTCTATATAGGCTAGAATTACATATAGAGACATACAAGGTTTTAGCTTCAGAACTTGTGTAGGTTATATCATGCAGCATGCAGGGCCTTCGAGGTCAAAATTTATACTAGGTTAGTGTCTAGTGGGATTGATATTATGAGACATCTACAAATTAGGAGGATGAAACACCTTTGAAGGTCTAGTATCCCCACCTCTTTCAATGACTGCCAAAAGGAAGTTTACATAAGGGGAGGGGGATGTGAAGCTTAGTTTTCACTATGCTAGTTTTTTTACATATTCATTATTTTATACTTATTATTTTAATTTTTTAAGGTTATGGAGTATAAGCATTATGCTTTTAAAGGGTTTGAGTACATTAAATCATGGTATCAATATGCAATAAATACATCTACTATTTTGTAATAGAATTAACCTAGTTTGACCTTTCTAAAAATAAAAATAAATGATGTAAATAAGTAAATTATTGTAAATTAACTGAGATGGGAGATATGGAGGATATAAAATAGGACATGATCTGATATGAGTGTTACAGATAGGATCTATGTGTTAAAACCCTTCCTAGACAATAACACCCTAATTGGATAGTAGTGCCAATAACACTAGTGTCTTTATTTTGGCACTAGTTGATCTAAAACTCAAAAATTTTGATTCATAAATATTTAAAAACCACAAAAATAACATAGTAATAATGAATTATTTGAGAAGAGATTTTTTATTACTCAAGATCACAATACAACTTTATGCTTATCTTTAAGAAGAGATGTTTGATTTCCATTTCAGGTTACATCTTCATTTATACACATTTTGAAAGTAGGAGGATGTGGAAGGTCACCAATATTGAGGGAGATTAAGTAGTTCAACTTCCATGATTTAAAACAATACAATATTTGAGGAATTACTATTTCTAGAAACTTACTATTTTTAGATTGAACTACTAAAATTTAAATTTAGGGCACTTCCATTAGGTTTTTAGGGGTAAAAATCCATTGATAAAAGATCAATTCCATCTCACCACATTCTCCTCATTCTTAGTTTTCCAATGGTTCAAATGGTGATCCAATTGGAGCTATGGTGCAAAATTTATGGCTCCCAAAAGTTCCATCATCAATTGGGGTAGAACCATCACCCGAATTGTCACTTGAATTATTGCCCGAATCACTACTGTCCTATGTGCATAACTATTTTGAGCTTATAGGTGCACCTATGTTTGATTTTGCTAACCCTGTTCTTATACGCATGAGTTTTGATTCCCTATAGGTGACCTATTTTGACTAATTTTGTATACAACCTTAAACCTCCATGTTACTAGCATATCAATTTGGCACAAGTGGCAAAGTGTGATGTTAGTGGAGTAGGCTAGCCATCCTAAAATCCTCTTTTTGATGAGAGTTTCCTACATACCAATACTCCAATGAGGGATCAATCCTAATGTAGTTCTCCCCACCTAAGTATTGGTGCAAGTGTAAGTGAATCTAGTACAAATGTTGATTTGAGTGCTTTGAGTGTGCTTAAGACTAGAAATCTAAGTAATATGAGCTTAATAATGTTGTGTATGATTCGATGCATAAGTAGGATAGAATAGGGATTAATAACCTTGATTTTACACAACTTTTTTTGAGTTTGTTTGTGTTATTTTCATATGATTTATAACTAGTGAATAAATGGATAAAATTCATGTATATATACCATTCTAGTGCTTGTGTAGACCTTAAAATAGGTCTAAGTCTACCTTAGTGGTTATTTTTTTGAAAATGAAAAAAAGTGGGAAAATGACATTAGCACCCAAACTAGGACACTAGCACCATTGGTGCTACTATCCAAATTATGGTGTTAGTGTCTAGGTGGCAAAAGTTGAGGCACTAGGGACCAAGATGCTAAATTTAGGGTCTAGGACTACTTTAGGTATGTTTAAGGATGTGTTTGGCCCATATAAAGGATGGATAAGTGTCTAAATAGGCCTTAAGATAGGTCTAGGGCTAAGCTAGGGATGGATGGTCTCAAGTAACACTCGTAGCACTCAAGTGTCATTTTCTCTGCCCCCCACCTTTATTCTATAAATGTAGCAAAGTAAAATGACTAGGATAAAGCTCAAAGAAGTATACATGTACTTACCTAAGAGGCAAAGCCTTTGAATCTAGATCTAAGTATGTGAAACATGCTCCATTGTGTGTCTTGCAAATGAAATGTGCATAGATAATTATTTACTTAGGATATATCAAAATCAAAGAAAAAACTGAGTAAAGAGAAAAGAGAGAGAAAATGAATGAAGACACCTCATTGGGTACATTAACCAATGCATAACCTTGGTGAAAATTTGTGTGTGTGCATGTCGATATTGATCAATCAGTGAACAACTTGGATTGAATTGATAGATTTATCAATCCCAATGTGTGGGTGGCTCAATAACTCAATCTAGTTCTAATTCCATCATTTCCCACCCTTGCTTGGTGGATCATGACTTATGAATAAATTATATTTGACTAATGGTGTGTCTAACCCTCTAATGTTGGTGGCTCAAAAACTCAAGTAGACTATGTCTCCATCATTTCCTACCCATGTGTAATAGATGCATATAAACTAAAACTACATGATGAAACTAGATTGTATAAGATGGCTCTAGGCCACTCAAAAACCCTAAAATGTAAAATGGTTCTAGGCCACTCAAGAATATTAGGTGACTCTAGGCCACTTGGGAATGCCAACCCTTACAGATGGATTAAGGCATCAATATGATGTGTAACTTGGAACATGGTGTTTGTTGTGTACAATGTAGGGAATGACATGGAGTTTTTCATTCCATCTAATCAATTGGTGTATAAGTGAACATATAGAAACAATGTGTCATACACATGCCCCCCAAATTTGATATCTGAGTATATGGATTCTAGATTGAGTTGCAATAATCTATATCTTAGTATTTGAACTAGAATAGGAATGATCATGCCTTGCATGATGGCCCTAACTTGAGCACACCAATATGAATATGTGTTAAACTAAGTAAAAATTGGTAATCTATAACTAAACCTATGCAAACTAGGGTTGTACCTGTTATACTTTTTTGGCCAATCTAGAATTTCCTAAAACATAGTCTATTAGATAGTAGCACCATATCTTGGATAGTAATTTTGGTGGTGCTAGTGTCCCACTTTATGCATTAATGTCTAACTGTATTGATTTTTTATACAAATGAAACTAGTCTTTATACGTTTGTTTCCCACTATGTTTTCCTAAAACTAATTTTTGTATTATGTGTCTATGTGTTGAAAACTATACTCTAAGTGCATTCAGATAGCCTAATCTCTATGACAAACCTTTGTGAATGCCTCATCTTTTAAGGGGAGTTGTTGAACCTATAAAATACCTATCCTCAAAAGAAAAATCTCTACAATGTGTGTTAGCTAGAGCATATATGATATCTACATAATAAACCAATATAATGTGGATACATGACATCATAATGTAAGATAATCTAAGCATAAGTTTATAATGTATGATATATGTTAGATCTAGCATTCACAAGGTTATCAAGATAGATATAATAATGTAAGTATGTGTATGAACAATAAATTTGGGTAAGAAACTAAGTAGTTACATAAAGGGATGGGGATTGATGTCCATCAAGGTACCCAAGGAGGAAGGGGAGATGCATGATGTCCCTCATGGCATCTAAAACTAAAGTGTGCAACAAGCAAGAGACAAGTGCCATGGCTATGACACATACATAAAAATATACATACAAAACATATGAGACATGCAAAGTAGGCCAAGGGGCCATAACATAAGGGAAATGGACACATGTCACTAAATCTTATAAATTAAGACATACAAGGATGTGTTCAAATGTACACATACATAAATAATGAATAAGTTAGATTAGAGCCCATGGAAGGACATGTTCAAATGTTTGTATACACAATCAAGAAAGAACACATAAGGACATGGGCACATGTCCAAAGCATACATACAATGAAAAGAAGTGTCATGGATCCATATAGCAATGGCATATTCAAATGCCCTTGAATAGATGTAGAATCATAGAGACACAATCAAGTCTAAACTAGGAAAGATAGAAATGAAATTATACATGAACATGTGGTATAAATCTATATAAAAGCAAAGATGTACATAAGCTAAGTCTAGAGTAGTAGTAATCGGTGATGAATCTAAGTAGTGTAGGATGATCAATATCAAGATATAACAATGTTAAATCTATGATGTAGAGTTTATAAAGATGCAGCTTGGTGATCGAAACTATGTATAATATGCCCCCAAATAGGATAATGTATTAAATGAGGAATACATATATATATATATATATATATATATATATATATATATATATATATATATATGCCCCAAATTGGTAGATAGTAGCAGATCTAGATTTGTGTAGTGGACTTGGGTCTTGTAAGTAGCTTCAAACACTCAACAAGAATAAGTGAAGCATGTATGCATGATAAAAACTGACTATACTAAGATAGATAACATATGTTATGCCCGGTAAATATAAGAAATGAAAACATGACAATGCATACAATCTGTAATTTGTATTTTTTGAGTAAATATTTGAATGTTTTTGTGTTTTGGCATATTATATTATTATTATTATTATTTTGGATATAAGCTATGTACAAGTAACATGAAAATGAAACTACATACAAGGATCAAAATGAATGAAACTATATACAAGTAAAGAGGAAAATACTAACTAATGAGTCTCAAGGGAGACTCACTATCAATGTGGTAAATGCCAAATAAAGGAACAATAATCATGCATGTTGTGTTAAAATGTAATTGAGGTCTCAAAACCTATTGTTTTGAGTGATATATAACTGGCATTACCTATGAATTGGTGTTAGTAATCCATGAAGCTGATTGGGGTATCATATGAACTTAAGGGGTCTTAGGGACCCATATGGTAAAAGATATTATAGCTGTCATGAGTGCCTTGTGCTAAGAACCCTGGGAACTCAATAATACCGATATCAAATAGAAGTGGTAAAAGGAGGCCCTATATAATCTATAACATATTTCTAGTACATGGGTTTCTCTAATAAGTATCTTCATGGGAGAGTATCCATACGTGGTAACACTATAGGAGTAGACCTCACCTACACTGGTGGCTTAACTGAACTCTATGGTGTAATGATGGGAACTATGCCCTAAAATATAATTGGTAGCTATGGTGTGACTACATGTGGGATGGGTAAAAGATACTCATATGAAAGACCCTCAACTATAACCACTTGATTAGCATGTATATACTTGAGGCTTCTGTGCACAATGGATGGAATGGCTCATAGATACTATATCAATGGACTATCCAATAGCATGTCAAATGTGTATTTACTATGTACTACTAATAATATAGTGGCCACATGTGCTGGTCTAACCTATAGTAGAAGTACAATCTCTCCAATGGAGCTCTAAACATGGCCACTAAAACCATAATTGTGTCAGTTAGAGAAAAATCCTGCTATGTATGACTCAAATGTCATAGAAGTGTGATAGTGCACATGTTAATACTTGACCCACTATCAACCACAACATTTTGAATAAGATGATGATCAATGTACTATCATATAAAAAGTTCATACAAATTTGAATCACTATCGATAATCTCATACTCTTAGAAAGAGATGTGTGGTCTAGATGTCACAATAGTATGATACAAACTAATGATATTATGTAGGTGGTGCTCATCCTCTGTAGTAGTGTGATATCATGCTAGTGGTGGATATGTCGGATAGGTATAGTGAACACTTGAAGTGCCACCGGTCTCATTAACTGTATGTTTTGGAAATAGATCTAAAAATATTTTTAGTGTCTTAGCTTCTATTGGTTTAACTTTAAGTGCCTTTGTGGGTGTTCTCACATCAATTATGTTGGCCTCTATAAAATCTTATATCTTATGTTTCAATATGATGCATCTATTTTTAGTATGGCTTGGTGCCCTATGATATTCAAAAAATGCATTAGAATCATATTTATTTGGAATAGGTCATGTCATATCAACCTTTTTGATAGGAGGGAGAGATGAAATTTCATTCCAAGAGCTATTTTAAAACATGTGTTGATGATTCTAGAATATTGGTGAAAACTCTTTGTGGAAGAGCTGATAAAACAAAGTAAGGATGTGAATTTGAAGCTATGTTAACTATGGTCTTTTAATTACTCTTGTTTTTAGTGGATATTAATTTATATGGAGGCTTATTGTAACTATTATTAGTTGACTTCGATCTAGTTGTGTACTTTAATTTTACCATAGAGATAAGCTTGACTTCACTTTCTTTCACTATGTGGCATTATTTTGTGAAGGTTGCAAACTTCTTGAACAAGATAAATTCATGCAATGCTGGTAGTAAACTCTACTTCAATATGTCTTGGATTTCTCTATCTGCCTAATTAATCTACAATGGTTCTATGATCTTCCAAATCAATCTATCACTATATTCAATCCAATTAAAAGGTGTGCTAAAAACATATGTTCAAATGGATTAAATACAATGATAATTTTTTTTGGAAGATCATAGAACCACTGTAAGGCATAATCCTTAATATTATGTGGGAATAACTTAGTAGGGATCCAATCATTGTGCATGTAGTCCAAACATGTTGTGTGGAAAGATCTAGATGGTGCTCTAGGTCACCCTTACCATCATACAAAGTAATCTTATATGCCATAAATATGGATAGCAAAGGAGGTGCCACTATGTGATGTGTCAAAGGTGTATGTAAAAGAACATGATAATCTAAGGCATGTGATGTCTTAGTATCACCCTGATCAAGATGTAACACCTTAGCTTGTAAATAATGAATCTCATGCATAAACGATTGTACATATGGAGAGGAGGAACTTGCCATAGGAGGTGTTGATATTATTGAAGGTTCCCAAGTTAAATTAGGCTTTTATACAAGCTAAGTTTCCCCCAAATTAGGTATAATAATATTTTTATATAGGGGAGTAAATTTTTTTATTAGATGGGGTAAACGGTATTTAAGCTGGAGCTATGAACTAGAAAAGTGAGGGTTTTGATTACTAGACCCACAACCAAAGAGAGGGTTTTTAATGATGGACCTATAACCAAGAGGGTTTGGAGGATCCCATAACCTTTACAAGTCATAACAAGAGGGTTTTAAGGGTCCCACAACCATAACAAGCACAACTAGAGGGCTTGAAGGATCCCACAACCTTGGCAATTCAACAACAAGAGGGTTTTAAGGATCCCACAACCATAACACTAAGAGGGTTTTAAGGTTCCCACAACCTTAGTACAAACAAGGAGGTTACTTCTTAATGAAACACATATAATGGATGCACTTCAACAAAACTTCCTTGGAACTTCCATTGCAGAATAAGATCCTATCAAGAGCAAAAGATCTTGTAATAGCCTTTTGCCTCATGGAAACCTCTGCACATCCTCCACATAACTAAAGAATAATAAGTGGGCTTTCCCTCCCACTGAGCCAAACAAGATCTAAATCACAACAAGACACAATCTAACTCATCCTTAACAATCTAGATGTAGATTGATATAAAATAGGGCTTTTCAACCAAACATAATCAATACACATAGATTCTAGGACAAACCCTAGAAATTGGAAGAGATAAGAGTGGAAATATCTATCATCCACTCTAATAAGACAAATTTTGGTGTGGTTTCCTCTATCCACCATAATCAAAACTGATTGGAAGCTTTGTTTAGTGACCAATAAAACTACCCAAGCCTTAAAAAAATCAATCCCAAAGAACCATGACTTATCTGTTCAAGTGGGCATAAGATGCTCAATTAAGTTTCCCACTAGACACCCCCTTTTTCAACCTTTTCAAAGCATTTGAGATACCTTAATACAGTCCTCTACAGATCTGGTCTTCAAAAAGTTTTTGCATATCTTCCATAAAACCTAAGCACAATAACTAAGCATACATACCCACTTAACCATACCATAACCCATAAATAGGGCTCAAAAATATCATACTAAAATCCATATAACCTTTTGAGGATTCCTCTATCAACCCTATTAACTTGAAGTCATAAAATTGGTCAGGTAGGGGTTTCAACAAGGTTTTTATAGGAACCCAAACCTAGAAACCAATCCAAAATAGTGCATGAGCCTACACAAAAATCCAAAATAGGTGAAAAACCTTTATTATCCTCACCTATTTTGAGAACAATAGTGTGGATTCCTCTATCCTCCACATGAATAAAAAATATTTTGGTGGGGCATCCTCTATCCACCACCATTAACCTTCACTTGAAACAACAGCTACCAACACTCCAAAAATGTAGTTGAAGCTTTATAACATCAACTGAGAAGTAGGAAGAGACCCTTGACCTCAACAAGTAAGACATTCTAATAGTCCTTTGTCTTCTTAGACATAGTTTTGAGCCCATGAATCTGCCACCTATCTTAAACAAATATTTTTCTCTAGTTTTTATGGACGGATACCACTCAAAATCTAATGTTCTAACATTTGGGACATGTCAACCATCTAATTTGATTCTTCCCAACCCAACAAGACATTCAAAAATTTTAAGGATGGCCATGGTGATGTAGAATATCCCTAGTTCTCTCAGATCTGAACCATCTTCATTTCCATGGACCTCCTATCATCATTTCTTCCAATGACCTATTAGAAACTCCCTCCTCTTGATTATCTACTGAGTGTAATGAAACCAATTGAGGAAATCGCTACTCAATAAGATCCTTAACACATCCTCCAAATCTAGGTTAGAGTCATCCTCATCTTCCTCCTCCTGGTTCTGACCTAAGTTATCTCACCCATGGGCTGAATTCAAAATCCTTCCTTCTCTTCTCTCCACCATATTCAAAATACTTCTTCACTTTTAATAGAATAGAATATTTACCATTATTTGATTTGTTTTTTTATTTCTATTATGGTGTACAAAATTTGTGCATGATCATGGGGTTGTTCCCAATGTTTATCTAAAATTTTGTAAAACCTCATCCTTATTGACTATAATATTTTCATTATTAATTGGGGGGAGAGTGTCCTAGTTCCCATCTCTTGTATCATTTTGATCTTTATTATATCACTCATATTCAAATGCATTATCATTTAAGTCTATATAATCAGGGTGTGAAGGATTAATGGTGGGAGTTGTAACTAGTCCTTTGTCCATGGTAGAAGCTCGATCAAAAGGAATCTGAGTATGCTCAATAGGATTGCCACTAAGCTTAACACTTCTTATTAAAGGAAGAGATATAAATTTTTGAGATGGAATATAGCAAATAAAATGAAATAGTGATGCTAAAATAAAATATATAAAATATTTAAATCCTAACACAAACAAGGAAGACATGAAAAAGATGGGTATAAACCTTAATAACATCTAGGGATAGGGTTTGGATGTATTTGAAGTAAGTCAAGTTCACCAAATGTTTTAAATTTTTAGGTTTATGGAGTGTAATCCCTATGTTTTTATAGAGTTTGAGTACAATAAATTAGGGTAGAAATACTTAATAAATACAACCAATTATTTGTAATAGAATTGACCTAGATTAACCTTTCTAA
The DNA here is from genome assembly GCA_037957365.1 of Torreya grandis. Lineage (NCBI taxonomy): Eukaryota > Viridiplantae > Streptophyta > Pinopsida > Cupressales > Taxaceae > Torreya > Torreya grandis. Next base: position 2,111,930 of record JARHVA010000640.1, on the reverse strand, counting down.
AAATAACAATAAATGATGTAAATAGGTACTTAGTTGGAAATTGGCTAAGACAAGAGATTTAGAGGCTTCAAAATGGGATAAGAGAAGATCTAAGTGTCAAAACATTTTGTCAATAGTAGTGTCCTAATTGGACAGTAGTGCCAATGGTATAAATTTTTTAGTTAAAATTCATCTCGAATATCTTTACTTAAACTTGGAAATGGTATTCGGTGGGTTTAAACTCTGCATTTTTTTTCTTTTACTTAAATGAAAATGACATCATGTTAGCTAGCATATTGATGGAAGAGATGATGAAATTTAATTAGAATCAATCATTCCACATCTTTGAAAACTTATACATCCATTATATGTAATCCAAACACAATGATATGAATATAATAACACATATTGGTTAGGGAAGATGATATTTAGCATGTACAAATGTACATAACTACCTTTGGGTCACCTACCCTTTGAAGTTGATACAAATGATTGATATATATATATATATATATATATATATATATATATATATATATATATATCAAATTGAACACTCACTGAATTTAGTAGGGAAGTGGAGTTAGTTATACTAGTCAATAATATAAATGATCAACACATACCTTTCAAATTGCACACACAATCTAGATAACAAGAAAGTGCACTTAGTTGCAAGAGGTCAGGGGTTGAATCCCAACCAAAATAAAAATCCCTTCAAATGGAAGTTAAACTTTTAAAAGATGCAAAAATATTGTGTTAGTGTTTCGAATAGTTCCACTCTACTACTGCCTATAAAAATTTCAACACTCAATATTAGTTGGTGAAGGGTTCTTCCTTCTCCTATGGTGGCATGAAAAATGTTTAATCTTAAGTCATTTTTCAAATGCTATTCTTTCATTTTATTTTAGAGATATTATTTAAGTTATTTATATGGTAAAGAAGATGACTGGGGGGTTAATGGTGAATATGGGACAATGTAAGTTAACTTTAAATTATTATTTTCAAGTTTTTTAACTATTCTAAAAATTTATGTTTTCATTTTTTTATTATTTTAAAAAGTTGTGTAATATTTTTTTCATTTATTAATGATTTAAAATTTTAGGGTTTTACTAATGTAAATCTTAAGTTAGATTAAAGGGTTGAGTTGTCTAAATTAGTGAAATAATATGGAATAAATAACCACTAATTTTTTATAAAATATGACTTGCTTTGAATTTATAAAAATAGTAATAAATATGTGAAAATAGAGATTTATCTAGAAAATAACTATAATGGAAGATCTAGGTGCTGAAAACTAGGTTACAAATAGGTCTAAGTGTCATCATAGGTTCCATAAGTTAGATTCTTCCCTAGACAGTAATGCCTCACCTGGATAGCAGCGCCATGTGGATCTAGTGTCCTAAAAACGGTTCTAGTGTCCTCTTTGTAGGATTGTTCCTAATTTTTGGGAGCACCTGTGCCTATGTTTCTAGGTTCTATTCCTATGTTCACAAAATCTAGAACTTTGTATTGTGCATGTAATAGTTGATTTAAGTTACAAACCTTAATCCTCCTTGAAATTATGGAATGAGTTGAAAATGTGTGTTCGTTAGTATGATAGGTTGAACATCCTCAATACCCCAATTTGAAGAGATTTGCCTACATACCAATACTTTGAGAAGGGATCAAGCCTGATGTACTTCTCTAACCTAGTGTTTGGTGTAAGTGCAAGTGGATGCTAGAATGATATTGGTTTTGAATGCCTTAAATGTGTTTGAGATTGTAAATATTTGAAATCTAGGCTTAGGTAAATAGTAGATGGTCGTATGTAGAATTAGGAAATAATAGGGATTAGTAACATTTATTTTGTTCAAATTGTTTCTTATTTGAATAGGTTTTTTGCATCTATTTTCCATCTAGTGGATAGAGGTCTAATAGTCTTATATTTATAGTGTTTTTAGCTTGTGCAGATAATAAAATGTGCTTAGGCTAACCTTAGGAGGGGTACAGATTTAAAAATATATCCATTCATGAGATTTAAGGAAAGGGAGACTAGTGCCATGTGGCTCTAGTGCCCTTAATGTGGTGCTAGTGTCTAGTTGGTAAGATTCTAGAAACAAAGGGCCAGGATATGGGAATGCAAGTTTGAGACTATGTTTTAGCTAATTGGAGATATCTGTGGTCCACACAATGTCTATAAAAGTGTGATAAAGGATATACGATAGGTCTAGGGCTAATATAAGAATATGTTGTCTCAAGTGACACTCTTAACATCTAAATACCACTTTTAAGATTTCCCCCCCCCCCCTTTGTGATATAAATGCATCAAAGTGAAATAACTAGTATAAAGTAAAAATAAGCATACCTGGACTTACCTAGGAAGTGAATTCTATGTAGTTGAGCCTAAGTACGTGAAGTTGGGTCTACATATGTGAAACATTACCTATAATGAAATGTGCATAAATCAAACCTTAAGAAATATCAAAAGTAAAAGATTGTTCTAAATAAAGTAATTGAGTAAATCTGAGTAAAGAGATAATAAAGAGGAAATGAACAAATACACCTCATTGGATACGTGAACCAATACATGAACCTAGTGATAACATGTGTGTATGTGTATATATAGTGAATAAATCATTTAATAGCTTGGACTGAGCTGATGACTTACTCAATACTCATGTTTGGGTGGCTCAAGAACTCAATCCAATTTTGACTCTATCATTTCCCATCCCTATTTGGTGGACCATGACCTATGAATAGCTTGGATTAGATTGTAAGTATGTCTAACCCTCTCATGTGGGTGGCTCAAAAACTCAAGTAGGATATGAATCCATCATTTCTAACCCATGTGTAGTAGATTAATCTAAAAATGAACTACAAAAAGTGTTATAAATGTATAATTGGATATATCTAACTGTGTGTATTGGCTCTATGGCCACTCTAGTACATTAGGCAACTCTAGCTCACATAAGAATGCCAACCACTATAGATGTAGTAAGGCATGAAACTTGTGACAACCTGGAATATGATAGCAAGTGTATACAACATAAAGAATTACATGGAGTTTGTCATTCCATTTGATCAACCTATGTGTAATAGAGCATATGGAAAATATATGTCACGTACATGCCCTTAATTTGATATCGAAGTATACTAATTTTGGATTGAGTTGTAATAAGTATATCTTTGTATCTGAACTAAATGTGGGAGTTATCATGACATGCATGATGCCCCCAATTTGAACTAAAATGAGTGTAATTGGGCAAAATATGAACATAACTATCAAACTTGTAGTTATATCTATGTAAATATATACTATACCTGGTGTACTATTCTAGCTAATCTAAATTAACCTAAAATTGGGGCTATTAAACAGTAGCACCATGTTTTGTATAGTAGCACCATGTGATACTAGTGTCCTATTTTAGGTGCTAATATAGTTTTAGTCTAAATTCTGAGTCTCTAGATTACTTTTTGAGTCCCTATTTTTTCATGTGTCTTACCTGTGTCTAATTTCTAGAAACTAAGCCTGTGTGCTAGAAATAATCTGTGCATAGTAATGTAGAATCTTGATCTATATGACAAACCCCTATGAATTCCCCCTCTTTTGAGGGTAGTTGTTGACCTGTGCAAGAACTATCTTCAAAATAAAATAGCTCTCCAAAATGTGTTAGCCAAAGCATATATGATAACTGTGTGATAATCTAATACAATGTATAAACATAACATCATAATGTAAGAGAATCTAAGCATAAATATGTATTATAAGATGTATGTTGTATCTAGCATTGCACAATGGTATCAAGATATATGTAATCAATGTGTATAATAAAAAATTTAAGTAGTTACTTAGGATAATGGGGCATGATGTCCATCACAACAGCCAAGTAGGAAGGGTAGATGCATGAGGTCTCTTGTGGCATTAAAAATTAGTCTATGTAACAAGCAAAGACAAGTGTTATGGTGATGAAACATACAAGAAATCATACATAAAAAACACATGAGGTAGATAAAATAGGCTAAGTGGCCACAATACAAGGGACATGGGCACATGTCATTAAATCTAGGAATAAGAGACACACAAAGACATGTATAAATGTCCACATATGCAAGCAACAAGCAATTTATCTTAGAGCCACATATAAATACATGTTCAAATGTCTGCATACAAAATCAAGAAATCACACACAAGGGACATGGGCACATGTCCAAGGTATACAATGAATAGAAGTGGTGTAGATCCAAGGGACAATAGCATATTCAAATTCCCTCTAATAGATGAAGCATAGGAAACATAATCAAGTCTAAACTAGGAAAACTAGAAATTAAAATATGTATGAATTTAGTAAAAATCTATGTAAATGCTAACATGTACACATGTTGAGTCTAACTAGTGAGATTTGACAAAAAATCTAAGTATGAGTAACAATGATCAATATCAATATATATCAATGCATAAAATAGAATGCATAGAATGTAAGGATATAATTGGTAACAAAAACTATGTATGAGATGCCCCTAAGTGGGTAGATGTAGCAAATGAATAAAATTGGATCGATGTATATGCCCCCATTGGGTAGATGATATCAAGTCTGGGTCAATGTAGTGGATAGGGGTTCTATATGTAATCTGTAAGCACTTAACAAGAACAAGTGAAGCATATATGTCTGATAAAACTAGCTATACTAAGATATCTAACATAAGTAGTGTATGGAAAAAATAAAAAATGTAAACATAGCAATGCATATAATCTGTAAATTTTGTGTTTTTTTAGTAATATTTGAATGTTTTTGTGTTTTGGCATGTTATGTATTTTTTTTTTCTGGATCTAAGCTATGTATAAGAAAATGAAAATAAACTATGTACAAGGAGTAGGAACCATACTAATAAATAAGTCTCATGGGAGACTCACTATCACTGTGACCTATGTTGAATAAGAAAACTATGATCATGTGCATTATGTGAAAGGGTAATTATGATCCCATAATCTTTTGTGTGGTGTGTTTGTATATGCCTATGTAGTGATGCTATGAATTTATGGTACTGATTGTGATGCCCTGTGAACTTTAGGGGTCTTAGGAACCCATATGGTAGAAGAATAAACTATAGTTGATGTAGGTTCCCTATGATAAAAACCTCAAGAACCCAATGATACTAATCTTGGTATAAACTGAGTAGAAGGAGGTCCTTTAGAATCTATGACATTTCTATGATGTAGGGGTATCTCTAATAATGGTATCCATGGGAGAATATGTGTACATGTCGATACCATAGGATTAGAACTTGCTTGTACTAATGGATTTAATTAACTCTATGATGTATACATATAAACTATGCTCTGACTAGTAACTGATAACGATGCAATATCTAGTAATGGTGTTGAGACTCTAACTAGTGACTATGATGAAACTATTTGTGGGATAGGTAGATGATACTCATATGGGACACCCTCAACTTTGACCACTTGATTTCTATGTATTTACATTATGCATCTATTTATTATATATTGGATGGTGTGGAGCTATTGTAACCATGGGCTACCCAATAATATATCAAACACTCCTGTATTAGGTACTACTAGGAATCGAGTGGTTATGTGTGCAAGTCCAACTTGTAATGGAAGCACAATCTCCCTGATGGAGTTCTAAACATGACCACTAAAACCAATTATGACTATGTCTATGGGAAATATATCATGCTCTAAGTACCCTAAATTCTTCAAAAGTGTCATAGTGCACATGTTTATGCTTGACCCATTATCAACCATAACTTTCGGGATAGGATGATCTTTGTATACTCTTATAAAGAGTGCACGTAAATCTATATCATCATCAACAATCTCCTTCTCTGAGAATGTGATGAGTGGTCTAGGTGGAACTATAATATGGTGAATGCCAATAATGGTATGCAATAGATGTACCTCCTCTATAAGATTATGATATGAAACTAGTGGCGGATGTGCCTAATATGTGTAGTGAACACATGATGTGCCCACTACCTTATTCATTGTGTTCTTTGGGAATGGATATAAGAATATTTGTATTGATTTAGCTTTTGTTTGTAGTTATTTTTTTTCCTCTATAGGTATTCCCACATCAATAATATTAACCTTAATCAAATCTTGTATCTTGTGCTTTAAGCTTATGTATATATTTGTTGTATGGCCTAGTGCCCTGTGATACTTGTAAAATGCTGAATCATATTTATTTAGAAGAGTCCATGTCATATCAAACCCTTTAATGGGAGGGAGAGATATGAAATTTCATTCTAATGTTTACTATAAAACCTATGTTTGTGACTCTGGATGGTTGGTGAAGATTTGACGTTGAGGAGTAGATAAAACCAATCTAGGAGATGGCTTGAAAGCTACATTAACTATAGCCTTTTAATCACTCTTGTTGTCAGTGACCCTTACCTTGTATAAAATTATATTTTAACTCTTAATATTTGATTCTAATCCATTGGTATACTTTAGTTTTCCTATTGATAGGATCTTAACCTCTCTTTTTTTGACTGTGTGGCATAAATGTGTAAATGTAGAAAACTTTTAAAACAAAATAGCTTCCTATAATGCTAGTAAGAGACCTTGTTTAAATATATCCTAAAGTTATTTGTCTATCATGGAAATAGTCAATTTGGATAATATATTCTTTATCGTAAGACAAAATTTGTGATAGGCTTGTTTAACATTTATTTTAGCTATGACACTTAGGCATATGATATCTTATCACTGATATTGACAGAGAAATGTACTAAGAACATGTCAACCAAAGGATTGAATGCTATGATAGATTGATTTGGTAAATCATAAAACCATTATAGGGCATAATCCTTTAAATTGCATGGAAACAACTTCATGATAATCCAATCATTGGAAATATAGTACAACATGCTGCATGAAAAGCTATGAGGTGATGCTCTAGGTCACCCTTACCATCATATAATGTAATCTTGGGTGCCATGAAATTGTATGGTAATGTAATTTACACTATGTGATGTGCCAAAGGTGTATGTAAGAGAATATTAGAAACTAAGGCATGTGATGGCCTAGTGGCTCCCTTCTCAAGATGTAACACCTTCGACTATAGAGTATGGATCTTGTGCATAAGGGATTGTACATCTAGAGTGGAGGAACTAGACATAAGAGGTGTAGATATCACTAATGGTTATTGAATTGAAATTTTAGGTTGTGTTAGCTGAGTTGGTTGATTTGGACCCACTGTAGGTGTAACAATGTTATTAACTAGGGGAGTTGAATATTTACCATTGTTGGTTTTGTTCTTGATTTCCAATATGGCTTTTAGGATTTTTGCATTATCAAAGGGATATTCCCAAATTCTATCTCTAAAGCCCTGTAATATCTCATCATTGTTAATAATTATGTCATCATTTTTAAGTGGAGGGATACTGTCATGATTCTTAATATGTATATCATCTTGATCTTGTTTATTTTGTTCATCTTTGGATGCATTATCATTGAAATCCACATAATCAGGGTATGAAGGATGCATAGCTAGAGTTATGATAGGTCCTTTATCCATGTTATAGGCTTAGATAACAAGTATCTGAATATGTTTTATAAGATTACCACCTAGTCTAGCACTTATTAAGGGAAGAAAGATAGATTTTTTAGATGATATATAGTAAAAACATTGGAATAGAGATGCTAAAATAGGATATATGAAATCTAAAAAATTGAAAGCAGCTAATGAAAATAATAAAAAAGAATATAAACCTTAAGATGATCTAGGGTTAGGTATTTTAGAAGTAAGGTTGCTTTGTAAAAAATAAATTATATTTAAATAAATGAAACCCTAATGTGAAATTGATTTAATGAGCTATGTCGTGCCAAAAAATAATAAAAATAGAAATATGTGACCCTAATTTATTGCACAATTTTTTTGAAAATACAAACTAAGGTTTAAAAAAATATTCAAAGTAAGTCAAGTTCACCAAATGATTTAACTTTTAGGGTTTTACTAATGTAAATCCTAAGTTAGATTAAAGGGATGAGTTGTCTAAATTAGTGAAATAACATGAAATAAATAACCACTAATTTGTTACATAATTTTAATTGGTTTAACTTCCTAAAAATAGTAATAAATATGTGCAAAGAGAGAATTATCTAGAAAATAGCTATCATGGAAGATATGGGTGTTGAAAACTAGGTTATGGACAGGTCTGAGTGTTATCAACAGGGTTTTTTAGTCAGATTCTTCCTTGGATAGTAGTATCTTACATAGACAATAGTGCCATGTGGCTCTAATGTCCTAAAAATGGTGCTAATGTCCTCTTTTTAGGATTATTCCTAATTTTTTGGAGCACCTGTGCCTTTGCTCTAGGTTTTATTCTCGTGTGCATGAAATCTAGAACTTTGTATTATGCCTCTAATAGCTAATTTAAGTTTCAAACCCTAATCCTCATTGAAAATATGGAATGAGATAAAAATGTGTGTTCATTAGTAGGATATGTTGGGCATACTCAACACCCCATTGTGAAGAGAGTTGTCTACATACCAATACTCTAAGGAGGGATCAAGCCCAATGTAGTTTTCCCAACTAGTGTTTGGTGTAAGTGCAAGTGGATGCTAGAATGATAGCGGTCTTGAATGCCTTGAATGTGTTTGAGATTGGAAATACTTGAAATTTGGTCTTAGGTCAGTTTTAGATGATAGTATGAAGAAGTAGGGTAGAATAGGGATTAATAACCTTGATTTTACTTAACTTATTTCTTATTTGAATAGGATTTTTTCATCTATTTTTCATATAGTGGATAGAGATCTAATAGTCTTGTATTTATAGTGTTTCATAGCTTTTGTGAATAATAAAATGTGCTTAGACTGACCTTAAGAGGGGTACACATTTAAAAATATATCCATTCAAGAGAGTTAGGGCAACGAACACTAGTGCCATGTTGCTCTAGTGTCCTTAATGTGGTGTTAGTGTCCAGTTGGTAGACTACTGTGCATGAAAGGACAAGATATATAAATGTAAGTCTTAAGGATCTAGGATAGGCATAGGGCTAAGCAAGGAATATGTTTTCTCAAGTGACACTCTTAGCATCCTATTGTTCCCAAAATTAGCTACGCTTATTTTGGTGGATAACCCCTACGAAACTTGTTTGTTTCATGATCTTCACTCTAATTTTGTTGTTCAAAGAAAGTTTCTCTTGTTTTTAGGAGAAGTTGGATAACATCTTGGAAAAGTGCATGTCACTCCCTCATCATGATTTATCAAAAAACATGGAACTCATTTTAGTGTCTGTCCGATCAGGTGTCAGATTTTGACAAATTTTAAGGTGTTAACTTTTTGGTTTTTCCATGTAAGAGCAGTGATTTTTGACACTCTTGCACATTTTTAGTCTTTCTAGTGCAATGGCTAAGAAAATAACCACCCTTTCAAGTTTCATAGTTTTTAGCATGAGCGGTGATTTTTGCCACCCTTGCATATTTCTTCCCCCTTTTCTCATGCAAGAGCAGTGAAAATTGTTGCCTTTGCATCTTTCTTCATTTCATGCATGGGTGGCAATTTTCACCACTAATGCATGAATTCCCCCAACATCATGCATAGGTGGAAAAAATCACTGCTAATGCATGACCTCAATTTTTGCGCATGGCATTTGTGACCGCATACACCGAGTGGTTGGCATTAGTTTTGTAGCATTTAAATGTTGATTGATTGCTCATTTTGACCATTTAAAGTTGTCTGCTCCTCCTCCCTACAATCTTTCAACCATGCCAATGAGTGGGATCATGAATTCACTGACCTCTAGCGTAGGATTTCATAATTTATGGGTAAGCTTTGCTTTCTAATATGTTTGCTTCTAGGTTTCTATTTTTTGTTTTCTTTTCCTTTAAAGTTCAAATTTTTCATCTTTCCCTCTTTTTAGGTTTTGTTTTTTGTTGTTCATCTCCCCCTAATTTCATTTTTTACCCTATTATGCCTCGGCATCAAAAAAATCCAAAACTCATCAGTCAAATTTTTCTCATGTACAAGCATAAAAAATTGCTGCCTTTACACAAAACCTTATCATATCTATAACGACATCGATTTTTTCCACCCTTACACATTGAACCTGCAAGGGTGGCAATTTTTGTCACCCCTACATAAACCTAACCTATAAAGGCAAAAAAAATTGCCACCCATACATAAGTGTGAATTTTACCTAAACATGCTACGATGGTGATTTTTATAGCCCATACAACATACCCCATTGGCAAGGGCGTCAATTTTTGCCACCTATGCAAACTTTCTCTCAAATTTCCTAACTCCAAGAAATTTTTACTTTCACTTTTTTGAACCCACTTCCTTCTGGTTTTTTGACTTGCTCGCACTTTAACCCTTTCAAGCACATCCCCATGGTCTTGATCATCGACATGCAATTTTCCTAGATTGCCATTATTTCCCCTAATTGCATGATTATGACTTTTGTTACAATTTATCTTATGGATCCTTCTTCATTGACATCCTTTTGACAAAATCTCTTTCAAATGACTGAAGTTTCTTCAAAGAAGTCAAAGATAATGAAGTACAAGTATTAAGGTATTTTTCCAATCATCTCAGTTACTTCTAATGTCGATGACATTAGAGATATAGAGATCAGTCACATGGACATGGCTGAGTTCATGGAAAGAACTAAATCAAGTAATCCCATCCATGAAATGAAGAAGATAATAAAAAATAATATTCATCTGGTATCTTCTTTCCTTGTATCAACTCATAACATAGAATTTGTTCTCTAGTGCATGCTCAGTTCTATAATAAGGATACTAGGGCTGTGCTAGACACTAGTGGTAATGTGGTAATTAGACTAGATCCTAAGTTCATTGATAAAGTGTTTATGTGTCCTCCTACCACTGAAGTATTAAAGCTTGATTTTGTCGAAGCACAAAGAGAATATGACAATGATCCTGAAAGAGTAAAGAAAGTGATCAAAAATAAATGGCTCAAGTCTCCAAGGGAAAATTTGTCAAGATGGCCATGAAGTTTTCAAAGGAGTGAATTTTTAGGAGAAGTCAGTGATCTGATCACTCTTCTCAACAGGGTAAGAGGTTTACCCTCTTCATCACAATTTCATGAGTGGATGTATCCCTATATCAAGATAATTCTCTAAGGAAAACAAATCATCTTCTAGGGAGAACAAGTCAGCAATGCTCTACATGAGCAATTGATGAAGGTATCCACCACTTTCATTTATATATGACTTCCTACTCGGTGTATATTACAGCTTCGATGAGAACCTTTCCAAGTTTAACATCAGAAGGAGATAGGAGAGTAATCACAGTACATCAATACTACTCTCAGTTAACATTAAAGGGTTCTATTCATCATTTTAGGAGAGTAAATGATGCCTTCTTTATAGTATTTTTATGTTTCTTTGATCCTCAATTATAACAAAGGAGAATGTCAGATGAGGCTTGGACAGTTAGGAATGATTTTAGATGTATGTTCTTGCAATTTCCTTCTTTTTCATACCTTTGGGTTGGCTTTTTCCAAGGTCATCCTAATATGATTCCAAGATTCCCTTCAGACAAATTGGTCCTGATGGAGCTATGTAGGCAAATAATTGTTATACATAACTCAAGAAGCCTAGTTTTAGGTTTCCAATTGAAATTGGTAGGTTTTCAGTGTTAACCACTAGAAAAGCTAGAGTATGGAAACTAAAATGCATCTCATAACCATGAAGCAGTTCAAAAGAAGACCAAATTTTGATTACAAGGGCATAAAGGATATAATCAGAAGGAAAACCCAATTTCATGAACCTATGATTGAAGATGTTTGGGTTGACTTGAGAATAGTGAAAGATATCATAAAAATAGACTACAGTAGGCTATCTCTTGAGCAGATAGAATATCTAGAACTTGTTGATATCCTTGAAAATTTAGTGGATGATGGGGATTTGATTAATGATACATACCATGCTAAACAGGTTGCCAATGCCCCTCTTCCCCCAATACAATGGTCATAAAAGGAACTGACTTCCTTAAGGAAAATATTTGAACCAATATTGGCTAACACCAATGATTGGTTAGCAAATAAAGGAATCAATTTGAAAGAATTCATCATGAGTTCAGAAGCTAAATTTCAAGAGGAGACAAGAAGAAGGGTAGAAAATAGGATGAAGAATAAAATTGATGTTCCTTCCTCTTCTAGGCCACATAAGCTTAAAATCATATTGTGACAAAGAAGTCAAAAGTTATGGAAAAAGAGCTAGAAATAGCAGATGCGGAAGTTGAGAAGCAAAGTGGAAAAGACATATCTCAAGGGAAAAGTACTTGAAGAGTACTTGGACAAGAAGCATATACAATAAATTTCTATGCTCACAGAGTTATCTAAGAAGATGGATAAAATGAAAAAAATAAGAGTAGAACTAGATGATCTTATTACTATTATTTCTCAGGATATTGAAAGCATAAGAAAGTATCTTGACAAGTGGATGGTTATGAAGAAGTTAAAAATGAGTACTCTATTATCAATTGACATCATTGCTGATAGAGACTCTTACACTGAAACTAAATAAGCATTGATATATAGGAGTTGGGTGCTTAAATAATTGATCAGTGACCTCAAATCATCAAAAGACCTTAGTGAACAAAGCGACATCAGTCTCTTGCATAAATTAGAAGAGATGCCTTGAAATATTACATCACAAGACAACCAATTCCTTTCAGCAGAAGAAATCATTTAGGAATTTGAAGGTATGTTTCAGAAGGAATTTGAAGACAAGGCATTTTCAGTAGCTTCTATGGACAATATTTTGGATAATCAGTTAACTCTAAATAATTTGAAAACTAGGTTAACTAGTCATGTAAAATCAGTCACAGCAGTGAGAGATGCCATAGTCAGGGCTAAGGTGATTTTCAAGAAGACTGTTACTCCAGACAGTATCAGGATACAAGCAACTATCACCATGTATGATGCTCACATGAATAAAAATGGGGATACAAATTGAAATTGTCCTTGGTTTAATTTCCATTTTTTAAATTCACTTTTGTAACCACTTTGGACATTTTCACATGTACTTTTGTCATGTGTAATTACATGTAAAAATAAGGAAAGTCCAAAGTCAATAAGGACTCCTATCTTTGACTAGGTCAAAGTAATTAAGTCTTTTCTATTTCCTCAAGGCCTCTCCCTATAAATAAAGAGAGCCTCTTTTGTATTGCTTCTAGATCTTTGGGGTGATTGGAAGCAAAAATTCTACCCAAATTGAAATGTCTTTTGAGACTTTGAGTTTAGATTGTAAATCATATTTTCTTAAATGAATGAGAAAGCAAGTGACTTTTCAAACTTTGTATTGGAATAACTTGTGTTGTTTAGAAAATAGTTCTTATGTTAGTTTCCTAATACAATCGATTAAATAAGCAGAGTGAATGAAAATAATCTGAAAGATGTTTTGAAGTTGATTATAGAGACTTTGTGCTACTATAATTGTCTTTAGTTTGTGTTTTGTGTTTTAGTACAAAGGATATTGGAAAGGATTTGAACTACTTTTATCCTTTGTGGTCATATACTTTTTTGTAGTTTTTAGTGGAGACTTTGGGCTGCACTTCATTCTACTGTTATATAAGTTATAAATTAGTAAAAGAAGTAATGATAGGCTTTGTACTCTCATGGGTTTCTTGTGGATTAAGTTAATATCAAGGAATTTTTCCTTCACCTTGTAAACATCATTTCTAAAAAAAGAGAAATGGATGGTATGATCTCACCCTTGAGTTTATTTTTAGTTTATAGGGAACCTCCCCTTGTTGAGAGGAGAGATTTATCTCATTACGCTATGGCTGATATACCCATTTTGCCTTCAGTTAGTTGATGACAAAATATTCACCCAACAATTTTTTGGCAACTCTGTTGGGGATACAAATGTGCACTTTGAAGCCTCAAGCTTCAAATTGAAGAATTTATAGTTCTTTTCCATTCTACACTCTAGAAGATCCATGGTATACATGAAGCTAAAGAGCTCAAGGTATTGTTGATCTTGTATTTGAGTTGGTGCAACAAAATAATTTAAATCATTTTTCTCCACAATCTCACCTTCAGCAAACCAAGAGTTTTCTTCCTACCAACGTCACGTCTCTAATACCAAGCAAAGCTTTTAGTTATAGTGCTAGTAGAGTTTTATCTATACATACCCCACAAAGGTTTGTTATCCCTCCTTTTAATTGTTACATCATGGCAGCCCAAGGTCCTTGGGGTAACACTTTTGGCCCTCTCAATCTAACCCCACCTTTATATGAACTACCTCGTAGTTCAAGGAAGAATTTTCCCAAGTTCTATGGTGATGGGAAGGTTCATCTTGATGAGCATATTATAGATTTTTACATATCATGTGGTGTGATAGGCATTGAATATGAAGATATAGTGATAAGAATATTTGTAGAAACATTACAAGGCACTGTCGTAGATTGGTTTTACCATCTTCAAGTTCAAACTATAACTGATTGGAATACTCTCAAGGCCAAGTTTGAGGCTAGGTTCAAACCCGTAGAGGATGATCATGCTTTTTTGGATAAACTTATGCAAATGAATAAAGAGCCTCATGAACCTATGTGAGACATCATTGCTAAATTCAATAAGCTAAGGAGTAGGATCCCTGCAATTGCCAGCCAACACTGAAAAATCTTAAATGCTTCTTCATCAATTATAAACTTCCTGAAGTGAGTTTTTTATTGAGGTGGGTTGGCCCTATAGATATTTCTATAGCTCAAATTTTAGCTACTGAGGTCGAAGGTGATCTTATCCTAGAAGGCAAGATAATAAAAGATTCTAATAAAAATAAATTCTCCCCATCTATTGAAACAAGAACCACTGATCCTGTGGTGCAAAATTTAGCAAATGAATTGTTAGATCTAAAAAGTAAAATGGCCCAAGGTATGTCTACTTCTCCTTCTTATCGAGATATACCAAGAAGGACATTTCTAAACCATTCATATCAAGGCAATGCTACCAAAAATCAAGGGAAACCCAATCATCTTCCTCTCACATAGGGGAAGCTTACCATTAAAGTAATACTGGTCAACACAGTAGTTGGATATCATGAAGTCGAAGATTATTTCTTTTTTAAACCTGATTTGGACTAAGAAGATGATGCTAATATCTTTATAGAAGGAAAAGAAGAATTAGTTGATGACTCCAACATTGGTTTTCTGAATTATCAAGATGAAGCTAGGAAAAAGGGAGAAGTGTTTGATGGATCATATGTTGTTTTTACTAGGTCCCAAAACTAGTCAACTCAACACCCTGATAAGGGAAAAGTAAAAGAAGAACCTTAGTCATTAATCTCAATTGATAAATGGGGAACTTCACTACATTTCCAATCAAAGGACCCAATGATCAATAAGAATGTAATTACCTCAAACAATCTTGTACCTTTTACTTCAATTTCTCAGACTAGTATCACATCAAATAGAAACTAGAATGATGGAATTCCTTCCTCTGTTTCTAGTTTATTTTATTTATTTGATATAATTTATCATGCTAGGAAGACCAAGATCTAAATGTCTGAGATTGAGTACTACAAGCTAATCCTAAACAGTTTGATAGGTTGGCTGAATACATCAAAAACAAAATCATCCCTACAGGACAAGATTTTTGAAAAGTGAGTCATGATCCCCCAAAGAAAAAATCCATCCAAAATAATCTTGTCACTACTCCTCTTGTTTCCCCTATAAAAATAGAACCTTTCTATGTTTCTCTATTGATAAATGGTCATAAGTTGAGCAATTATATAAGACTCTAGAGCTTTTGATAATGTTATGCCCACCAAGGTAGCAGATTCCCTCAGTCTTACCTTAACTAAGACTTTTGGGAGATGTTTCTCCATAGAAAACAAGCAAGTACCACTTTTGGTTCAAATCAAAGATGCCCAATTTGTATTTGCAGTTTTCCCAGATAAGAGGATTAAAATGATAGTCTTAGTGGCTGATGGTCCAGCATCTTATGGCATTCTACTCAAATGTAATTTTTGTAAAGACGTAGGTGGAGAATTGAATATAGATCTATCTGAAGCAAGGATACCTGTTAAAGGTGTCATGCAAAAGTTACTTCTTGAGAAATAATTAAAATATACTGTCACCCAAACATCAGACCTTGAAGCTCAAATTTTGTTTGAATCATCAGGAATGGGTAATTATTTTCTGACCACTGAAGATATTTTTTTGAACAAAAGTTAATTAGGTGACAATTAAAAAAAATTAGATATAAAACTAGAAGAATTTTTAGAGCAAAGTTTAGGTAAGAAATAATCTTCCCTCACCAACGAAAAGAAATCTTTAACAAGATCAAATTTTAATAATGTTTGGATTCTATAATTTGATGGCAGCTGCTCTTCTACCAATTTTGGAGCTGGAATTGTTTTGATAGCCCCTTAAGGAGAAAATTTCCCTTATTCATATAAGTTACAGTTCAACAATACCAAAAACACTGTTGAGTATGAATCTTTGTTGCTTGGATTAAAAGTTGCTCATGTTAGAGGTGTTAAGATTCTTCATGCTTGAGGAGATGCTAAATTGGTGGTTTGTCAGGTAAATAATTTGTATCAAATGAAAAATGAAAAAGTGTGACATTATCACAATCTTGTATGGGATTGCATTGAAATTTTTGATGCTTTCAATATTTCTGTGGTGCCAAGAGAGTTTAATAATTGTGTAGATTCATTGGCTGTCTCCACAATCCTCATGGTTCCTCATAAAGATTTCAAAGGGAACAAGTACACTATTACACTGGTATTTTGACCAAGTGTACCTGATAATGCCAACCATTGGTAGGTGTTTAATAATGACAATCAAATCATTTCTTTTTTAGAAAAATTGAATAGCTTTGAGGAGTTTTATTTTAAAGGTAGCAAATCTCTGCTATGGGAATCAGTTCTTGAATTAGATTCAAAAACTGGTGAAGAGTTCCTTCAACTAAAAGGAAATAAAATCTTAAAAGGTTTGGTTTCTCTCAAAAAAATATTTGATAAGCATGACGTGTATATCAAGTAGCGACAAATAGATTCAAGTTCCTCCAAGGAGTTTAATCAAATAAATTTGAGTATGGAAGAAAATCCCAAAATGGTCAACATTGAGAATTGTTGCACTTCTGATGAAAAGTTGAAATTCATTACTCTTCTTTGCCATTACATTGATATTTTGGCATATTCTTATGATGATTTGAAATCCTTTAGGTTAAAAGAAATTCAACATGAAATTCCTCTCAAAGCTAGGTCATTACCTCACAAGCAGAAATAAAGGCAATACAATCCCAAAATATTAGGTACTATCTTTTCTGAGATTTAGAAGATGTTGAATGAAAGAATTTTTTTTTTGATTCATCATTCCACCTGGTTCATGAACATAGTTCTTGTAAGAAAAAATAATGGAGAAATTCATATTTGTGTCGATTTCAAGAATCTCAATCAATCTTCTCTAAAGGATAACTACCCCCTACCCATTATGGATCAAGTATTGCAAATAGTAATTGGCTCAGAAATATTATCAATGTTAGATGGTTTTTTTGGGTATAATCAAGTAGAAGTTAATGAAGCAGATTAATATAAAACCGCTTTCACTACACCTTGGGGCATATTTGCATATCATAGAATGCCTTTTGGTCTGATCAATGCTAGCACCACCTTCTAGAGAGTAATGGATCTTGCCTTCAGAGATAAAATAGGAAACTTTATTGTGGTATATCTTGATGACTTGACCATTTTTTCCAAACATCATCCTGATCATGTGCATCATTTATAACAAGTGCTAAAACACTGTCTGTAAAATGGTATTTCTCTCAATCCCAAGAAGTCAGTTTTTGGGGTTACAGAAGGTAAACTTCTCAGTCACACTGTATCCTAAGAAGGCATAAAAATTGACTCAAAAAGAGTCAAATCTATCCAAAATCTTACTCTTCCTGCTAGTAAGACTGCAGTTCATTCTTTCTTTGGAAAGGTGAATTTTTTATGAAAGTTTATTCCTAAATTTGTAGAGAAGACTCGCCACATTGTTGACATGATGAAGGGAAAGGATAATTTTTGTTGGACTATAGAAGGCAAAGCAACATTAAAATACATCAATAAGGTTATCACTCATGCCCTGATCCTAGTTTTCTTAGATTATACCAAAGACTTCGTAGTATACAGTTATGCTTCTAAACATACACTTTTAGCCATTTTAGTTCAGCAAAAAAAAGGTGTGAAATATCTCATATCATTTATGATTTGTCCTCTCAGATCTCATGAATTAAAATATTCAAATATGGAGAAGCATACTTATGCTGTGGTTAAGTGGTAAAACTTTTTTATTTATATATCCTAAACTCACATACTATTGTTCTGGTGCCTGATACAATAATAATGTCCATTTTAACTCAACAGGAGTTTGGTACTAAAAGGGACAACTAGATTGATGAGATTGAAGAGTTTGATCTTGATATCAAACCTACTAAGCTTGTGAGGGGAAGAATTCTCTACCAATTAATTGCTGATAACATACCAAAATAAATAGGGCATGTAGAAATAGAGGTTGAAGACATGCCTACAGTTCTCTTTGTCACTACTATTGACGAGTGGTATTCTAATATCACTCATTTTATTACCTATGGTGAGTGTCCTACCCATCTGTCTTATAAAGAAAAAAGAAATGTTAAGTTTAAATCCATTAACTATGTCCTCTGGGACAATGGTTTGTACAAAAGAAGCCTTGATGGGGTATTTCTTCATTGCGTGGATAAATTGCAACAAAGTAAAATTTTGGAGTCCTTACATAATTTGGCTTGTGGAAGACATTTTTTTGCACCTATGATGGCTCACAAGATTCTATGAGCCAGATACTATTGGCCTACACTATTTCAAGATGCATATGATTGGGTACGTAGGTGTGAGTTGTGTCAACAATTCGTTGGGAAACCCAAGTTGGCTGCATTACCTCTCAAGCCAGTGGTGATTGAAGAACTTTTTCAGCAGTGGGGTATTGATTTAATTAGCACCATGAACCCATCCTCAAGTGTTGGACACAACTATGTTCTCAATGTAACAGACTATTTTATCAAGTGGGTAGAAGCCATTCCAGTTAAGCATTCTACTTCAAAAGTAGTATGTAATTTCCTTCAAAAAAAATTATTTCCCATTTTGGAGTTCTAAATAATATTATAGCAAATAATGCCACTTGTTTCTCTTCTCATGAGATTACTGACTTTTTCTACAATCACAAGATTATTCTTTCCCACTCCTCAGACTACTATCTGCAAGGAAATGGTCAGGTAGAATCAAGTAACAAGAATTTAGTTACTATTAGGTAGATGACAATTAGATAACTTGGCATAAAGCATTGTTCGATGCTTTTTGGGTAGAAAAGATTACACCCAAGAGGGTAATAGGCATGTCACCATTTCAACTTTTGTATGGTTTGAATGTGGAGATACCAATTACCCTGGAACTATTAGAACTGAAGTTGGCAAAGGCAGTCGAAGATCAAACTTTTAAAAATTCCATTGATAAGAGGATCATGTGTTTGACTAAACTAGAAGAGCAATGAACTATTGTAATGGACCATATTTTTTCACATCAAAATCAGGTAAAGGAACTCTTTGACAAGAGAGAAATGATTCATGATTTTTAGATTGGAGACCAAGTCTTGTTGTGGGACAAGAGGAGAGAACCAAAAGGAATGCATGGAAAATTTGATTCCTTGTGGAGAGGCCCATTCACCATTCATCAATTCTATGGTGAAAATAGTTTCTTTCTATAATATCAAGATGGAACACCATTCTCACTACCTCACAGTGGGCAACATCTGAAGCACTTCAATCCTTGAAGTATCAGATAAATTCATTTGTATATTTGTATAGTTTTATATTTTTGTCCTTTTCTTTTTTGATAGCTTGACTCTATGGCCCAATGTCATGGATGAAGGCACTTAGAGATTGGATTCTAATCCCTTCGATCATTTCAAAGTTTAATCGATGGAAGTTTCCTAGCTGGAGCCAGTTATTGTTCCTAAAATTAGCTACACTTATTTTGGTGGACAACCCCTATGAAACTTGTCCGTTTCATGATCTTCACTCTAATTTTGTTGTTCGAGGCAAGTTTATTTTTTTCTCAGGCAAAGTTAGATAACATCTTGGAAAATTTCATGGCGCTCCCTCGTCATGATTTGTCAAAAAATGTGGAACTCATTTTAGTGTCGATCTTATCGGGTGTCAGATTTTGACAATTTTCAAGGTGTTAACTTTTTTGGTTTTTCCATGCAAGAGCAGTGATTTATGATGCTCTTGCACATTTCCAGTCTTTCTAGTGCAATGGCAGCAAAAATTTCTACCCTTGCAAGTTTCATAGTTTTTAGCACGAGCAAAAATTTTCACCACCCTTGCACATTCCTTCCCCCTTTTCTCATGCAAGAGTGGCAAAAATCACCACCCTTAAATCTTTCTTCATTTCATGCATGGGTGGAAATTTTTTCTATTAATGCATGAATTCCCCCAACATCATGCATAGGTGTGAAAATTTTTGCCAATGCATGACCTCAATTTTTACACACGACATTTATGACTGCACATGCCGAGTGGTTGGCATTGGTTTTGTGGTATTTAAATGCCAATTGATTACTCATTTTGACCATTTGAAGTTGTCTGCTCCTCCTTCCTATAATAATTCAACCATGCTAATGAGTGGGATTTTGAATTCACCAACCTCTAGTGTAGGATTTTGTAATTGTCAGGTAAGCTTTGCTTTCTAGTATGTTTGCTTCTAGGTTTTCATTTTTTATTTTCTTTTCCTTTAAAGTTCAATTTTTTCTTCTTTCCCTCTTTTTAGGTTTTGTTTTCTATTGTTTAGCTCCCCTTAATTTCATTTTTTTCCCTAGTATGCCTTGGCGTCAAAAAAATCCAAAACCTAATAGTCGAGTTTTCTCATGTACAGGTGACGAAAATCGTTGCCCTTACACAAAACCTTATCATATCTGCAACAATAATGATATTTGCCATCCTTACACATTGAACCTGTAAGGGTGGTGATTTTTAACACCCATGCATAAACCTGACTTGCAAAGTTAGCAAAAATCACTGCCCCTACATAAGTGAGAATTTTACCTAAACATGCTACGGTGGTGATTTTTGATTACAATACAACATACCCCATATGCAAGGGCAGCAATTTTTGCCACCTATGCAAATTTTCCCTCAAATTTCCTAACTCTAGAAAAATTTTAGTTTTGCTTTCCTGAACCTGCTTCCTTTTGGTTTTTTGACCTACTCGCACTTTATCTCTTTGAAATGCATCCCCATGGTCTTGATCATTGACATGCAATTTTCCTAGATTGCCAATATTTTCCTTGATTGTATGATCATGACTTTTGTTGTAGTTTATCTTGTGGATCCTTCTTCATCAACATCCTTTTGATAAAATATCTTCAAGATGATTGAGGTTTCTCCAAAGAAGTTAAAGACAATGAAGTACAAGTATCAAGGTGTTTTTCCAATCACCTCAGTGACTTCTAATGTCAACGACATTAGAGATACAGAGATCGATCATGTGGACATGGCTAAGTTCATGGAAAGAACTAAATCAAGCAATCCCAACCATGAAATGAAGAAGATAATTGAAATTAATATTCATTTGGTATCTTTCTTCCCTGTAGTAGCTCACAACATATAATTTATTCTCCAGTGCGCTCAGTTCTATAATAAGGATACCAGGGATGTGCTAGACACTAGTGGTAATGTGGTAATTAGAGTGGATCCTAAGTTCATCGATAAAGTGTTCATGTGTCCTCCTACCACTGAAGTAATAAAGCTTGATTTTGTCGAAGCACAAAGAGAATATGATAAATATCCTGAAAGAGCAAAGAAAGTGATTAACAATAAATGGCTCAAGTCTCCAAGGGTAAATTTGTCAAGATGGCCATGAAGTTTTCTAAGGAGTGACTTTTTAGGAGAACTCAGTGATCTGATCACTCTTATCAGTAGGGTAAGAGGTTTGCCCTCTTCCTCACAATTTCATGAGTGGATCTATCCCTACATCAAGATAACTCTCCAAGGAAAACATATCATCTTCTAGGGAGAACAAGTTAGCAATGCTCTGCATGAGCAATTGACAAAGGTATCCACCACCTTCAAATTCTACATGCCTTCCTACATGGTGTATATTGTAGCTTCGATGAGAACCTTTCCAGGTTTAACATTAGAAGGAGATAAAAGAGTAACCCTAGTACATCAATACTACTCTTAGTTAACATTGAAGGGTTCTATTTGTCATTTAAAGAGAGTAAATGATGCCTTATTTGTATTATTTTTGTGTCTCTTTGATCCTCAATTAGAATAAAGGAGAATGTCAGATGAGGCCTAGATAGTTGTGAATGATTTTAGATGTATGTTCTTACAATTTCCTTCTTTTTTATACCTACGAGTTGGCTTTTTTCAAGGTCATCCTTATATGCTTCCAAGATTCCCTATAGACAAATTGGTCTTGATGGAGCTATATAGGCAAATAATTGTCATACATAATAAATGGATGGAACTTAAGAAGCCTAGTTTCAGGTTTCTAATTGAAATTGGTAGGTTTTCAATGTTAACCACTAAAAAAGCTAGAGTTATAGAAACTGAAATGTAGCTCGTAACCATGAATCAGTTCAAAAGAAGACTAAATTTTGATTACAGGGACATAAAGGATATAATCAGAAGTAAAACCCAATTTTATGAACCTATGGTTGAAGATGTTTGGGTTGACTTGAGGATAGCATAAGATATCAAAAAAATGGACTACAGTAGGCTAACTCTTGAGCAGATAGAATATCTAGGGCTTGTTGATATCCCTAAAAATTTAGTGGATGATGGGGATTTGATTAATGATAGATACCATTCTAAACAGGTCGCCAATGCCCCTCTTCCCCTAATACAATGATCATAAAAGGAACTAACTTCCTTAAGGAAAAGATTTGAACCAATATTGGCTAACACCAATGATTGGTTAGCAAATAAAAGAATCACTTTCAAAGAATTCATCACGGGTTTAGAAGCTAAATTTCAAGAGGAGACAAGAAGAAGGGCAAAAAATAAGACGAAGAATAAAAGTGGCGTTCCTTCCTCTTCTAGGCCACATAAGCCTAAAATCATATTTATGATGAAGTCAAAAGTTATGGAAAAAGAGCCAGAAATAGTAGATATGGAAGTTGAGAAGCAAAGTAGAAAAGACCTATCTCAAGGGAAAAGTACTTGAAGAGTAATTAGACAAGATGCATACACAAGAAATTTCCTTGCTCACAGAATTATCTGAGAAGATAGATAAAATGAGAAAAATAAGAGCAGAACTGGATGATCTTATTACTATTATTTCTTAGGATATTGAAAGCATAAGAAAGTATCTTGACAAGTATATGTATATGAAGAAGTTAAAAATGAGCACTCTAATATTAATTGTCATCATTGTTGATAGAGACTCTTACATTGAAACTAAAGAATCATTGATATATAGGAGTTAGGGGCTTAAATAATTAATCAATGACCTCGAATCATCAAAGGACCTCAGTGAACAAAGTGACATCAGTCTTTTGTATAAATTAGAAGAGATGCCTTGCAAGCTTACATCACAAGATAACTAAATCCTTTCAGCAGAAGAAATGATTCAAAAATTTGAAGGTATGTTCTAGAAGGAATTTGAATACAAAGCATTTTTAGTAGCCTCTGTGGACAATATTCTAGATAATCAGTTAACTCTGGATAATCTGAAAACCAAGTTAACTAGTCATGCAAAATTAGTCACAATAGTGAGAGATGCCACAGTTAGGGCTAAGGTGATTTTTAAGAATACTGTTACTCCAGACAGTATCGAGATACAAGCAGCTATCACCATGTACGATGCTCACATGAAGAAAAATGGGAATACAAATTGAAATTGTCCTTGGTTTAATTTTCATTTTTTTAAATGCACTTTTGTAACCACTTTAGACATTTTTACATGTACTTTTGTCATGTGTAATTACATGTAAAAATATGAAAAGTCCAAAGCCAACAAGTACTCTTATCTTTGACTAGGTCAAAGTAATTAAGTCTTTTATATTTCCTCAAGGCCTCTCCCTATAAATAAAGAGAGCCTCTTTTGTATTGCTTCTAGATCTTTGGGGTGATTGGAAGTAAAAATTCTGCCCAAATTGAAATGCCTTTTGAGACTTTGAGCTCAGATTGTAAATCATATTTTCTTAAATGAATGAGAAAGCAAGTGAATTTTCAAACTTTGTATTGGAATAACTTGTGTTATTTAGGAAATAGTTCTTATGTCCTTTTCCTAATACAATCTTATCTTTTTGATTAAATAAGCAGAGTGAGTGAAAATAATCTGAAAGATATTTTGAAGTTGATTATGGAGACTTTGTGCTATGATAATTGTCTTTAGTTTATGTTTTGTGTTTTAGTACAAAGGATATTGGAAAGGCTTTGAAATACTTTTATCCTTTGTGGTCATATACTTTATCGTAGTTTTTGGTGGAGACTTTGGACTGCACCTCATTTTACTATTATATAAGTTATAAATCAGTAAAAGAAGCAATGACAGGCTTTGTACTCTTGTGGGTTTCTTGCAGATTCAGTTAATATCAAGGAAGTTTTTCTTCACCTTGTAAACATCATTTCTAAAAAAAGAGAAATGGATGGTATGATCTCACCCCTAAGTTTATTTTTAGTTTATAATAGTTTATAGAGAACCTCCCCTTGTTGAGAGGAGATATTTATCTCATTACGTTGTGGCTGATATACCCATTTTGCCTTCAGTTAGTTGATGACAAAATATTCACCCAACACATCCAAATACCACTTTTAGGTGATTACACTTAGTAATTAATTTCAAATTTTCTTTGAAAAGATTTGGTTTCCTATTTATTTATTTTTTAAAACTAAAATTAGTTTTTTACACTTAATTTTTGCTCTTATTTTCACCTTGTATTAATTTCCCTAAAAACTATGTATTAGTAGTTTTAAAACTACTTAGCTACAATCATGGAGAGATACGTGATACTTTGTTTACAGTCCTTGTCTATCATTTACAGATATCATGGTGGGAGGGGCTTAATCTAATATTCATAGCCATATTATAGAGCTAAACATAGTCTTTAGTTTACACTTACCTCATTTTATTTAGGAAACACCTAGGATTTATGATCATCGAACCTTAAAAAACTATCCATCCATATGATCTTGTAGTGCATCGATTAGTAGTTAGCATCGATAATTACTTCCAACTTACCTTTGAAGTTCAATTTAGTGGGTTATTGCAAAAACACTTCCTCCATATCTATCACTTTGAAACATTGGGTCATCACTATCTAATAGAAAAACAAGTATCTTTGGAAGCCTATAAATCAATCAAAACCTTTTAGTATAACTTCTTGATCTTTTTTTAGATAATTAGTTAGCATCAGTAGTTATAAAATTACATTTTCTTCTTGATTCCTATTATTATTTATTATATTACATAGTGTATTGACCAACATCAATATAATTTTGTGTTATGTGTTAGATTGTTCAGTATTCTATCTACTTTATTACTAATTTAAAAACTACATAACTAGAATTAATGTTAAGTTTTTTTTAGATTCAACTAAGTTGAGCAACATGACTTAGTATAATTCTACAATTTCCTACCTGTATAACTAAGTCAATAAGGTTGACTTAGTGGGTTTTTCAACTTTGCATTTTCTTTCATGTATAACTAAGTCAACCATATCAATTTAGTGGGTTATTGATTTTTCCCATTTACACAACTAATTTAACCAATTTAATTTAGTTCTTTATCCAAATTTTATCTATTTTTCCTATGAAACTAGGTCAACTAGATCAACTTAGTAGAATATTTCTTTTTCTTATCTACACATCTAAGTCAACCAACTAGGTTTAGTAGTCTATCCAACCTATGTCTCATTCTTACCTGGATAACTAATTTGACTTGCTCAATTTAGTAGGTTTTTAGTATTTTCTAAAAATACACTAGATCAACTTGGTAGATCCTATAGGTCTTGGTTGATCTAGTATAATTATTCATGTAATTTTTCCATATTTATCCATATTGCACTAGATTGATCTAGTTGATCCTGTGGGTCCTGGCTGATTTAGTCTAATTTTCAACAACCTTTCTAGATTTCTCCCTATTACACTAGATTGACATGGTTGACCCCATAGGTCCTAGTTGACTTGGTTCAATTTTTAAATACATGTATAATACACAATATTGACATGGTTGATCCCATAGATCTTGGCCAACTTCATTTATTAGGTGATTGACCTAGTTTTATTTCATAATTATGTCTCATTTTTAACTTCCAATCAATCAAACACACTACATAATCAAGGATTTAGATCACAACCTCACTCATATTATCACTTGATATGAAACTATTGAATTCATTCCTTCCTATCTTCCTAATCCCAAACCAGTTACTACATCATGTAACCTAAGTTTTACATCCTTAAGGCAACCATAATGTAATGTAGTTCAAGTTCTTCACCCTAATCCTCCTCCATCCATCAATCCTCAATTTGAATCACCTTAAGAAACTACTTACAAATATTTTAAATAATTTTATTATAACATTTATTCATCTAATTCTTCCCAACCTCAAAAGGGAGCATCCCATTCAACCAATTTTAACCCAACCCACCCTTCTTTGAGTCTATAAGAAGTTAAGAATAAATTTCCATCCTCTAAACCCATGATATTTAATCCTTCTAAACCTCCTCCAAAATGGTACAATCCTCATAAGTTTTGTTGGTGGCATGCTATGATAGGTCATTATCATGAGACTTTTTGTCATCTTCACTGATTCCTCTTTACATTATTATTTGGTCGACAATCCAATATTGATATTCTTACACAACAATGTTATCAAGATTATATTCAGTCCTCATAAGCCCAATGTGTCACTTTAGACTTTGGGGCATCTTATGATGCACATCCTTACATCAAATTACCCCTTGGGACATCCTACAATGCCCACTCTTCTTCTACATTTCATAGTAACAAATAAATTCAATTTTAAGAAACCTTTTGAGACACATGGGATTGTATTTCATATGCTCATCTTTGATTTTTACATTATCATATATTTTGTTGTTATTTGTCTCATGTTTATTTATTTTTATACATTTTATTCAATATCACTTTACTTACACCATTATTTATTTTGGGTTCTTTGGTTTTATTTTACTTTACTAACACCACTATTTCTTTTTTGGTAAATTGGTTTTATTTCATTTTTACTTCAGCCTTTTTTTCCATTATGGTTCTTCGATATCACTTAAATTTTTATTATTTATTACATTTAAATCATTTTTCCTTAGTATCTTTATGATTATTTGATCCTTATTTACTTTCCCCTTTCCTTGGGATGACCATTTACCTTCCCCCTCTTTTGGGACGACCACTACTTTCATTAGTGCTTGTGCTAGATACCTTGTAAGTTAGTACATATTTCTTAGTGACATGAATATCATAGCATATCCTTGTCCCACTCATATCACTATTTTACTTCATTATGATTAGCTACGATAATATTCATCATTGTATCACTTATTACATGGATGGATCTCTCATGATCCTCATATTTTCCTTATTTCCTTTAATTTGAGGCATATATAGGTTAGTTTTGAGATAGTAAAATTACTTTTGGGTAATTATTGGAGTTGTTAGACACCATGGTCTTTAGGTCATTTTATCTAGTGACCAAGTGTAAACTCTCTTGTAGTCATCACCTATTTCACTCATGATTGGTTCTATGAATTTGTATGGAGGAAGATTGTCACATCTTGTATTCTATTCAAATATCAAACTCCATATTTTTACTCATGATATATTTGAGGTCCATTATGGTGTGTTACGCCAGTAAACTAGGGTAAGAGGTGGCATTATATCATATACTTATAGTGCCACCTAATTTCTTACACAAGTACCCAATCTTCATAGTAGACTAATGACTCTACAAAATGTCCTAAAGAGTGGGGAACATGTTGTGGGAATGTAATTCCATTTTTATTTTCATGCATATAGCCTTCATGGGACCATATATGTACTTCACTTGTTAGCCCAAACTTTGTGTTCACTAGTTGGAGTGTCTAAGCCCTTGATGTCGATAATTATTAGCCTTGCTCACTTGCCTAGTGTGTCTCATTATTTCTAAGGATTTTCATGGCATTTCACACTATTTATTTACATCAAATTATTTCCATTATCCCCTTGTTGGATATTTATTTTAGTTAATCACATCGACCTACTTAAACCTCTTGGTTAATAGTTTGTGAATTACATTGTAATACCTCAGATAGGACCATGTTTTCCTCACAAACATCCCTTCACCTTTTCTTACCACACCATCTCATTATCATGTCATTATTGAATAAAAACTAAGTTTAAGTTGTCATCTTTTAGAGTTTTTTATTTTCATTTATCCATCATGTTCTTGTTTGATTTTTTGTGGACTTCACTTATATTACATAAGACATTTTACATGCTTACATATTTTTATTTATGTATGAATTGACATGATTGCCATACCTCTTGACTTACGTTTCGTTTTTTATCATTTATGTTTTCTTCATGCTTCATTCGATATGCTTATCTTACATGGGCTTACATTCATGTGCTTATTTATCTCTATTTGATTTTTATCACATTGATATTTAACTTACAATGTTTTACATGATTTTTCACATGATTTAGTGTCGTTTACATTCATTTGTCATCATTTTATCAATTAAATGCTTGGTATTTTGGTTATAACCTAATTTTTATGAACTTGTCTTACCAATTTTATAAGTGATTTAATCCATTTTGAGATTTATTCATTATTACTTTAACCATCCTACATATGCACACATTACTTCTATTTTTAGTTTTGTATCCTTAGATTTTTCCCAATATAACTATTGTGCCCTCTATAATATAAATTTTTTAGTCTTATATCTTTAAGGTTTATCTAATGCATTTATTGTGCCTTCCATTATCAAGATTACTTAGCCTTGTAAACTTAGAGTTTATCCAATATAAGTAGTACACCCTCCATGATAGAGACAATGATATTTGTAGATAACCTTTCAATAATAAAGGTAATTCAAGGTATGTATATGTCACTTTCAATTATTTCCAAACATTCCTTACTATCATTTATTTTTTGCTTTCTACTACAATATTTTTAGCTCAATTGTTTTGCTAATTTCCTTCTTAAAGAACCATCCCATGTTACAACTATGTGGAACAAGATGAGTTTAGAGTGGGGTATATGTATACAAATAGAAAAATTTAAACTTTATAATTTATTGATGCTTTCTCTCTTACAAGAACATACCAAGTTTCAATCTCTATAAGTGCATGCCTTAAAGGGTACACCAATAAAAAGATGGGCAGACCATTAGTGTGTCATAAGATTGTTGGTCAACTATATCATTACTTAAACCCATTACAAATATACTTATAAAAATCCCTAAGTAATATAGATCCCATTTACATATTTCCCTAATATTTTTTCCTTTTTAAATATCCCCTAACTATGAAAAATGCTCATTTCCTACTAAGTCAGTTGGGTCAATATTGTTAGAAAGGATTAAGTGCACATTATGAAACTAAGTCATCCTAGATAACTTAGTTAAAAGCCTAACAATAACTTTTATAACTAACTAGATTGACCTGGTCAATCTTTTCAACTAAAATTTTGGACGGTTAAGGCTTATCTATTGCTATAAATACACGGCTCGTTTCAATCAAATAGAGAGGAACATTCATTTTCTCATCATTACATTTCATAATTATGTTAAATATGAATTTAAAGGAGCCATTACTTAGGGTTTTCCTTGGAGATAAGACTACTTGTCTTGTGGGAAGTCTTGCATGTAAAGTATGTGTATTTTAGCCTAACTCTAATTTCTATAGTGTGATCGTTACAAAGACACAACAACCTTTTCCAAATCACCATTGACCAAGGGAGAGATCAAGAATCGATAGGTTCATCCAAGGTAAGTATTCCTAACTCTTGATATTTCATTTAGTAGATAGACATTATACAAGTAATATGTGTTTGATCATATAACTTCTTGCTTAGATTACATTTATGCTTAAAATTAATATAGATATAAGGTTTTCATTAATTTTAATCTTCCATTTTAGGTGATATAGGCCCTCATTTGCCTACCATGATCCCTTGATTTTTTTAATTTTTGTTTAACCATCCCCCTTTGTGCCATAAGCTTTGGTGAGCACTAAATTAGTTTTATTTTATGTACTTAGGCATAGCTAGAGTTATTGCATAGTATCACTTGCCCAGAGGCTTTGGAACTCTTTCCTTTGGTGTTGTGTTGTAAGATATCCCTTGGTTAGGTTTAGAAGATCTAATTTTATTTTATTCTTGATATAAATAGTATTGAAATGGATGTTATTTGATTACCTTATCTGATCTAGTATTTATTAAGTTAGGTAAGCAGGGGATATATGTTAGTGTTTAGAGCTTTGATACTAGTTGTTAGTGTTTAGAGCTCTGAAACTAGTTGTTAGGATCTTAGAGTACAATTGATTACTTTTGTATAAGCAACTAAACACGCAATTGAAACCAGAAGTAATAAGTAACTAAAAATTAGAAACAACAAATAATAAGAGATACGAGAAACAACCAATATGTATTAAACTCTTCCAGAAGGAAATACAATGAAGAAATCTCTCTCTTCTCACACCTCAAAGATGTACAGTAATTCTCTGTCAAGAGTTCTCTCTCTCTCTCTCTCAATCAATTACAATCAACTCAATTACTGAATTTTTCCCCCTTTAATTATAATACTGCCCCATGGGTCTCTTAAATAGAATTGAAGGCAAAAAATAATTATAAATATAGACTCAAGACTAATTTTAGTCTTTACATGCAAACTAACTGTTCCCCTAAAAATAGCAATTCTAGAAACGCCTAAAAACACACAAAAGTCAGTGTCAGTCTAAAGATGACCGATGTCAGCTGACCCATAACCAATGTCGGTTGGTTCTGACCGATGATGACCGATGTCGGTCGACCCCTAACTGATGTCGGTTACTGTGTTAGCTCATTAGTGAAGCTTTTAGCTCCACAACTCAACAATCTCCCACTTGGAGATAAATAGCTGCACCTGTCCCTGTACAGCAACATCCTCTAAACATCTTTGGCTTATTTCTCCCTCTTCAAGTATAATCTTGAAGACCAACAAAAGTTGATTGAAGATTAAACTTATCCTTTGTTATTAGCTTTGTTAACATATCAGTAGTGTTCTTATCCGTATGGATCTTTTCCAGATTCAACTATCCATCCTCCAATACCTGTCTAATGAAGTGGTACCTAAGCTGTATATGTTTGGTTCTTGAATGAAAGGCTAAATTCTTTGCCAAATGAATTGCACTTTGACTATCACTATACAATCTACAACTCTCTTGCTCCTTTCCCAACTCTTCCATGAACTGAGTCATCCAAATCATTTTCTTACTAGCCTCTGTGACTACAATGTATTTTGCCTCTGTAGTAGACAAGGCAACAACCTTCTGCAACTTTGAAATCTAGCTATTCCACCAACAGTGAACACATATCCTGTGGTGCTTCTCCTACCATCCAAGTCACTTGTCATATCTGAATCTACATACCCATGTAGAGAAGTGTTTAACCCTCCATAGCATAAATGCCTACTGTTGGTCCCTCTCAGATATCTGAGAATCCATGGAACTACTTTCCAGTGTTCCTTTCCTAGATTGGCCATAAACTTGCTGACAACTCCTACTGCTTGGGCAATATCTGGTCTAGTACATACCATTGCATACATCAAGCTCCCAACTGCTAAAGCATATGGAACTCTACTCATGTACTCAACCTCATCATGTGATTTAGGACACTATTCTTTGCTCAACTTGAAGTGTCCAGCCATAGGTGTGCTTACCGGTTTTGCATCCTGCATATTGAACCTCTCCAACACCTTATTCACATAATCCTCTTGAGATAAAATCAAACTGTGTTTTTTCTTGTCTCTCTTAATACTCATGCCAAGGATTTTCTTTGCTATGCCTAAATCCTTCATGGTAAATGTGTGAGCTAATTTTACCTTAAGCTTAGTAATTTCTTACATGTGTGAACCTGCAACAAGCATATCATCTACATACAGTAACAGGATAATATAACTACCATTATCCAATCTGTTAAAATAAACACAATGGTCAGATTGACATTTACTAAAGCCATGCTCTGTCATAAACCTGTCAAACCTCAAATACCATTGTCTTGGAGCTTGCTTAAGACCACATAAGTTTTTATTCAACCTGCACACAAGTTTCTCCTTACCTTTGACCTCAAAAGCTTCTGGCTGATCCATATATATCTCTTCATCCAAATCTCCATGAAGAAATGATGTCTTAACATCAAGCTGCTCAAGATGCAAATCCTCAATAA
Source organism: Torreya grandis (assembly GCA_037957365.1). Taxonomy (NCBI): domain Eukaryota; kingdom Viridiplantae; phylum Streptophyta; class Pinopsida; order Cupressales; family Taxaceae; genus Torreya; species Torreya grandis. The sequence continues at coordinate 2,079,577 of JARHVA010000640.1, read as the reverse complement.
CAACTAAAGACAATACAGTCTGAATAGAAGTCATCTTTACTACAGGAAAAAAAAATTCACCAAAATCAATATATGGTTTCTGTGCAAATCCCTTTCCATTTGTTTTTTAGTGCTTTCTTTCTGGCTGGCAACTCAACCAAATCTCACGTATGGTTCTCTTCCAAGGAATCAATTTCGTCATTCATGCCATGCTCCCACTATTTCCTGGATTCTACCTGCATTGCCTCATCAAAATTTTTTGGTTCTCCACCATCAGTGAGAAACAAGTAGTATAAAGAAAGGGAATAATGAATTGGAGGTTTACTTACCCTTTCAGACCTCCTTATGGGCATTTGAGACTCATTTACAGCTTGTTGTCCGTCTAAATTTTCTTCTGATAGTGACTGATCCTGGTCATCTCTGATCGATGTCGGTCTGCACTTGATCGATGTTGATTCCACCTAAGTGACATCAGTCTCCACCATTTGACCGACATTGGTTTCCACCTGACCGATGTCAATTCCTAACTGATCTACGTCGGTCTTTGTGTTTTTTTGTGAGTGATAATTTTTACCCGCGAGCTCATTTTGGATCATAACCTCTTCCAAATCAAGATTTCCCTACTCAAAATTATTCAGCCTCTTGATCTGATCACTATACATCACGTTCTCATTAAAAACTAAAGCTTTCCATTTCTTAAATGTGTCAAAAACATCAGATTTCCTCTTTATGCAATAAATCCATACCTTTCTTGTAGCATCATCAATGAAAGAAACATAACACTGTGATCCTCCAATAGAAGCTACCTGAGCTGGTCTCCATACATCTGTGTGAACAAGCTCCAACTTGTGCTTCTTCTTTGTTGACCTAGTTTTGAGAAACTTCACTTTCTTTTGTTTCCCAAAAATACAATGCTCATAGAAATCTAGATCTATGCTTTTCAAATCTGAAAGCTTACCTTTTGACTTAAGAACATTCATTCCCTTCTCACTCATGTGACCAAGCCTATAGTGCCACAACTTTGCATCTACATCTGAAGTAGGTGAAATAGGAGAATAATCAATAATACAAGTAGATAGATAAAGTGTACATACTCTCTTACCTTTTGCCAATACAAGTGCACCCTTAGAAACTTTCTAGGATTCAGTTGTGAGAGTTACTATGCAACCCTCATCACCCAACTTTCCTACAGAAATCAGATTCCTCTTCAGGATGGGTACATGCATGACATCCTTCAACACCCATGTGTTTCCATTCTACAATTTCAGCTGCACTTTTCCTTTGCCAACAATTTTACAAGGCTCATCATCCCCTAAATAAACTTTTCCAAAATCTCCATGGACATAATCATTGAAAAATTCTCTATTTGGGGTTGCATGGAAAGAGGCACCAGAATCTAAAACCCATGATTCTACTTTATTATCCAAAGAAAATATAAGAGCATCCTGTGCAACAATACCTGCAACTTTTGTTTCTTTATTACCTTCATGCTGATTTTCTTTGTTATCCTTCAACCAACAATCTTTATGTAGACACCAAAATTGTGTCTACTCCTTGGTTGACTCCCCCCTTGGTCCCCTTGGTCCACTTCTAAACATTCATAACCCACACACTTATTAAATTAAAATAAAATACCTATTTTAAATTAAAAACACCTCACCCATGACACACCACCCTTGACACCTCACCCTTGGATTCCTCACCCTTGGATACCCTCATTTATCACCCTATGACTAATCATTCCAACCCTCCCACTAACCTCTCACACCTATTTAACCCGCCTTCGACCATTTAACCATGACCATTGAACTCAACAGATGGAGGAATGGGCAAAAGGCTAAAAATAACCTTTTTACCCATCTTCTAGCCACCGACGTCAGTTACCTGTCGGCCAACACCGACGATATCGCTGATGTCAGTTACTTAAAACCAACTTGTAGGTTGAATGAAAAACTAATCACAGACCTAAACGCTAATTCTTTGACCTAAAATTTGACTTCTCTCTCTCTCTCTCTCTCTGAGATGTACACCAAGCATCACAGGCTACAGGAACTCTGCATCAGTCACTCCACACCTGATTGAAGTATTGTAGGAAGTCTTTTACATTAGCCACATCAGCAACAGGTCTTCTACACTTCTTGTTCCCTCCTAAGGAGCTAAGTATTCTTCTTTTATGTCATTTCAGTAGCTTAGAATGTATTTTTAATTAGTTTCTTCTTACTCCTTCTAAGTACCATCAACTAGACCTGGCTATCAACCAGACCAGACCTGAATTTCCTCCTGGCGAGGTTGAAAAGCCTTCCCCATATCCTTCCCCCTTTTAACAACCTATCCTCTCCTCTAACCCTCTACAAACCTTATTAGTCTCCCTGCAACCCTGCATAGACCCTTTTACCTCTCAGACCATTCTATCAACCAAAGACTACAACCTGTCCAAAACTTGCCCAAGTCCATTGCCCCTACCGACGTCATCAACATAACTAACGTCGACATACTAACCAACTAACGATGGCAGACTAACCAACATCAGTGATATTGACCAATCAATGATATCAGACTAATTGGTGTCAGTAACTGTGGAAGACTGGTTGTAGGATTCAGGTACGCATTATCTATTTTTCTTTCTTTAAGTCTTTCATTATTTCTTTCTTTATCTGACACTCTTTTATCAACTACTGGACTGTCATCCCTCAAGGAAGTCTTTACACTTCTAGGACCGAGCTTTGCTTGGCAGTCCACCTTATATCCATCTAACAATCTCTTTGTTTAAGTCTTCTCTCTATAGGTGTCATCCTCCACAGCCAAAGAGGAGTTCCTTCAATCATCTGGATACAGTGCACAACTTCATTTGGGTACGTATAAACCCCTGACCATTTAATCTTAGTTTCTTATTTCCTCTGGATGTAGAAAAGTGAAAAATGAGTGGAAACATTCTGGCAAGCCTGGTGGGACCCTGGGATTTTCCTTGGGTTCATTTCTTCTAAAACAAACTTTCATATAGGTGCATTAGGGAATTTTCTCTCCTTGTATCCTTCTTCTTTCTTTCTCTTTCAAAAAGACACCATAAGCAAAGTTAAAAAGAATCTTTCTTTTTCTTCTTGTCACCTTTCCTCTTCCATCTTAGAGTAGTGAAGTTCATGCTCTTAACCTTTTCTCAACTTGTTTACATCTGAACAAAACATTTTGATTTGGGCTTAAAATCTATTGCATTTCATTTCTGCCTGAATGCATACTTAGCTCTCACATCTAGTAATTAAAAATGCATTATGAATAAAGCGTAGTGCACTTATGTTAAAATGACCAGACCACTTTCACAAATCAAACATCTAAACATACCTAAGACAAGGTACGACTAGGATTTCATCACCTAGCAGATGCCTTACCCTTCCTGGTAATCCCACTTGGACTTCACTACCAAGGGGAGAACCCACTCTGTTCTCTGGCAGAGTATAAACTCTAGGGGAAGTATATACTGGCTAAGTGACCCAACTTATCTCTAGGCTCATGAAGTGAGGGGAGCTTGCTCCTTAGCACCAGGCCATGTACAGAACCTAATACAGATCTTGAGCACCAAAACTAACCCAAAACCAACCTTAGACTGCTTCTTCTAGGACCCGTTCTAAAAGCCAACTTCCCAAACATATTCTTCTAAGGCATAAGCCAACACGATCCTAAAGTTTATTCTTAGGAATTAACGTTTAGTGCCTGCTTGTCTTCATCTATTTTTCTATCTGTATCTAATTTTTTGAGTTGGTGAGGTCGCATTCTAAGATCTAAAACAACTCAGAACTTTCTTCTTTCTTCCAAAAACTTTTAGTTTTCTAAAGTTTCTGGAAATACACAGACACCGACATCAGTTTTTCCACTGATGTCAGCAACTATTTTCACCGACATCAGTTATCTGATCGACATCGGAAATTTACTTCACCGACATCAGTTTTTATACCGACGTCGGTCACTGTCCAAAAATCTTTCTTCTCAAACAACAAGCTAAAAACCCAACTTTTTGGCTGTCAAAAATACCAATTTTGGTTTTTTGAGGCTGAAACATACAATTTTTAGAACCTAAACCCCCCTCTTACCTTGGATGGTTTTGACACGTAGTCAAACCAAAACTCTTGTTGACCACGCAAGGCAACAACCACTTCCACCTTTGCCCTCCATAACAAGTCCTCTAATGGAGTATCATTTAGAGACTGAACGAACTCCTACCCAACCAACCCCTACTCAACCCTCTATTGTTCTCGAAGGGGACCAAGACTTTGAAAGGTTCCTTGACCTCAATGTTAAGGCTCTTCAGCACTATCTCGTGAAAAGTCAAATGCGAGACTCTTTAGGCAACCCAGTTTATGGGATGCCAACTTTCTTAGTTGAGATGGTAGTCGTATCAACCGCCTCCATAATTCATCCCATAGACACCCAAGCCATTGCCTCAGCTAATAACCTGACCATGACCAATCTTCAAAGTGTGGCTTCTCCTTCTATTTCTAGATCTACTTCCATCGGGGTTTCAGTGCCCCATCAACCGCAAACTATTCAACAAAGTTCTACACCATTCTAAAACCTAATTGTCTCCATCCCACCTACTCTTGCACCCATCAACACAAGGGTGGCTACTCATCCTTTGGCTAGTGTTGCCACCATCCAACCACCTCTGGCAACATCAAGCCAAGGTGTGCCTCCTAGCTTCATGACACAACCACCCTTGGCTTTAACATCAATCCCTATGATTAGTTACCAATATGTTGCACCTATACAAGTGCAACCAACTACGTCATACACTCCTCCTAACACCTTCCAAATGCCTTACAACCTAGGGGACACCCCACTTACAAATCCATCAATTGATCTAATCAAAATATTGATGGATAAGATGCCTAATCTTGAGACATCCATTTCGGGTTCAAGAAATGTTCTCTCATATGAACAAATCTATAATGAACCCATTCATCCTTCAGTCCCAATCTGACCATATCCTAGTTAGTGAGAACTTTCCAAGTTTACTCGCTTCCAAAGTAAGGATGACCCACAACAACACCTACGAGCGTTTAGACATGCTTGTTACCTTATAGCACATGATGATGCGTTATTACTACACACATTTCTCATGTCGCTTTTGGGGGCTGCCCTTGATTGGTGTAGCTCCCTTACCAGTCACTCTATCTTTTCTTTCACTCAATTAGCCCAACTTTTCCTTGACCACTTCTCAATCAACATCACTAAAAATGTCTCCATCACAGACCTATATTCTATCAGACAATTTGATGATGAATCCATGGCTGATTTTGTTGCTCGATGGAGAAGTTTAATGAACCAACTCTCCTTTTCTTTACCTCAACTTGAGCTCATTGAGCTCTTTTCATAAGCGTGTGCCAAACACATTTCATCTACCTTATGGGTCCAAACATTTTGCACATTTGACGAAGCTTTCACCATGGCTCGAAAGCTTGAACTCTGTGTTGTCGAAGAAGATAGAGTCAAATTGCGAAATAACAACACAAAATCCAATGACCCTTCTTCGTCCAAACCTTCTTCTTCCAAATCCAAGTCCAAAGGATTAGTGAACGATGTGGTCCTTAGGTCATCATCTTCAACCACAACCAACCAACCTCAGCCCTCCACATCTGAAAGCATCATAAAACAAATCCAAAAATGGTATATACAGCATTAATACACTCCAATAGGAGAATCATACGCTTTCATGTTGGATAAACTCGTCAAGCAGGGGGTCGTTAATCTCCCTCAAATCTGACTAGTCCAATTTGATCCCTCAAAAGCAATCCCTACATGGTACAGGGAAAATGACTTTTGTCACTATCATCGTGTCAAGGGTCATGACATAGACAACTATTAAACCTTTAAAACATTGTCCAGGACATGTTAGACAAGGGGGATCTTATTTTGGATAACCCAAATGCTATGGCAAACCAAAACATAGACATCTTTAGACAATTGTTCCCTAACCACCCCCTACTCAAAATAACATTCAGACCATGGCTGATGACCTTCAAGAGCGTAATATACGTACAGTCAACACGGTTTCACCTTCCATCCTTAACCAACCTCTTCCACAAATTGAAGAGGTTAGTCAAACTATCCCTCCACAACAGGTAGAAGAGCCTTCTTCTCCTATTAGTCCTCCATCCAGCCCCCTTTCACACATAGGAGAGTCTACCTTGACCTCTCCCATATTGGAGGATGCCTTGACAACACTAACGCCGGTTGCTTCACCCTCATCCTTCTTACTACCAATGGGGGATCATACTTTTCCCGCTCCTCAACCACATGAGGAAGCCATGATCATCCTTATGCTCTGCCTTCTCGAAGAGCCACAATCTCCAATCCCTTCTCTGCCAAAAGAGAAAATTGCCACCTCACCTACTTCAGTCAAAGAAGATCCAATGAGGTTAGACTCGAACCTTACCCCCCACAATAGTAGTCCTCGCACCCAACCAAAGAAGGCTACTAAACCACATCAGAGAACTTTTCTCCCACCATCACCGTTGCCCTCTATTTTGAGCCCACATCCATCCACCTTAATAGGAGTGCTTCCTACTCCAACACCCAACAAAAACAAATCACTTCCATTACTACCAACACCTAACAAAAACATACCTCCTTCAAAACATCCAATGCCTCCTACCACGAAAGTGTCATCTACATGTTTGGCCACACCACCAAATAAAAGGATGGTATGAAACACTCCCTCAACAGCTTCTAAACATAAGTTGTCAACTTTTACTGCAACACAACACACAAACCCATTAACAGGTTCTTATGCCTTGCTGTTACACCAATTGTTACAATCCTCTAGCATCATTCTTCCACCTATTAAACCATTTCAACCTCTCAAACCAAAACCATCTTGGTTCGATGACACTAAAATTTGCCAATATCATCGCACACCTCGACATGACACTAAAAATTATTGTGCCCTCAAGGTTGTCATTTGCCATTACTTGGAAAAAGACACCCCCTTGTTGAGGATGCTGTCAACAAATCTCCAACACCATCTAATGTCTCCCAAACCTCTTCACCGTCACACTCATCAACTCTCAAATCAAAACCATCTTGGTTTGATGACACTAAATTTTGTGTATATCATCACACACCTGGACATGACACTGAGTGTTGTTGTGCTCTTAAAGCTGTCATTCATCAACACTTTAAAAAGGACACCCTTCTCACTAAGGATCCTCTTGACCACCCTTTCAACAAACCATCGACACCATCCCATGCCTCTCAAACCTCATCACCTAAATCATTGTCTCAATGCAAGACTATGGTCCCTCTATCACCTTCAACCCCTTTGTTTGAAATCAACACCATCAATGTGGCCACTAGATCACAAACCATGAAGGATAAAGGGAAAGAGAAGGTTTCTCTCCCTCAAACACATTCAATTTGTCAAGCCTCCTCAACCACCAAAACTCAAGATTTCTATCTTGGGCGCATCTCGACCAACTTTTTCAAAACCAATTCATGATTCCATGGTGAGACAACTTCACCAAGCCCTTGTGAATACATCTTTGTATGACCTCATTCAAAGCTCTCCACAACATCACCAATCTTTAATCAAAGCTTTACAGACAGTGGAGGTCCAACCTGAAGGCCCCCAACCACTAGCTTCTTTAATCAAAGCATTACCAACCATTGCCTCCATCACCGTCCATAATTTTGAGATTCCAAACTCTAACCTAGAAGATCAGGATCTCACCCTCTTAAACTAAGCCTATCAAGAAAAAAACTTTGCAAGATGCATCCTTGCATCGTACTCCTTGTCTAAGAGGAGCTTCATCATCTTCTCTTCATCTCATTTATCCAACTCATTGATTATCCACAATGGGTGTCAAACATTGTCCCTATCACAAACAACTGGGGGACTTCAACTTTATATTGACTATCACCACCTCAACCAAGCATCGACCAAACATCAACCAACCAAGCATTAACCAAACAATGACCTCAACCAAACATCGACCAAGCATCAACCAACTTCTTAATCATCTCCAACATGTGACCAATATGGAAAGAAGTAAAGGGGGCAAGTTTGCTCCTAATTGGCTCAGACCTTATATCATAACGCACAAGTATGGATCAAGGACTTATCATCTATCTTCTCTTGAAGGCCGACCAGAACTTGACCCCCTTAATGCCTTGCATCTGCGACCATTCTATTGTTAGTCAAGTACTCATTCACTTGACATTAAACTTGAGCTCATCCCTTGAGCAATCCTCATCATCGTCATTCCTATTCCTCTCAACCCTCAACTCTACAAACATTAGTCAACCCTTTTGTCAAGCATGTATGCTTTGTCCTAATAAAAGGGAAACCCTCTAAACCTCTATAGTCAAGTCCAAAACAAAAAATATAAAATTGGGATGCCTATATCAAAAGGTCATAAAACTATAAATGTAGACTGCTCCCTCGATCACCAATATGGAAACTTGCTAGGGATGAAAGACCACTCAACCAATGTTACAAAATACACCATCACACAATATGGAAAAGGTTGTAACATCATCATACCCTCATCATTTCACACATGACCAAAACCAATCATAAACCATTTTGACTCTTGTCCTGAACTACAATGGCTTGAGGCCCTTCGAACAAGGGGCTATATAGGTAGCACTCAGATGACATGACGTCTTCTAGGGTTAGCTCAGCCACATCTGTTTGTTCATCTACTTGATGGACAAACCATTTAACCTTTAACCATGGCTTAACCTCGTCCAACCCATCCATAACCGACCCTCTTCCTCCCTTTTAGGGAGAACTACATTGGCCTGAGGCTCTTAAAATAGGGGCTATATAGGCAGCACTCAGTTGACATGGGGTCTTCTGAGGTTAGCTCGGCCATTCCTTCATCCATCCATCTAACGGACCAACTTCTATACCAACCCAAAATCATGACCAACAACCTTGGAGATCATGGCTATCTTCTCCAACCACGACCATTTTTGAGACAACTTTGCCTTAGTTGTTTTGATTGTATGTATGCTACCTCATGAATGGTTAGAAAAATTGTCTGCACACCACATTACGACCCTCACAAGTACTGGATCATGAGCAAGTTGAACCCCACTACTTGTGACATTTTCATGTTTTCTAGGAGCACTTCCTAGGCCCAGGATACTTGGATCACGATGACCATTGGAGCTATAGCTTGGATCGAATAACCCAATCATCTACAACTAAATGCTGGGGACCATTTATTTCAATTTTGGCACTCCTCGACCTTGACTTGTGACAATTTGACCTGACCATCTCATGAAGTGGTATGTGCACAATCTCAGCTATTACAGTGTTCACACTCAAACTTCACCATATCCATCCACTATCTATCAAATCAGCACCCAATATCAGGTTCCCTTCCCTCGACTCCCGCTTTAAGGGGGAATACCTCATCCCATAATTGGGGCAACCTACATTCATTTTTGTCTTGCAGTTCATCAGAACAACCAACAAGACAAAAAAGACCTCATCCCATACTTGGGGCAACTTACTCCTATTTTTGTCTTGCAGTTCATCAGAACAACCAACAAGACAAAAATGGGCAAATGTAGACACCAAAATTGTGTCTATTCCTTGGTCGACTCCCCCCTTGGTCCCCTTAGTCCACTTTTAAACATTCCTAAACCACACAATTATTAATTTAAAATAAAATACCTATTTTAAATTAATAACACCTCACCCATGACACACCACCCTTGACACCTCACCCTTGGATACCCTCATTTATCACCCTATGACTAATCATTCCAACCCTCCCACTAACCTCTCACACCTATTTAACCCACCTTTGACCATTTAACCATGACCACTGAACTCGATAGATGGAGGAATAGGCAAAAGGCTAAAAATAGCCTTTTTACCCATCTTCTAGCCACCGACGTCAGTTACCCGTCGATCGATGCCAACGGTATCACCGACATTGGTTGCTTAAAACCAACTTGTAGGCCAAATGGAAAACTAATCACAGACTTGAACGCTAATTCTGTGACCCAAAATTTGACTTCTCTCTCTCTCTCTCTCTGAGATGTACACCAAGCATCACAGGCTATAGGAACTCTGCATCAGTCACTCCACACCTGATTAAAGTATTACAAGAAGTCTTCTACATCAGCCGCATCAGCAACAGGTCTTCTACATTTTTGGTTCCCTGCTAAGGAGCTAAGTATTCTTCTTTTATGTCATTTCAGTAGCTTAGAATGTATTTGTAATTAGTTTCTTCTTACTCCTTCTAAGTACCATCAACTAGAACCAGTTATCAACCAGACCTGACCTGACTTTCCTCCTGGAGAGGCTGAAAAGCCTTCCCCATATCCTTCCCCCTTTTAACAACCTATCCTCTCCCTCTAACTCTCTACAGACCTTATTAGTCTCCCTGCAACCCTGCACAGACCCTTTTACCTCTCAGACCACTCTGTCAACCAAAGACTACAACCTGTCCAAAACTCACCCAAGTCCATTGCCCCTACCGATGTCGTCAACATAACCAATGTCAGCATATTGACCAACTGATGATGGCAGACTAACTAGTGTCAGTGACATTGACCAGCTGACAATGGCAGACTAATCGACGTCGGTGATTGTGGAAGACTGGTTGAAGGATTCAGGTATGCATTATCTATTTTTCTTTCTTTAAGTCTTTCTTTATTTCTTTCTTTATCTGACACTCTTTTATCAACTAGTGGATTGTCATCCCTCACAGAAGTCTTTGCACTTCTGGGACCGAGCTTTGCTTGGTAGTCCACCTTATATCCATCTAACAATCTCTTTGTTTAAGTCTTTCTCTCTACAGGTGTCATCCTCCACAGCCAAAGAGGAGTCCCTTCAATCGTCTAGATATGGTGCGCAACTTCATCTGGGTACGTACAAACCCTTGACCATTTAATCTTAGTTTCTTATTTCCTCTAAATGTAGAAAATCAAAAAATGAGTGGAAACACTTTCTTTGCATGCCCTTTCTTTCCACAATTCCAATAGGTTATTCTTCCATTTCTAGATTTGGATCTACTTCCCATTTTTGACTTTGATTTCCCTTTCTTGCCCTTCTCTCTTTGCCATCCCCTGCTTTCAACACTTAAAGCATTACCTGATGTTTTCCCTATGCTTTTCCTATGAATTTCTTCATTTAAGATAACACTAACAACATCATCAACTTTCAAGATATTTGAAGCAGATGCAATATTACTAGCTGCCATTACCAAACTATGCCAACTTTCTAGTAAAGAGCATAAGATTAAGAGAGCCTTAATTTCATCATCAAAAACTATTTTGACTAAATTTAACTGATTTACTATTGTATGGAAATCATTAAGATGACCAGATACAGATCCACCTTCTTGCATTTGCAAATTAAATAATTACTTCATAAGATATACCTTATTCAAAGCTGAGGGTTTTTCATATAAATTTTCTAAAGTATCCATTAACTCTATTGTTGTCTTTGCCTGTGATAAGTTGGAAATCACAGAAGCTACCGGGCTCAACCTTATAGATCCAAGAGCCTTTCTATCAAGAACATTCCATTTTTCATCTTCCATATCTATGGGCTTCCTTGAAACCCCACCCAATGGTAAATACAGATCTTTTTGATAAAGATAATCTTCAATCTGCATCCTCCATAATTGATCATTCTTTCCATTGAATTTCTCCATTCTTAGTTTACTTTCTTCTACCATTGCTTTACTCCCACTCAATTAGAAATCCCTGTGAGTGAATTCTATAATCAACAAACACTAACATGCTCTGATACCAGTTGTTAGTGTTTAGAGCTCTGATACTAGTTTTTAGTGTTTAGAGCTTTGATACCAGTTGTTAGTGTTTAGAGCTCTGATACCAGTTGTTAGGATCTTAGAGTACAATTGATTAATTTTGTATAAGCAACTAAACATGAAATTGAAACCAAAAGTAATAAGTAACTAGAAATCAAAAACAACAAATAATAGGAGATACGACAAACAACCAATATGTATTAAACTCTTTCAGAAGGAAATATAATGAAGAAATCTCTCTTCTCACACCTCGAAGATGTACAGTAATTCTCCCTCAAGAGTTCTCTCTCTCTCTCTCTCAATCAATTACAATCAACTCAATTACTGAATTGTTCCCCCTTCAATTACAATACTGCCCCATGGGTCTCTTAAATAGAATTAAAAGCAAATAATAATTAGAAAAATAGACTCAAGACTAGTTTTAGTCTTTACATGCAAACTAACTATTCTCCTAAAAATAGCAATTCTAGAAATGCCTGGAAACACATACAAGTCGGTGTTGGTTTGAAGATGATCGATGTCAGCCAACCCATAACTGATGTCAGTTGGTTCTGACTGATGACGACTGATGTCGATCGACCCCTAACTGATGTCAGTTGGTTCTGACTATTGTCGGTTACTGTGTTAGCTCATTAGTGAAGCTTTTAGCTCCACAACTCAACAATATATCTTAATTTATTGCATACATGATGTGTATAGTGCTCATAATAATTAAGACAAAACTCCTATGTTATGTTGATTTTGAGAGAGTTTTCTAAATGGGATTAGGTTGATATGAGAGTTCTATATATATATATATATATATATATATATATATATTTCAAGTGCAAAGAGTACATATATTCACTAAACTCCTTTCCCTCTAAGGTGCACAACTAAAAATATCCATTATTAAAAGATTTTGTCACCAAATATGGGCCTAACCAATTAGGCTTGAACATAAAACTTTATCCCTTATTATTATCTATTCTAATATCAAGCCTTAGTACAAGGTCTCCTACTTGAATTGGGTGCTCATGGACATTTTTATGGTATTTATAGTAATCCATATAGGACATGATCATTTTTTCATGTTATGTTACATTTGGGTAAGGGAAAGCAAATTTTTGTGAAAATTTGATAAGAATATTTTTATAATATTTTACCTCCTTACGAGGAGAGAGAAGATATGAGCTTGAGGATTTTTTACTGATCCTCAAAACTGATGTCGATTTGTACAATGTCTTAGGGTAAATTATGAGTTCATTCCTCAAGTTCTTGTAGGGTAGGTGGAAGGTAAATGGTTTCTTTGTTTATCCTAACATCTAAATTTCATTTTTTCCCTTTATGAGGGGACATTGATTGAATACATTAAAGAGGTAGATCTTTAGATTCTTTAGGGGACTTATCTTTATCCCTCAGTACTTTGACCATGCTAACATGGTGGACTTTGACAATGGAGTTGATAACCTCTAAACCAAGGGATCTATGAGGACTATAAGTTCCAACCCAATATGGGTTAAATGGGAGTTTAATGGGATCAATATTTTCTAGTATGCTAACAATTTTAGCTGTAGACTTATTTGAGATGGTTGGTTATGTCACCATATTTTATATACACACTTTTTCCATTGTCTTAACCCCATTTTCTTCAATTTTTTACTTAGAAAATCTTTGGGGGTTTCATAATTTGACTTCAAGACACACATTGTGGTTATCAAGGATATTTGTATTTAGGCTATAGAGCGGGCTTCACCACACTATTACTAGGAAAGTGGTAATCAATGTGAATCCCTATTATTTTATTTAGGGTTGATTGGTGGACTTTGAATATATTTGAGTCACCTAAGCAACAAATACCTTTCCTTGGTGAAAAAATATAATTTCTTGGGAAAGAGTTAAAGGGATGGCCTTCATTCTATGGATTTGTATCCTTCTTAGAATCATGTTATAATTTATATCCTTTTATATCACATGTAAATATGTAACCATGGTCTTGAGGCCCAAAGTTACATGCACTACAATGGTCCAAATAGAAGAGGATTTGAGTTTTTATAGCCTCATAAAGTGTTTTTAGTTTTTGAACAATTGATTTTTCCATAACCAAGCTTATGGAGAAATGAAAAGGGGACTAAATTGATAACCACCACATCATCAACCATTTCTCTCTTCACTAATTGTTATAAATCCAAACCTATACATACAAATATGGATCCCCCCTCCTAGCCATCTTAGTGTTTGGGGGAAGACACATGTGGCCAAAAAAGTAGCCAGTACCCTAGTGGATATATATTCAAGTATATATAGTTTATTTGGGCATGAGGTGAAGGATTGATGCTAGATATATGCCTTGATCCTAAGGCTTTGAGCAATTCTAAGTTATGGGTAGAAGAGTTTATAAAAAATTCCATAAAGGAAATGTTGGAAACCATCTTTGTAATATTAATAACTAGATAAGAGTTTCCCATGGGCCTAGGATTAGTTTGGATATTGGTATATAAAATGATTTTAGAGAGGGGATTTATTAGGTTATACTCATGTCTAAGAGTGATGATATTTGCATTCACACTTATTTTTATTTCTATGACACCTATCATCTAGTTTTCTCGTGATGGCCTAATTGGGGAGCCACATCAGGGTTGGTCAATGTTAGAGTAGGGGTTTTATTTTTTCAAATATTTATTTATTATGGGATTTTTTCCCTCACTTGGTGTTTTCTTACTTTCATGGAGAAGCTTTCTTATGTGTGAAATTTGACAGGGTGACTAGGAAGTAATTCCCTTGACTAGCTATTCCAAGTATGGGAGTTACTCATTTATTCTTGGCTTTGTTGACCACCTTTTGTGAGGAAATATTTATTATTTTAGGAAATTGCCAAAGGGTGAGGTCTAGTTTGACAGGTGGATAAACCACCTTTCATTCAAAACAATACTTTTTCTCTCTTGATTGCTCACCATGTATACTTATTTTGGATGCATTATTGGCTGATCTTGACATCCTTTTGTCTTGTAAATCACAAATTTTTAACATTTACACTGATTTTTATAGACACATTCTTAGTTTTTCTCAACATCTTTTGAGTGTGCATTGTTTGTAACATTCAAGGGGGTTCACAATTTTAAAGTTCAAGGGGGTGTACTATGTTCTAAGTCACTCTTTATTTCTTCTTGCACTTTCATTTCTCTAACAACTTCAAATATAGCCACTGCACTTTATTTTTGCACAATATACACAAGTTTAATTAATCCACTAACACCATTTAACTACTATGAATGGAAAACCAAAATGTAAATTATATTAAGGAACAAGGGTTTACATCATATTATAATGGGTAATGAAACTGAACCTTTTACAAAAGTAGAAAACATTAAGTGGTACAACCATTGTGATGAAGCCTATGGGTTTTTGTGTCTTTACATGTCTCCGAATCTTCTCTTTTACTTAGAACCTGATAAATTTCTCAATGAAATATGGACCATATTGGTATTTGTTTCCGGGAAGCTAGATGTGATGAGAGGTCATGAACTTTAAAATGAGATTATCAACATATGTCATAGAAATTTTGACACCCTTTAGGAATTCTTCACCAAGTTCAAGTCTTCAAGATTATAGTTGAAATAATTTGGAATAGAGAAGATAGATGACCAAATTATTCTTTATATACTCTTTAAGCTAGGTCCTGACTACTCATTCTTTGTCTCTACTTTCCCTGCCACTAAAAGTTATCTAAGCACTACATGGAAAATGCCCTCTTTATATGCCTTTATTTTTGACTTAACTTAGAAGACAGACATGTTAATATAGATGGGCATATTAAAGTCCAAAAAACCTCAATACTTAATTACTAGGAATGGGAAAGCAAAAACTTCAAACAATGAGAAGAAGAAGAGGAATAAGGATCAAGAGAATAAGAAATAATCAACCTCTACAACAACAACTATTGAACCTCCTCTTTTAATAACAAACCTAAGAAAGATAAGGTTAAGTGTACCTATTATAATAAAAATGGGCATGATGAACACAAATGCATGAAGAAATAAATTGATCACATAACTCAACTTATAGAGAACAACATAGATGTTCATTATTCTATCAAACAAAATTCATCAACTCAAGCTTTGACCTCTTCATGGGTTATTTACTTGGGTGCTTCCCACCATATGGGCTCTTCAAAAGTTGAGTTTTTTTCTTTAGAGCCTTGTAGCATGTCTTCTATCACTTGGGTGATGACACTTTAGTAGAAGTTATAGGGAGAGGCTCTATTGAAATGGATG
The DNA here is from genome assembly GCA_037957365.1 of Torreya grandis. Taxonomy (NCBI): domain Eukaryota; kingdom Viridiplantae; phylum Streptophyta; class Pinopsida; order Cupressales; family Taxaceae; genus Torreya; species Torreya grandis. The sequence goes on along the minus strand of JARHVA010000640.1, from coordinate 2,063,562 downwards.
GAGGAACATTCAATAATGCTTTAATTTTTCCATCACTTTCAACTAATATCCCATTAGTTTACCAAATCACTCACATTAGTAAAGGCATGTGGGTAGATTTTTCAACAAATTCAGTCACAATTAGAGAACTACAAAATTATTCTAAAATGGTAGTGGGTAGGGTAGATCACCAAGCCATATTATATACCTTATCACATTGTGTATCTAATTCTTCTCCATCTGCATTGTTGAATCATTCAAATGTAATTATTAAAATTTGACATGAGTGGTTTGGCCAACTCAACTACCACTACTTAGAACAACTCAGTAAAAATTACATGGTCATACATTTATGTTTATTCCATTTCTTTAAGTGTCTTTGTGAGGGTTTTACCCTTAGGAAGCATCTTGAAGAGAAATTTCATGAGGGAAAATATTAGAGGGATTCACATACATTAGAGTTAGTACGTAGTGATATATCTAGGACTTTTCTCAATCTATCTTTCACAAGAGATAAGTATTTCCTTACCTTCATTGATGATTTATCAAGATAAACATGGGTTCACTTCCTTAGGAAAAAATATGAAGTTTTTTGACAAGTTTCAAGACTTTAAAAATCTTGTAGAGAAAAAATCTAAGAAATGCATCAAGGTTCTTCAAATTGATAATGGGGGTGAGTATGTCAACAACATGTTTGAGAAATTTTGCACAACATAGGGGATTGATTTGTAGAGGATAGTTCCTTATAATCCTCAAAAGAATAAAGTTGTATAATGAAATAATATGTCCTTGAAAGAGATGGATAACTATATGATTAACTCTAAGTCATTGGCACCTTAGTATTAGGCCAAAGCCATTAATTATTCTTTTTATATTCATAATATGGTTCCTCATAAAGCTTTAAAGGTAGCACTCCCTCTGAAGCTTGGCACAATAGAAAACTTGTAATTGAGAAATTTAGGGTTTTTAAATCTCTAGACATGGAACATATACTAAATAAGAAACACAAGGGTATGGAACCTTAGATTAAGCCTTGCATCTTCATAGGGTATTCAAATGGTGTCAAGGGGTACCACCTTCTTCATCTAACCATACATGATATATTTATTAAGAAAAGTGTTCACTTTTAGGAGAGTCCCTTATACTCAAGATTTGACACTTCTCCCACTTCATTGGACTCACTTGGATTTGATTTAGATGATTTATATTAGCATCATCACATTATAGAGGTTGAGGACACTTCTTCTAGTTATGATAGTGAGAGTAGTGATGGGAACTCATCTTTATCCACATCTAGACACTCTTTAAAGGATGATGATTCTCTACATGACTCATCCCTTTGGTCTACTTTGGGCTACCAATACATTGCAAATCATAGGTACATGGGTTGGGGATATTTTAGATGACATGTAAACATGTTCAAAGTTTCAGGGTGAGCCATATGATTTTTATGCCTTTGCCTTAGACTCGTAGACTTTTTGAGAGGCTTAAGGTATTCTTAAATGTGATTCTATCATGAATGAGGAGTATAACTCCTTAATTAATAACCATACTTGGGACTTGACACTTTTTCCTAATGGAATAAAGATAGTTTGATGTAGATGGATATATTAGAATAAGTATGTAACATATGGGTCCATTGGCAAGTTCAAGGCATGGTTGGTCACCAAATATTTCTCATATGTACCTAATATCGACTACATAAAGACCTTTACATCAGTTACCAAGATGAACTTAGTCAGACTCACACTTTTTATTATCAAATCCAATTATTGGGATGTTCATCAAATGGATGTTAAGAGTGCCTTTCTTCATGGTTATCTTGAGGAGGAGATTTACATGGAGCACCCTCTGGGATTTTTTGAGGATTTTTATTTTGTATGCAAACTCTACAAATCTGTTTATGGCCTTAAACAAGCCCCTAAGACTTTGTATGACAATATGTATTCCTTCCTTATTTTAGTAGGATTCACTAGATGCCATTCATAATCAAACATTTATCTCTTATAACATGATGATTTTCTCTTGATTCTAGTTCTTTATGTTGATGATTTTCTTATCATTGTAGATCTTCTTCAGCCATTGTAGTGGTGAAAAGGGATATTATAGATAGGTTTTTAATGGTAGACTTGGGATTGCTACATTACTTCCTTGGGATTCATATTTCTCAGTTAGACTCAGGGATCACTTTTGCACAACCTAAGTATGCTCTCAACTTATTTTCTCAGATTCACATGGTTGATTGTAAGGTAAATTTGAATCCCTTTATATCTAGATTCAAAATTTAGGTAGTTTTCACTTCACCTTTGGTCTATGCTACCTTATATCAACAAATTTTAGGCAACCTTATCTACTTGACACATACCAAACTTGACATATCATATGTAGTGGGCCTAGTCTCTAAATTCATGTAAGAACCCCATGAGATACACTAGAAATTAGCTAAGAGAATCTTGCACTACATTTAGGGAACCCATAGATTTAGGATTAATTTTATAGTTGGCATTGACATCAACTTTATTGGTTATACTGACTCAGATTGGGCTAGAGATATTCATAATTGTAAGTCGACTTCAATTTATAGTTTATCCAATGTTTAGGTCTAATTAGTTAGTCAAACAAGAAGAAAAATGATATTACTTTATCATCTAATAAGGTATAGTACATGGGGGGATGTCAATGTTTCCATTGCGTCCATTTAGATTTAGGGGATTCTCACTAAGTTTGGTATCCAATTTAAATGACCTACCATCATCTACTATGATAACCAAAGTACTATTTATATTTACAAGAATTTGGTCCAACATTAGTGGATCAAACATAGAGATTCACATGTATTTCATCAAATAAATCATTCATTGGGATAGCATTAATCTAATATATTACTAAATTATATAGTGGATTGTAGACATCTTCACCAAACCTTTCACGGAGAGTAGTTATCTTTACTTCCAGGCTCCTCTTGAGATTTAGGATACTACAACATCATCTTCTAGGGGGCTTATAGTCTCTTCTTTTTATGTCTCTCTTTTGGGGGGAATTTTTTCCTATGGGTTTTATTATTTTATCTACTTTATGAGATATTTATTTTTACATGGGTAATTCATCAATCCTAGTTTTTAGAACCCATATTTTTACACTACTCATCTAAGTTTTGCTTATGGAGGGTGTTAGAGTAGGGTTTTATTTTTGGTCATATTTATTTATTATGGGATTTTCCACCTCACTTGGATTTTTATTAATTTATGGAGATGTTTGATTATGTGTACAGGTTGATCAGGTGACTAGGAAGTAATTCCCTTGATCGACTATTTTGAGTATGGGAGTTACTCCTCTATTCTTGGCCTTGTTGAACACCTTTTATGGAGGAGTTACTATTCTATTTTGGGGGTATGTTGACCACCTTTTCTAGAAGATTTACTTGAAACTCTCTTATTTTTACTTCTCACATTTGTGAGCTTTGTTAATGGAATTTTAGATTTTGGCTCTTATCTTTTTTTAGATAGGTTTCAGGGTTTATGGGGCCCCTTCCCATTAAATTAAAAACAAATATTACAACCAAAAAAACTAAAGTGTATCATCAACCATAGGATAAAATCATAGGTCAAACATGATCACAACATCAACAAGGATGCAACAATACAAACATATATAAAAACAAACCAAAGAATCTTATATAACCAAATTAAGTTCCTTCATTGCCCTCTTTATGAAAGGAGAGAAGTGTCCTAGAGGAAGGTTCAAGGATAGGACACCCTTTTTTATTACTCCTTACTATGGTCCATTCTTATTGATTATCTAAATTATCTGAAACATATTAAAAAATAAAATATTTATAATTTGTGAGGCCACTAGAAACAACATTTCTACAATATTTGGTTACCATTAATGACTCAGCTGAACCCACCTCATAAGAAGTTAACTCCTTAAGAACTAATGACGGATTCACAATAAGAGGCATACTAACATATTCCCCCTAAGACTTCATCATTGTTTCACTTACAGGATTAGAATAAGTAATAAAATGATGAACTAAGAGATGATCCTTCATAGCATCCTTCTACCATGATGAATCCACTTTACTCTTAAATATATGTCAATAAGCAACCAAATGACTAGTTTTGAAACATCTCCAACATCTAAAGGGTAATAAATCATAATCAAGGATTTGAGTCCAAAAATGTCCTTTGACATTTAACTCAATGACTACTAGGAGAGATTAATAAATATCCAAACATACCAGAATCTTGAAAAAAGTGGTTCATGAAAATTTGGAAGTAAAAGCATCAATTTTTAGCAGATCACCTAAGGTTCCACCAATTATTGACAAACAAGATTTTATCCAAAATTGAAGAGGAAGATATGAAAATGTCACCCAAGTAGGACTGATAATAAGGTTTTCCTAAAGAGGATTGAAAGAATAAAACTAGGGTTTAATAAAAAGGATATGTTAATCCCAACTCTAATAGTTAGCCTGAACCAACTTATTATAGTTTAAAAGACTGTCAAAAACCATAATAAAAAACCCTTTGGTATAAGGATATAATTTCAAACCATCCTCCATTAAATGACACCATGAAACTTAAATCCATTGGTAGAGAGTAGGGAGGCTAGGCCAAAATCTATCAAATCTTCAAATTAGACCCTATTTTGAAAACCACTCCACTTTATAACACCTCCTATAAAGCCTCATCCTCAAATGACATAAATGGAATGGATTTTGACATGCCTACCATTTATTTCTCACCCTCAATGACTAAGTTATAAAAATATTTGGCCTTTGATGAAGCATCAAAATTTGATTCCAACCCTACCGCACTATTTGAAACCTTAACAATAAACAATGAAGGTTTTTTCTATCTTTAACAAGTCTTACAAAATTAGGGCACCCACCTATTGTCACCTCTATATGCCTAAATCCATTAGAATATTTAAACCCCAAAATGATTTTGCATTATTTATGGTGTATTGCAAGCCCTGAACTAAGCTTACCCAATGACCTTTCTAAGTAGGGATCATTGTTGTCTAACAGAGACTAAAACACTGACGTCATGAAAATAGATCCAAAATTATTCATCACCATCAAATTAATTAGAATTTTTAAACCCCAAAATGGTTTTACATTATTTATGGTGTATTGTAAAGCCTAAACTGGCCTTACCTAATGACCTTTTTAATTAGGGATCATCACTTGCTATCAGAGACTAAAACACTGATGTCATGAAAGTGGATCCAAAATTATTCATCACTATCATTGCAAGGATGCAAATAGGGCATGGGTGGTAGAATTGGTAACAACATAATCCTCTTAGGTTTCCTCCAAGCACTCCTTAACAAGCTCCTTTTAACTCTCTTCTTCTCTCCTAAAAAATAACTCCCAAACAAAATAATATTGGATCCTACCTTGTCTTGTGCAATATTCTCTCATTATTGTTTCATTTTGATTTTAGCTACTTTGTGGTATGCACCTAATTGGTTTGTGTAATCACTTAGTTTATGCATTCAATGTATCTAAAACTTGGACTTGATCTCAATAGTCAATCCATAAATAGAAGATTCAACATCATGGATTTTATCCAAAAAATGTTGGTTGGTTAGGCCATCAAATGGTTATTTTAGATGTTACATTATTTGTGGTTAGTAAATGGATTTTTTATATGCACAAATTGTAATTTTGGGGTTTCACAGAATCTGTTGATGAAGTTTAAGGGTTTGGATTAACATTCCCTAGGAACATGTCTACAAAGGTTTATCTTTTGTCCTCAGGGATTCTTTCTATAAATTTATTAAACTATCTACAAGAATGGGTATCATGGACAATAAATCTATGGAAAACAAAATATACATTGGGATTGTAATTCCTAAGCCTCTCTTTTTGTCCCTTTTGACCAAAACTTTGTTGGTTGTGTCTGAGGATCATTTTCTTGGCTCCAAGGCCTCTATTTATATAGAAAAGGGGGAAGAGAGAAGGGGAAGAAAGAAGTCACTAATGGTAGGAACTCTCATGTAATACTTCCTTGTTTCCCCTAAATGTGTCACTCAAGATCACTTGACAATCCTCTCAAGCCCCTCCCATATTTAAGTTTTTATTTTGGCGTATCTAAGAAGCCATGTTATGAGTAGCTGGAATGTCTCTTCTTGGTATGATGAATTTAAATGTCAAATGATGATTGTGGGGAGTAAAATATGGTGGATGAGAGCCTTCATAATTTATAGCTACCAGTCACTTAGACTCTCCCATGCTCATTGGTCATCCTTGCGCCACTTGTCCTTTACTAATTAGTCTTTTTTGCTCTAGCTTACACCACATGGTAACCTTTCATTCATTGCATTATGATTCTTGTGTTGCTAGACCAAGCTTAAGTTGAGCACTCAAAGAATCTTGATTTACTCTATGCATAGTAATTTGGGTTCTTTGATCTCTCCAACTTTGGACGTTCTCAGATCCTTTACTTATAAATCCTTTTAAGTAGAGTACTTGGAGAAACCTGATTTACTCTGTGTAGAGTAATTTGGGTTCTCTAAGCCTAATTAATTTGCACTTGTCCATCTTGAAATCGTCTCACTTTGTTGTTTCCCAAGCCTTAAAACTTCAAGTTTTCCAAACCTGATTACTTCCAATGGCTAGTCACTTATCCTAATTTTGACATCCATTGGTCCATCATTTACTTTGGACACTTAGTCTCAAGCTTCCTTCTCAGCTTATTTCTTTTGAGTAAATCTTCCAAAGGAATTTATTTAAATAATTTGTCTAAAATAATTCTTTTAGAATTTTTTTTTGTGTCTATCTTCAAAAATTACCTTTCAAATGTTTTAAAATGAACTTTCTTAAAGGGTGAGAGACAGTTCAGGCTTCCTGAATGTCCCTTCAGAATTCTATGAATGATCCTCTTGAAGGGAAATATACCCTTCAAGAATTTTTAAATGATCCTTCCAAAGGGTAAAATACCCTTCAGGAAACTTGCAATTTTAGAAGAAAAAGCCCTTCAAATTTATGAAGTGTACCTTCAAGTTCTTGAAATACCCTTCAAAAAATTTGAAGAGGATCTTCAAAAAAGTTGACTGGTCCCTTTTGTCCTAAAAAGGCCCTTCAAAATTTTGAAAATGCCCTTCATATTTTTTGAAAAAGACTCATCCCTTGAAGAACCTAAAATACATTGTCCATGAGTAATTTAGGTTTGTAAACCTAAATTACTTCTACTTATAAAACATTTTAAAATTAAGCACTATTGGAAACTTGATTTGCACTGTGCCCTCAGAAACCCAAAGTTTTCACTACCAAAAAACTTGAAGTCATCCCAAAGACTTTCCATTTCCTTTCCTAAAATCTCCCTTTTTCATACTTAGGCAAATTTTGATATGTGGGATAAAAATGACCAACATTTCTAGTGATTCACAGGGAAGCATGCCTGCTATGCTTGAGAACCTAGCTCATTTGATTCATTTGATCCATTGGGAATGGAATCACTATTTTTGTACAAAGTTGGATTTATCTATTTATCTCCCTTGAAGCAACAAGAACAACCAAAATGAAACAATTTTTTCACAAGGCAATTAGGGAAGGAAAAACACATAACTAAAATAGATGTGCACAAGGCAATTAGGGAAGGGAAAACACATAACTAAAATAGATGTGCATAAGGCAAAATGTACAATAACATACAATAGCTGCAAACTCCTTTAATAACATGGATTTAGATGAATCTTGTTGACTGGGATGGGTAATACGTCCCCATTTAATTGGGCAAGCTGAAAAGTTTTATATTATTTGTGTTCATGGATCACATAAGGGCCACTCCACAACCTATCAAACTTGGTATGGTTTCCTGGTTTGGCCTATTTTGAGTCCCATTTGAGAACCAGGTCTCCCTCCTTGAAATTCCTTGCTGTAGCTCTCTTGTCAAAAGCCTTTTTGACCTAAGCTTGATGTTCCTCTAACATCTTCATTGCAAAGTTTCTTGTCTCCTCAAGCTCTGTGAGTTCTACCAATCTCACATTCATGGGTTCATCTTCTAGCAGATCTAGCTGATGGGCTAGTTCTAATATAGGTAGCTCAAGGGAAATGGGTAACTTGGCCTCCCTTCCATATATTAGAACATATGGAGAATTTCCAATAACATCTTTAGGAGTTACTCGGTCAGCCCATAAGGTTGTCTTTAACTTGGTGTGCCACATCCTCTGATTCTCCTCCATGGTCCTCTTGATAATCCTCAACAATTTTTTATTTGTGGACTTAGTCAGTCCATTTATTTGAGGCTAATAATCTGAGGAAGTACTGAGTTAGATGCCCATTTTGAAAGCCCATTCACTTTTTTTCAAACCAAGGAAAGTCAAAGCATTATCAGATATGATAGTGGATGGAACACCAAACTTGGTCATAATGTTATCATAGAAATCTAAGACTACATTTTCATTAGCTTCCTTCAATGAAATGGTTTCCACCCACCTGATGAAGTAATCAGTTGCAATAAGCACCCACTTATGCCTTGCACTTGATGGGGGGTTGATCACACCAATGAAATCTAAACCCCACTGCATGAATGGTTTCTCTACTTGAGTTAGGATGAGAGGAAAAGATACTAACCTTTGCTTACCTATGAAAAGATCACATTCTTGACACCTCCTCACCCATGCATAAGTTTCCTTGAAGAGGTTGGGATAGTAGTAACCATCCCTCATGATTTTTGTTGCAGTAGTCCTTAGAGTGAAATAACCTCCTACAGGCCCATCATAAAAATGATCCAAAATCTTGGCCACTTGATCATCATCTATGTACCTCAGGAGCACTCCATTGAGGTTTATTCTAAACAAAACCCTATCAACTAAAGCATAAGGTATGGACTAAAGTTTGAAATACCTTATTTTATCTTTGTAAATACCTTGAGGGCACTCACATATTAGCAGAAAGTATGTCATATCATGGAGCCAACTAGTGTGAGGTGGAGGTGCATCTGCTTGTGGGTTATCTTATGTTACCAAGATGACCTCTTTATCTTTATGAAATCCATCAATGATATGCTCACATAAGCCTTTACCTCTTACTAGCTTATTGACCTTGATATGCACATCATACTCCATGACTTTAGTAATCCAACCAGTTCTTTTTTCGCTCAAATCCTTATTAAGAAGGAAGTCTCTTACTCCAAGCTAAGACACCATAAGGTGGATCTTGTTGTTGGATAGCATTGGCCTAAACTTATTGAGGCTCCTTACTGTTGAAAGGACTTGATTTTCTACAAAGGTATACCTCACCTCATACTCTTCAAGCCCTTGATTGAAAAATGCTAATGGCTATTCAAGTCCTTTACCATTTCTCTGCATCATCATAGCTGATATGTTATCAATATTGGCAAAAGCATACAATATGAAATCCCTTGAGAAATCAAGATTCATAAGTGTGGGTGCTTGAGCGATGGCTTTGTTGATAGCCTCAAATGTTGACTTACCTTCATTTGACCAAGTGAACACTTGGTTATTTTTTAGCATAGCAGTGATGGGTCTAACCAAACTTGAAAAATTTGGGATAAATCTTCTCACAAAGTTTATCTTTCCAAGGAAACTTTGGAGTCCCTTCTTATGCTTGGGTAGGGATAAGGCCAAAATGACACTTATTCTCTCAGGATCAATGGACAACCCTTCCTTTGAGATGATGTGGCCCAGTATCTTGCCTTCATGCACTTCAAACACACACTTCTTGGGATTCAAATAAATCCCATACTCTCTACATCTTTCAAAAATTAGCCTTAGGTAGTCCATATGTTCACTGGCATTCTTGGAGAAAATTATGATGTCATCCAAGTAAACTAGCACCATTTGGTTTAACAACTCTTGGAAACTCATGTCTATGGCTCTTTAGAAATTTATGCCAATATTTGATAGACCAAAGGGAATCTTTTGGTATGCATATGTGCCCCATTTGGTGGTGAAGGCAGTCTTGTACCAATCTTCATCTTTCACCCAAACTTGGTTGTAGCTAGAAAATCCATCCAATAGAGAGAAATGTTCTAATCCTGAAACTACTTGGAGAAGTTACTCCATGGATGGTAGGGGGTATTGATCCTTCAAGGAGACTTTTTTCAAATCTTTAAAGTCCACACAAAGCCTAATATCCCCACTCTTTTTTTTACAAGAACCAATTTGGCTACCCATGATGAATGTTTGATGGGAAAGATGATCCTGGACTCTATCAACTTGGTTAGCTCCTTCCTCATCAGCTCTTCAATATTGGGGTTAACGAGCCTTTGATTTTACCTCACATGCCTATCATTGGCCTCCAACTCTATGGTATGTTGATCTAGCATAGGATCAAAACCCTTTAGGTCACTGTACTCCCAAGAAAAAAATGTTTGCATACTCTTGGAAAAGTACTATGAAAGCATACCTCTCAGCCATGTTTCTTACATTCCCAAGCTTGAGAAGCTTATCCTTGAAGATGAGGACTCTCTCATAGTTTTATTCATTAGTTGACATTACTGCCTTGTCTTTCCTCATATGGTCTCCTTCATGAAAAAGGCCTTCAAGTGTAACCAACCCCTTAGAAAGTTTGTTTGACTTTAGCTGAACAATCTGATCCTCATATTGATGTTGTAATTTAGCTTGGATGAAGGAGGAGAACTCAACTTCCTGCTATAAGAAGCAAGAAATTTTATTGTCACTCTAAAAAACCTACTAGTGGGATTCATTATCTGGTACTAATGGCCTCACCACCACCTTGACATGTGGCTGAACCTTGGTTTCTTTTAGCTCACTTGGAATGTCAAACTGAGCTCCCATAGCTGCTAGCTTGTCAACATATTGGTTATGATTTCTTGGGATAGCTTGAATTCCAAAGGCCTCAAAATATTTAATTAGGTCCCACACTCAATTTTTTTAGGACCTCATCAAGGAATTCTTTGTAACGTTCAAGCCTTAGACTTGGTTTACTATGAGCTCGTTATCCCCATTAACTTGAAACAGTTTGATTCCTCTTTTATTGTCCCATTGAAGGCCATGAATCAAGCCTTAATATTCTATTGTATTTGAAGAGAAGCTAAAATAGAACCTATAGGAAGAGAAAATTTTATTACCTAAGGGTGAAACTAACATTGCCCTAACACCTACACCATTTTTTCTCCTTAAGCCATCAAGGAATAACTTCCATAAACCACTGGGGTCTTCTTTAGGTCTAATGAGGGAAGGCATGGGTTGATTCTCTTCATGTAGTAGATAGACACCATGTCTCTTTCCTCAACACCCTCCAAAGGGTTAAAAAATTATTTATCTCCCCATAGCTCATCTAAGAACAAGTCTAGAACTTCTTTAGGATGAGTGTTTAGCTCGTGTCTAATTGTAAACTCATCCTCATCAAGGATGGTACAATTGAGGTTTATGTTATCTGGCTAATGGGGTTTAATGTGGAATTGTGCCATGGGTTTAGCCTTGATCAAGACTTTAGTCCTATACCTAATTTTGAATGTCATGTAAGACCAATTTGTTGTAAGATAATTCCCAATCTTGGTTGTGAACTCTTTGGAAAGACATAATACAAAGTGAGTGACATCTAGAATCAACATGTCTTGCACCATGGACACCCTAGGACAAGCATGCAAGGTTAGACTCAAATTCTTGATGATACTTGATGGCTTTGTGGAAGAACCATCAAGATGCATGACTCCCTTAGTGTGTGGCTCATACTTGATGTTTAGCTAGTCAATAATAGACTTTTGCATGACTAAGATGCTGGCCCCACTATCCACCAAGTAGTTGTGCACCAAGGAGTCACTGATGATTAATGAGATGTAGAATGGGGGGGGGGCTTGGTCACACTACTTGACCTTTCTCCCAAATGACTCCTAGTTACATTAGTGAAGACTTGAAATTCCTTGCTTGGTTACTTACCTACAGCTATAGAAACACTCATCTTAGACAAACCTTCCTGAAGACTGTCTACTTGGCCAGGCATGGAAAGCATGTCCCACATTGGTACACTCACACTAGATTTCTTCATTTACTCCATAATGTTGATTGGCGTATCCCCAACCTTTGCATAGGTTTTGGGAGTAATTACTATTAGCTTTGTCAGTGAAGGAGTGATGACAAGAGGTTCTTTAAAAGCTTCTTGATTATCACCCATATTCCTTCTCTTGAACCTTGTGTTTGCTGAGACTGGGACATGAGATAAAATAGGGGTGGCCTGTTGATCGGAAATATAACACTCCTCTTGCTCATTGATGACCATTGAGGCTTTTGGATGGTTTGAACCCTAATTTGAGCCTTATTCTTGTGGAGGTTATTCTTGCTTTGTCAGCATGGGCACCTCTATGCTTTGGTCCATAAGAGCCTAGTTATATCCATAAGCAACAACCTACTTCCATTGATATTGAATGCCTAGTTGGAGCCATTATTTGGGACAATGGATTATCTAAAAGAGTGGTTCCAAGTCATTGTCCCTTCAGCCTCCTGACCCACATTATTCAAAATTGGGACCAAGGAGTTGGAAGGTCCTATAGTGCTTGGATTATAATTATGTTGCCTAGCATAGTTAGGCTACCCCTATCCTTGGAAACCTCCTTTGTAGGGTGGCCTATTAGCTTGATAAGGTTGCTGCTGAGGTTGATACTGAGCTTGATAAGGCTTGCTATAAGCCTGATACCTCTTGACATTGACCACATCATTCCCCAAGGATTAGAGCATGCTTTTCAATTCCAACTTATTCTTCTGCTCTTAGGAGTCATTGGATCCACTAGTAGAGGCCTTATTTTGCTTAGGTGAGGGCACCGTAGGAATTTTTGGCATTGGAAGTATAAGATCAAGTAGAAAAATGAATGTAGTGGTCTAATCTCTAGAAAAAGAAGCATTGGGGGTCTAGAAGTAAGTTTTCTAGCTTGAACTAGGCAATTTTCTACCTTGATTGCCACCTCGTATGCATCTAGCAGTATCTCTCCTCCCATATATTGAATCATTATAGCTATGCCACTATTGAAAGCCTTCAAGTAATACAAGAACAAAAATTTCAAAGATGGTCTAATAGCTATTGGAATTTTATCCCATGCCTTCTAAAATCTCATATTGAAGTCTTGCATGACTTCATGAGGATCTCTCTTGATTGTGGTCAGCTACTCTGCAAGTGATAGATGATCACTCTTATCTACAAACCTTTTACATAGGACTATTCCTAGATTATTCCATGAGTGGATAGAATTAGGAACCAGGCCCCTATACCAGTCTAATGCCTTTCCTTTGAAGGATACAACCAATATCCTAACATCCATGTTCACCACTATGATATTGTGAATGTTTTAGAAGTTGGCTATGTTTGTTATGTTCTTATTAGGAGTTATAACTTTGTCTCCTATATACTAAGGGACACTTTTGAGGGCTGCTAATGGCATAGAATCATATTGTGGTAAGTTCAAAGGGCTTTTGTTTTTGAAGCCCATAAAATATCTTTGGAGAATCATAATAGCAAGAGGGTTTGATAAAGATATTCTTGCATAGGTATACCTTCTGCCTGGTTTAGGAGGGTAACTTCTTATGTAAGAGTGAGTATAGGAAAACCTTAACCTTCTTGTTGATTTTAAAGGTAATCTAACAAACTCAAAAGGAATACCTATAGAATTTGATCTTGTAATCACCTTTGGCATGAAATATAGCTACTACTCTACCAACAGATAGTTGGGTGTTCTTTGGAGTCACTAGATGTTGAAGGTTGAATGCTACCACTACTATGAAATGATCAAAACAACATCAAATTTGACCAATCTTTCATAAAAAATTAAAATAAAATGGTATTTGTCCCACAGGGTGTACTAGAACTATTATATCTTGGATTTGCACCCTAGTGAGAGAGTTCTTCAGGCTCCCTCACTTCTAGCTACAAACATGGGAATAGCCTCAAGATGTGGGTATCCTATGGTGAGGTTGAAATCTAGGATTTTTATGAGGCTAGTTCCTCAGGTGCTTCACTTCAGCTCTTGATATCACACTAAAATATACTATCATCTAAGGAAAAAGGATAGGAAGATTACTTGAAAAGAAATATAAGCTAAGGGAGGTGATGCACCAAAAGCAAGTGATCCACTTGGTCTGGTGAAAGAGCCAACTACTGATGAATCCAAACAAGATATGGGCTATTCTGGTTCTATCTCAAGGCCATAGGCATGGATATTTTGCATGGAGGTTGGAGAGAAGCTTTACATTTTGAAGGATAACAAAATAGGTCTAAGGGAGACACTATGAATTGGTAACATTTCAAAGGGAGCTCAACACATAGACACTTCATGTAATCTTGCACAAAATTGAGAGGATTAAAAGCAAGGTATTGGAATAAATTGTAGGTGATGAATGAAAATCATACATTCTGCAAATGAAACCAAATGTGCACACTTGTTTTAACTAGAAACAAAAAAAGTCTTCCTTATATTGCTTCAACAGAGTCTTTTACAAAGCAATTTTTGCAAAGTAACTCTATCACCAATTTTGGGATAATTTTCTTGGCTTCAAGGCCTCTATTTATATATAAAATGGGGAAGAGAGAAGGGTGATAAACAAGAAGTCATCGATGGTGGGAAATATCACATTGTACTTCCTTGTTGCCCCTAAATGCATCACTCAGGATCACTCGATAATCCTCTCAAGCCCCTTCCATCTTTAATTTTTTCTTTTGGCATATCTGAGAAGCCATGTTGTGAGCAGATAGAATGTCTCTTCTTGGCATGATGCATTTAAACATCAAATGATGATTGTGGGGAGTGAACTATGGCAGATGAGAGCCTTTGTAATTTCTAGCTACCAGCCATTTGGACTCTTTCATGCTCATTGGTCATCCTTGTGCCACTTGTCCTTTACTAATTGGTCCTTTTTACTTTAGCTTACACCACATGACAACCTTTCATTTTTTGCATCATGATTCTCACATTGTCGGACCAAGCTTAAGTTGAGCACTCAGAGAATCCTAATTTTTTCTATGCAGAGTAATTCAGGTTCTTTGATCTCTCTAACTTTGGACTTTCCCAGATCCTTTACTTATAATGCCTTTTAAGTAGAGTAGTTGGAGAAACCTGATTTACTCTATGCATAGTAATTCAAGTTCTCTAAGCCTACTTAATTTGGACAATTCCATCTTAAAGTCTTCTCACTTTGTTGTTTCCCAAGCCTTAAAACTTTAGGCTTTTCAAACCTGATTACTTCCAATGGTTAGTCATTTATCTTGATTTTGATGTCCATTGGCCTATCATTTCCTTTAGACACTTAGTCTTGGGCTTCCTTCTCAGCTTATTTCTTTTAGGCAAATCTTCTGAAGGAATTTATTTGGACAATTTATCCAAAGGAATTCCTTTGGACTTTATGTTTGCATCTATCTTCAAAAATACTTTTGAGCTTTTCAAAATGAACTTTCCTAAAGGGTGAGAGACCCTTCAGGCTTCCTGCATGTCCCTTCAAACTTTCACAAATGATCCTCCTAAAGGGAAAGATACCCTTCAGGAATTTTGAAATGGTCCTTTCGAAGGGTAACATACCCTTCAGGAATCTTGCAATTGTCCACTTGGAGAAGAAAAAGCCCTTTGAATTTGTGAAGTGTACCTTCAGGTTCTTGAAAGACCCTTCAAAAAATTTGAAGAGGACCTTCAAAAAAAGTTGATTGGTACCTTTTTCCCTAAAAAGTCCCTTTGGCATTTTGAAAATGTCCTTCAGATTTTTTGAAAAAGACTCGTCCCTTGAAGATCCTAAAATGCACTGTCCTTGAGTAATTTGGGTTTGTAAACCTGAATTACTTCTACTTATAAAATAGTTAGTGTTGAGTTGTGGAGCTAAAAGCTTCATTGAATGTACAAATGTGGAGGTTGTTGGGTTACATAGTAACTGACATCAATCAGAGACAACCGACATCGGTTAGGGGTCAATCGACATCGGTTATCTTCAGTTATATAGTAACCAACATCGGTTAGGATTGGTCAGCATCAGTCAGATAGGAACTGACATCGGTCACTTGTGTGTTTCCAGAACTGTTCTAATTTTAGACGAATAGTTAGTTTGCACGTAAAGACTAATTTTAGTCTTGAGTTCGCTTTTCTAATTATTGTTTGCTTTGGGTTCTATTTAAGAGACCCATGGGGCTGTATTGTAATTAAGGAAATAACAACTCGGTTATTGAGTTGATTGTAATTGATTGAGAGAGAGAGAACTCTTGAGGGAGAATTACTGTACACCCAAGAGGTGTGGAAAGAAAGAGATTTCTTCATTGTATTTCCTTCTAGAAGAGTTTAATAGAGATTATATTATTTCTCGTATCTCCTATTATTTGTTGTTTTTGATTTCTAGTTACTTATTACTTCTGGTTTAATTATGTGTTTAGTTGCTTATATAAAAGTAATCAATTGTACTCCAAGTTCCTAACAATTAGAAGCTAAGCACTACTATAAACCCAATTTGTACTGTGCCCTCAGAAACCTAAAGTTGTCACTATCAAAAAACTCGAAGTCCTCCCAAAGACTTACCATTTCCTTTCCTGAAAGATCCCTTTTTCATACTTAGGCAAATTTTGATATGTGGGCCAAAAATAGCCAACGAGTTGTTTTACATAAATTAGGTTTTTCTTTTGGTCAATATTTTGAAAATGATTTTGAAAATAAGTGTTGTGAGGTGGAGGTCAGTTAAAATCCACCACATGAATTTCATGTGGTGGGTTTTGATTCCCCACACCCCCTTCATTTTTATTGACATTATTATTTTTCATGGGTTGATTTTTATTTTTATTTACAATGTTTGCCTTTTTACCTTGGTAAATCACACCATTTGTAGTGGCACTTTGATTTATATTTAGGACCTTGGGACTTGATTGTTTGGGTTGTTTTGGTTTGCATTTTTATAACCCCCATTTCCCTGGTTAGGGGTGGTTATTTGGCCATTGAATCCATAAGTTTAACGGCTACTATTGATGGTTCCCTAATATATTCTAGGAGTGCTTTCAATACTTTTGTATAGGGATTGTAAGGAAATTTTTTAACATCTTCCCTTGTCTCCTTATTGAGATAGTGTGAAAATTGACCGCTCAACTCTCTAGTCCATATGTGGGGCACTCATGTAGGAGTATAAGATTTTTTTCCATATAGTGATGAAATGGGTATCATATTCATTGCATTCTTTATTAATATTAAATAACTCTCGTATTTCAATCTTAAACAATTTTTTCATATCAAATGCTTTGAAAAACTCAACCATGAGTTTTTAGAAGGAATGAATGGAAACCTTAAGGAGGCAATAATGTCAGTCTAGCACAATTACCTTGACATTTATTTGTAATATCTTTGCAACTACCCCATTTCAAGGTATAATCTCTCTATAGAAGTTATGTACTCACATATGTGATGGGATCTCCCTCCTTATATTTTGGGAGTTTAGGTAGGGGACATGGTAAGATAACTCCATGTATGTTTTGATTGATGGGTTCTTATAAATATTCTTCATAAGTCCCCATGGAACTTATATCTACCAAAGTCATGCTATGATAAGCCTGAGGGAGATTGGTTGGGTAAGGAGTGGCTATAAAATCACTAGAAGGAAAAGACGTAGGTTGGGAAGATGAATAATAGTATGCCAAAAATTAGTTGTATGGATGAAAAAACTTGGAAAACATATGGTAATAGGGTGGTAAAGAGTAAGAATAAGGAGAACCATTTGGAACTTGTAATGGTGGGGTGTACGTGAGTGGCACATTGGCCAATAGCTATGGGAATAATGCATGGCAATGCATTGATCACCAAATTATACTGAGGAAGGTATGAGTAGGAACCTCCTACAATAATTTGAGTTGGGGGTTGATGATATGGAGGAATGTTTGATGCTAAAAGGTTGGAAAATCCATAAGTAGTGATGTCCTCAAGGTTTGAGTTCTATAGGAGGTGGGTTGTATTGGTATTGAAATGGTTGATAAATTATTATTGGAATATGATTAGATGAGGATGACCTTGATTGTAAATGGTATAGGTCATACCTTAGTTTATCTAGGCTTGGTTACTCTCTAGGTCTTGAATGTTACCCACCAAGGTGGAGATGGGCTCATTCGACGAATAATTGGTGTTAGATTTAGGGATCTCCTTTGTTAAAGGTTTAGGAAGGAAGGATTGATAGCCAATAATGAACTGGTTTGTATTAAATGGATCAATAGGAGGCATCATGGGATGCACATGTAGTGTTGAGATGCTTTGGTTAGAATAAGAGGGATGTGGGGGTAATTCAAGTCTACAAATCCCATCCTATAAAAAGTATATTCTTTTGATATATTGGTCAAATATTGTCATGTTTTATGTATCTAGGCTTCACAAATTGATATGTGGTCTAGTTAAAATTTGGGGGTAGATCCCACCTCCAGTGGTTAGTTTCATGTTGTTAGATTCAAGGTAGTTGTAAACGATTTTGGAAGGATCCTACAGTTCTTGCATCACTACCTTAGATTTAGTTTGTAAGTTTGAAGAAGAATTTTGAAATTGATTCTCCACATTTTGAGGAGAATTTTTTTTCCAACCAAAGGAGGCTTCACCTAGAATTTGGTGGCTTCTTTTGTAGGTTTCAAGATCAAATTTTCTCTCAAACTCTTATGCAAACATATTAAATGGATATATATGCCCATAGAATAAATGAAAGAAAAGAGGAAGGTAAAGGAAATAAAAGAGGATAACACAAAAGGATAAGTATTTCATGCTAGGTTCACTAATTTTTTTACCCTCAAAAAGTGACACGCTAACCTTCACATACTCAACTTATCAAGGTCTTGGTGAGATAGTTGATGAATGGATAGTGGGATGAATGATCTATGGATTTAGTTAGTTGGGTTGATGTGGTTGAGGAATTTGAATGAGAAGGGATGGAAAAGCTAGTAAGTTAGGTTGAGATTTATGAACAATATTTAAAATGGTGAATGAAAAAGGATTCTCATATTGATACCAAAATATCTCACTAGTGTTGTACTACTCATTTGGATTAGTGAATTGGGAAGAAATGGAATCCAAATAACCTTCAGTATGGATGAGGACAAGGTAGAGGAGTTATTAGTCGATGCTAAGTTCAATAAATTGGGCAAAGTTGGGTTGAAAAACCCTCTAGATTTGATTGGCTCAATTAGATTAGCTATGGCTGCTCGATCTTATCTAAAATTTGAATGAGCTAGGATGAGGCTAGACTTGAGGATAAAGAAAATAAAAAGGGAAGCTCATATTTGAAAGTTGTTGACTTGGTATACTAAGATACAGATGGGTCTCACTATTGGAGCCTGGGCACATTTTATCACTAATGTTGTTAATTTAGTTGATTATGAGGTTTGGAAGGAGAGTGGAATGGAAAACTTAATTATAATTTTGAAATCAATATCACTTTAAAGTTTACTACCTAGTACAAGAACTAAAACACAGGGAATGCTTACTCTGTGAAGATGAGCTTGTTCTAGGATTCTCATCTAAGAGTTAAACCATGTTTTTTTTTTTAAATTTGAATCATGTGGATTGTTTTAATTTGGTTTTTGAAAATTTCTTTCTATTTTAGAAGGTTGGAAGTAAGGTTTATATTTTTACTTGTTTTGACAAGGTTTGGTTATAGTTTAATTTTTGTGTTCAAGGCAAGACCTTCGGAAAAAAAAGGAAAAGTTGTGTTATTACTAAAAATAAAATTCTTAAAGTTAAATAAATAAAGAAAAAAGTATATTTTTATTTTTTATCTTTTTCTTGATATTTTTAGAGTGTAGTTTTTAATAAAACAAAAAATTAAATTAATAATACAATTTACTGATTTTTTTAAATCTTTTTCCTTAATTTGTATGCATGCAGAATTTCACCTACATGCACTAAATGAATACTCTTGTTTTTGTATGTTCAATGCAAATTAAATGAAGAGATAATATTCAATCAAGGTTCAAGTATGAAAATTAAAATCAAGATCTAAAATTCAGATTTGTGTTAATACAATGCAACTTCTAAGTTTTCAGGTTGTAGTTTATATAGTATACAAGTTTTTAGCATTTTTTATTGTTTTGTATGGAATCAAAGTGATGTATGGATGGATGAATGTAAACTTGTAATTATGATGTCTAATTTAATATTAACTTATATACCATATAATGATAACAAACTAACACTTTAGAATGATATATATATATATATATATATATATATATATATATATATATATATATATATATATATCCTACCTTCTATGTATACAAGTTTATTGATGTTTGTTTGTGAATGTGTGATATGAGAACTAAAATTCAAACGGTTTTGGTTGGCTGAAGATAATAATAAAATTCAACCAATCTTTCCCATATCTGATGCAAAGACTCTTTTTATTTAAGATTTGAAATGTTTGAATGTAGTTAAGGTAAGGAAACTACTTTTTCTAATGCAATGAGGTAGAAAAGAGACAATTTATTTTATGTTTTTTTTAGAATTTTTTGGATTTTTTCAAATAAAAAATTATTATAATGAATAAATAAACTAATATAATGAACAAATAAATAAAACAAGAGAGAAAATAATCTTTAACTTGACTAATTTTGATATAAAATGAATTAAAAATAATTAATAGTTATGAAAATTTTAGTAAGTTGTTGAAAGTCATTAAAATGTAATTAATTCACTATAATTATTTAAAAAGATAAAATTTAAATTATTACACTTTGAAATGTTATAATGTTAATTCTTATAAATTATTAAAAGAAAGGAAATTTATAATTTATGAATTTTATTATTTAGATTAATTATTAGATTTTAAAATGTTATATTTATAATATTCTACTTCTATATTTATTAGAATAACATAAATAAAATTATTCAATTTTAAATATTTGAAAATATTTGTAACCTCTTAAGTCCTACAAAAATAATTTACTTTATATAATAATATTTGCTACAACCAAAAACTCACCTGAATCTCAAAAAATAATTTTATTGTCAAATCTGTGATAAGTCTACAGCATTTTGTTGAATCATTTTAGGTTACATGATTTAAAAGTTATGAATTTTTAATGTCTAAACTATTATTCTGATTGGCATCTTGAAGGCCTTATTTAGGTGGAGGTGGAGTGCTACCAAAGGTGTCATTAGAGTAACCTATTGACCGTAGAGTTTTAGCAAAGCAGTCTTAGACTACTTAAGGTGGTGTCATTGGCTTGGCCTCAACTAAGCCTAAAGTGTAGTTGCCTGCTCAGGGAAGCTCAAAACGGAAAGAAATATGAGAGGCCACGAAGACAGTGAGCAGAGAGCTTAAAATGGCTAGGAAAGGATTGAAGATAAGACGTCTTAGAACTCTCAAACCACAATATCTCAGGTGCTAAAATACCCTCATAGAGAAAGGAAGTGGAACTAAGAAATCCCAAGTGGGTGTTAGTCATACTCGATGGAATGTTTCATTTTGCTTCTGCACCAGTAGCACAAACTAAGATATACAGTTACTACTTGATTTGCAAAGCTAAACTCCAATATCTCAGGTCCTAAAATATCCTCCATTTATATGGGGAAATAAATCCATTCTAAAAATAATACCTTCTACTTTGGGAAATAAGAAAAAAGGCCTAAAAGAACCAACAGCGAAATCAATCTTACACACTATTATTCTCTGGATAACTAAGGTAAATGTTTAAATGAAATACTGAACTTTCAGAGTAGTAACTCAAGATGCAGATTGCAGTATATTAGATATAAGAGAGAGATGCATGCTACTTATGTCTAATGAAATCCACAGATTGACATGGAAATTGAAATAAGCACACAAATTTTATCCAACTGATGTTGCTTTCACACAAGCAAAAAAAGCAGTAGATTTAAGAATAATAACCATATGACTAACCTCTATATCTTTGTCAGGCCAACAGTGCTTTACTACTTGGCGTACACATTTGACTACAGACTATGGTTGCTGACATACTGCAGTGCTGTGTTTCACATTCCATATAGATTTTAATATCTCCAAGTGAAGAGAATGCACATTAACTTCATTACCTTCAGTATGGGATATCTTGAAGAAAAATTAGAATAGCCAAGGAAAGTATAAATTCCATGGTTAATGACCAATATACCTCTACTGGAGATAATTCAAACTGAACTTCAGGGCAGTCATATGTATAAAGAGCTGATCTAACATGATCTATATCAAGGGAAGGTTGTTTTCCCCTGACACGCAATCTAACCAGAAAAACATCAGAACAAAGTGAAGGTGTGTCTTGTACGTGCCAAAATTGAAGTCCGAAAATTGTAGAGAGCTGGCCTACCTTGTTCTATACCAAGTGTAGAAAACTATAACACAAAATCTGTGAATTGCAAGGACATGCATAAATAACTGGACAAAAGCATAGTTAAACGATCAATGTGAAAGATTATCTGGGCAGGATAATGGGATTCGAACACTCTTCCACTTCGATCGACACTCATACGTTTTGAACAATTCTTCAAATTTGATCCTCCACTACATACTAACTAACAGTGACAAAATTCCAAAAAATATAATATTTCCCTTAGCCACTTGATTCGTCTATGGTCAGTCGATTGATTTTAAGTCTCATAGCTATGTCAATTGAAATATCCTCCTGTGTTTAGCCTGAAGCATTAAAATATTTTGCCCAAAGAAGCTATATGCATAACACTGAGACAAGCCATTGTATGTGAATATAATTGAACTTTAATAGCATACCCTAATCTCTTGTGCTATAAGAGGAGTGCACATATTTTATGAAATGAAAATTCTATCTACAAGTTGCATGGAAGGACGGTTTGCAATGACTTACGCGAGCTGCCCCAAGTGAAATCAAATTACATTCAATTAAACTAACTACATTCAAAATCAATAAATATAAGCATGGAGTTCAATGTTGTGCCAACTTTATCTGGGCAGCATGCTATGCAAAGAAAATTCTACCTGAAAGCTTCCTAAGGAAATAGAGGAATAGTCTGCAAAGACTCATTAAAATCTCAAGTCAAATTGGATAAGGTTTATTTGTAACATCCACATTGAAAATTAAATAATACAAGCATGGAGTCCAATATTATGTGGATAACCAATCTTGACAACATACCCTGTACTCTTCCTCTATAAGAAGAGTCTATGGAAGAACAGGCTGCAAAGACTTGTCAGAATCACCACAAGTCGAGACTCAAATTCAATTAGGTTTATTTATGCCACCCACCTCCATAATCAAATAAGGAAAGCATTGACTCCAATGTCACATGTATAACCAATCTTAAAAACATACCCTCCTTTCTTCATGTATCGGAGAGCATAACATCTTATTTTAACCAAAGAAAATTCTATTTACATGATATCTATTTAGAATTTTGTCTGCCACCCACATACGAAATCAAATATTACAATCATGGACTCAAAAATTATTTGGATAATGAATCTGTATAACATACCTTGTTCACTTCAATTATCAAAGAGGTCAATATTGTTTTAACTAAAGAAAGTCCTATCTACAAGTTTGCTAAGGATATGGAAGGACGTTCTGCAAGGACTTAAAACAAATTAATTCAAAGTCAAATAAAATCGGGTTCATTTGTACCACTGGCATAAATAATAGAATTATACAAGAACACAGTACAATGAGAGTGCTAATGATTAACGGTTTTCTCTATACCAAGCATTAAAGTTTTTATTCAGAACTAGAAATTCCATTGTTTCATTCAGTTTCATTGCCTACAATCTTCAATTTGACTTACGAGTTCATTCGTACCAACATCAAAGTCAAAACCTCACAATTCCGGGGCTCCCAATAGTTCTATTGTTAACATCTTCTATTTGAAATGTGGGTTTCATTTTCATTTTTTTTCTTTCCCTCCCAAAGAATCTTTACCCAAACCAGTTTTATAAATCAGAGGAAATTTGCAATCGACATAACATGCAATGAACCTTCTGAATTGGGTACCCACCGAGTCACAGGGTCTTTCCTTTAACATATTTTTTTAGCTAACAAGCACAACCCAAACTAAAATAAAAAATAAAAATAAAATCAAAACTATGACAAATCTAGTTTTCTTGGTAACTGTAAAGATCCATTACATACCTAGTAGAATAATTGTAAAGAAAAAGAGGCAAACCAGGGCTTATGGTTTTAACTCTATCAAGATATTCCATTGGCAACCCTGCACCACCACCATCGCCCCATGACAGCACAAATTTAGCTTCTAACAAAAATTTCCATGACCAACGAACTAAATAATGAATTGAAAACAAAAAAACAAAAAGTAGTAACTAAGAGAAGAGAATGTTTGTAATGAACCAAAAAAATAAAAGCAGGAACTGAGAGAAGAGAGTGTTTGTAATGGACCAAAAAGAATGCACCTCTGATTATCGTTGGGACATGGTGTAAACAATGAAACCTACACTCTTGTACATACCTTTTCAGATATTATTTTAGGAATCATTTGGAACTGTATAATCTAAGATTGCATAGTCGCCAATCTTTAAAGACATATTACTCATCAGCCACTCACATCACTCACAATCTCTCGGCAATTATTTTGGATGCAGCATCTAGTCTGTTGTTTATTTTGGATGCAGTAGCCACTTACAGTATCAGAGAAGATCAATCCCATCTCTCATTCAATAATTTAATTATGATTTGTAAGAAGACAAACATTGTTCTTCCTTTGACAACATTGGAAAAGAGATGGAAAAGAACTCCTCCAACATGAAATGGGACTCGATTCGAGACATCAGGATTTGCATCATCTCCAAAAATGAAACCTACACTCCTGTACTAAATTTATATCAACCGATAATCAACATCTCTCTGCATCGAGAAGACTAACAGCTGCATCCCTCTAAATAGGTTTTACCGGCCATGAAAGTCCATGAGGGTGGCTTCTTGCATGCAACCCGTGAATATTGAAGCTGCTGGCCGCTAAACCTTTCTGCGGAAAGATCCTCAAAGTCCGCCGAGCTACCACGTAAGCTTTATTAGTTTGTATGTCTTTGATGAATCTTTTACCATCCTCTTATATGTCCACGTCATCAATTTCTCGATTGGACGGATCAAAGGATGTCACTTATTTTTTAAAACAATCTATTAAATTCATAGACATATTTGTATACCATGAATTTAATAAAGTAAACAAGACCAAGCAATCGATGGGATCAAGAGTATTAATGGGAGTGTTTTATATTAATAAAATTATTTGATATAAAAATGGTTTTATTAATTTTGTGGAATGTCGATTTAAAGTGTTTTATTTTTTGTTTATTGTAAATTTTGATTTAAAATTGGTTGTTTTGTTTGGCATTATAGATAAATCATCTATTTTTAGTTTGTTATCCTACTTAATTTGGATGTCATTATAGTATGCACACCATAATATAGTGTCATCATATCTTTACCATCTTTTTGTTATAAAATAGAAATGTTCTCTTTTTTCATTTTTCTTTTAAGTATTATCTACCTCTCAATTTCACCCCTAAGATGTTGTGAGCCATCAATATTTGTGTCTCCCACTTGATTTCTACTTCTATGTAGACCTTTTCGTCATGATCTCATGTAACATTAAATTCTTTGATATAGTATTCTATATATTTTTTATGCTAATTTTTTTATTATGAATCTTGATTAAAATTTATATTATTTTATCTTAGTCTCTTCAAATAAGGTGGTTGTGTCTACTTTCAAATGGTCATCCTACTGAATTTAGTTATTATTATTATTATTATTATTATTATTATTATTATTATTATTATTATTATTATTATTATTATTATTATTATTATTATAAACCAAGTACTCTATGATGCAGTACCTTCCACATAACACAGAGTTGTTGGATCTCATGAATCTTATTATTATGTGGATTAGTTAGTGAATAGTTATGATCTCATCCTGCCACTTGAATTATCTCTATAGTGTCATACAAAATTCGATCGATGGAGTTCTCAGTTAGTGATTTTGTGGTGGTTGTGGTTCTACTCACTGGCTGGATTTGTGGCTATTAGAGGCAACCTAGTTGTGAACTAGTGAAGCTTTGCGTCCATTATTGAACTATTGTATTTTTGATGTTAGTTGATTTTTTTATATAAATCCAATCAAATATCTATGTCGTCTAAGTCTTGTTTATTATAGTCAAATTAAAAGTTTTAGGTTGAGAATTCTTTTATTTTTATTGGATTATATTTATTTTGTGTAGGGTACATACTTTATAGTTGATGGAGTATTTAAAATTAGATTTATACCTTCAAACACTATGGAGGCTTAACGCCTCAGGAATTTTATGCAGATTATTTGAAGCACTTTGGTGGTTTGAGAGTGAGGTGATTTAAAAAGAGGCCCCTTTATTTTTTTGTGCTATCCCACATGAAATATAATTCATGAACCAAAACACAAAACTAAAAATTTTTTGTATCCTTTCTCGAATAGAATTCCTTTTGACTTAGTAGGCATTCGAGGGCTAATAGGAGCCCTAGAGGTGGGGTGGCCCTTAAGGGACCCCCCTTAATTTTTAACCCTCTCTACATTAAATAAAGAACCAATATACATATTGAGATCTATAACACAAATTATTTCTCATTGTATTTGAGCTCCCGAAGATAGGTGAAAGTTACCGAAGCTTGCCTAGAACCAATTAAATTTTAACCAATGAACCAAGAAGCATAAAGGAGGTCTCGAAAGGACCCCCATACTTCCCAAAACTTTATGTAGTGTTGACCATTTTGGTCCAGCAGACCAAAATCAGTCTCCTTCTGCCTTGTTGTTCTGAGCCAGTTTAATTTTTTATTTTGTGTACAAGTCTTTCAGCAAAAGGAGGAACCAGTTCACTGGTTCAACGTCGGTGCCCAATGGTTTGGGTTTTCAAAGAGCTTCGAACTTGAACTTTGAACCATTATTGATTCAATGAGTTGGTTCAGTTCAATTGGTTCAGTCGGTTCGGTTCAAGCCTTGGTTTAACAGCTTGATTGAGCATTCGGTTCAATGCCTTGGTTCAAAGGAACAGTTCAATGGGAAGGTTCAAGAGAGTCTCCCGAAGGACAAATTCCCTTACGAAGGGCAGGGAACACTTGAAAAGACCAAAAAAGTGAACAAGGCCGAATAAGTAAGTTTTCTTCAGAAGTTTGTTTAAGGTAAAGGACGAGAATTTCTTCAGATAAAATTTCTGAAGGAATTCCTTCGGACTTCTTATCCGAATAAATTCTTCGAAAGAAAATCCCGCAAAAAAACAAGTAAAAAGGACTTAAGGCAAGGCAAAGGCAAGAATGATTTCTTTTAGACTTTTGTCCGAATGAATTCCTTCAGACAAAAAGTCTGAAAAAATTTGGGAGAAGCCATGGGAAAAAACCTGAGAAAAAGCTTTGAAGGAAAGGAAGCAAGAGAGACAATTCTTGTAGACATTTTGTCTGCGGGAAAAATGACTAAGACAAAAGCCCGACCGAAAAGAAAAGAACTGAAGGATTTGCCAAAGACGGTGACGTCTCCGAAGCTATCAATTTCAAGGAAATAGACTAGTCATTGGTTTTCAAATGCTGACGGGCCCGCGAACATCAATTTTACAGTAGGGAAATAGCCATTTGATCTTTAAATTCTTGAGTGCCAACAAGAATAAAACTCAAGAACGGAAGCTGCCAAGTGTCGTCTGTTGGGATACATTATAATTTGTCTCTAAAAGTAGTGGAATGTGCCACGTGTCCCTTGTAAAACTCAACAGAGCGCAACAAGTGTCTGCATCTGAGTTTCAAAGCGTATTTCAATAAGCTTCCCTCAAAGTTCCGTGAAGGGTGCCAAGTGGCAACTGTGGTAGGTTTTGATATGTTTTTCTAAAAGCAGTAGAACGTGCTACATGTCCCTTGTAAGGCTTGGTAGAAGCTGACAAGTGTCAACATCCACGGTTTCTTCCTTTCGTTCCATTATTGAGTATGGACTATGGTGGGCCTCGGACGAATCGCTAAAGTAAGCAGAGGTGCAAATAGCCAAGTGTCATCGTCCATGTGAATCTAAATGAGTCCTGAATGTTTCTATATTGTTTCTAAATCTCAGTGAAAGCTGCCATGTGTCATCTTCTGTAGGACTCTCAAAAGGTATCTAAAGCTTCTATAAGTTAAGCGGATGCTACCATGTGTCCTCACCTATTTCACAGTGGAACACGCCACATGTCACTTGTTGAGATCAACAGAAAGTGGCCAAAACAAGCAAGAAAGACATGAAAGAATTGCTAAGGAGGATGATGGACCCGAAGATGTCAAATTTATGACCATGAAATAGCTGTTGATCTTCGTAGACTTAAGCATGAACCCAAAAAAATTCAAAGGGTTAAGGCCAGAAGAAAGACAAAGCCAAGAAGGGGCAAAAGAGCCAAGTGCAAAAATGGACAAAATAGTCCAAGTGGTGAAGGAAGGTGTCGACTCAAGGAGTTACTCCAACGGTTGACACAGTGTCTGCAAATTGATCAGCAAGAGGTGCAAACAGTGAATGGCGCGACCCATTTTTCTTCACTTTGCATTGATGAGTAGACAAGCTGCATGAATGCCTTGAAGGAGCGGTCTTGTTTGCAGATAAACGGCGCGGCCTATGTTTTAAACGCCTAAAGTCAAAATAGGAGATGACATAACATTATCTATCAAGCGGCTTCCTCTTCCCAATGCTCAGAACACACATGGGTCACTTGTAAAAGGGTGCCAAAAGGCCTTTTCCTTCCTCTATATATTGAAAACTTCTCATTCGAGAAAGGGATATCTCACATTGTAAGGTGAAGCCTTGCCATTTTTTACCTGGAATCAATAAAATATGCATTTTTACCTCTATTCTGGTTGGATATATCTCTGAGTGCGTCTGAGTGTTAGTTTATGTCCAGTCATTGCTTCCTAATGCTTTCACAGGGTTGACACCAATGTACCTATTATATATAAAACACCATCCCCACAGGTGATAAGAAGAGTTGTTCCTGGAGCGCAGAGGTAGAAGGAGGTTACTAGATAGTGTGCTCTTTCTATAGTGCCTATGGTAAGTCCTTTTTTTTGTGTGTTTCCATTAAAGCCTCCCTATCAAGCTCCCTGTAGTTTGGTCCTCTTACCAGTTAAAGTGTATGTATGCACCCTTATGGTTCAGAGTGTGAGTGTGAGTAGATCAAACCTATTTGGTGCATCACCCTATTAGGTTAGGTTCTATTATTTTCAACATCCTTCTCTCTTTTCAACCCCCCCAATATATATATATATATATAAGCGACTTACGGGAATAACTCAGATGCATCAAAGGGAGCTAGCCCTTATCTAGGGACTCTCCCCCCAGTTTTTCCAGGCCCACAGGCAAGAGGGGAGTTTCCACTGTGATGTGTGGAAGGCAAGAGCTCAGCCTCCTGTCAAGGGTACAATCCACTACATCAACAATTTTTGGCACGCCCGATGGGACTCATTTTTTACACTTAGTAAAGTTTCAGGATTGATGCTAGTCATGTTACAACAAAATCAACCATTTTCAGCATCTGATGACTCCACTGGTAAGAGCTTCAGTTTTCGATTGAAGCCAGTCTGACCTCCTATGCCTAAAATCACCACACGATCTACTGCTAAGGGTGTCCCTTTTGAATTTATTGAATTGCCTTTGAACCCAGCAAAGCGACTGAGGTTTGAGAGGACCCATCCTTATTCAACAAACCACTTTCCCAAACCTACTATAAAGTACACCTATGCAAGAAGGCCACGGTTACATCCTGTCATAGCTATGGCATTACCCTTTGTGACTTTTCATGGTCAAAGTCCCTTGAATCTCCAGTGTTATGATCCAATTCCAGGAGCAGTCCTCAAAAGTGTGCCTCCTTTTAATGGAGAGGGGCCCATTACAGCTGTTAAACACATCAAAAATATTGCTAACCTCTACAATATTCACAATGTCACTGAGGAGAGTATTGCAATCAGATTACTGGCATTGTCTTTTAAGGGCAAAGTTTTGGACTGGTATGGGACTTTACCCATGAATTCAGTTGATTCTTGGAATGAATTGGGAACCCTTTTGATGAACTGATTTGGAGAGGAGAGCGACCACCTCTCACTTGCCGAGCAACTGACTACAATGAAAAGAGCTCCACATGAATACATGTAGGATTTTAACACTCAATTTTAGAAGACATGGCATAGAATCCCCATTTTGGTAAAGCTGACTCCTAACTATGCTTTCCTTTATTACTTAAGAGCGTTGAACAACGATATCACTATTATGATATAGTCCATGGGAGGACATGTGTTGCCTACCACCTATGACATAGCTATAGTGGCTGAGAATTGCTTATTGTAGGCTGGGAAAATAGCTCCTAGACCTCATATGCCACTTTTCCTTGAAAGGTTGCCCCCAATCCAGACCACTAATCCCACATTAGCTCTTCTTCCTAGCATAGAAAATCTAGCTGCTACTTCATCCAATGACCTCCACAAAGTCAAAAGTTTGTTAAAAAGCGTAACAAATGAACTAGTGGCTATTAAGAGGCAGCAAGCTCAAAACAATCGACCGAACCAAGGATATCAGTAGTATGGTCAAGCAAATAGACCCCCTTTCCAAAATTACAATCAAGGGCAGGGTTAGTTTGCATAGGCCAGACCCTTTCAAGGCTACAATCCAGGCACCCCTTCATCATCCAAGGCTATGGTGCCCGCTCAAAACAATCTAGTACAAGAACAACCTAGTTGCTCAACCATGGGATATGGTCAAGAGTAGGTTTTTTATACAAATGAGATGTCGGGCCATTACACAAATGAACAAGACAATCAGGTAGCTGCCCAATTCTCAGGCTTTGAGGCTTCAATGCAGCCCGACATGACTAGCAATCAGACTCAGCTTGATTCTACTCTCATGAATCACCTGGAAGGTGAGTTCTATATAGTTAATTACATGGGTACTACAAATAATCACGGTGACTATGTCGCAGCCAACACAAGGTCCAAAAGGAGAGTAATGGAAAAAGCTCAGGCTGCTACCCAAACGTCAGTAATACCTTCTTCATTACATGTAAACCAAAAGGATCTAAGCTTTAGACCACCGGTTGTACCTTCAGTGCCTCAGCCGATGCCTCAAGCCATAAGTAGTCCTAAAGAAAATTTGAAGGAAGGTAACCCTTGAGTCAATGTGGTAGACCAGATGAAGAAGCTGCACATGAACATCTCCTTGTGGGATTCATTGTCAATACCAGGGTAAAATGACATGTTGCAAAAAGAATTGCATGCGCTGAATGAATAAGCTATCCCAACAAAAGCTGATAATGTTTTAATGATGAATGGACAGCCTTCCACCTCAGGCTAGGTCTGGAAAGAAGAAAAGTTTCCCCCTTTTTATTTGTCCTTGGTCATAGGAGATTTTTTGGTCCACAATTGCATCATTGACAGTGGAGCAAGCACCTCGGTAATGCCCAAATGCATAGCTGACAAGCTAGGGTTGAAATACAAAGAAATGACTAAGGGAGTCCTGCAGCTGGATTGAACACCAACAAAGATAGTTGGGGTGGTGAAAAGTTTGAGATTGAAGCTACATGCTTGCCTAACCTTCTCAGTTCCTCATGATGTGGTAGTGGCAGATGTCCCTCCTTACTTTGCTATCTACTTATCCAAGGATTTTAGATCCAAGATAGGTGGCTACCTAGCAGCGAACTGGTCTTATCTAGTTTTTAGAACCAAGTATGGGACTAAAGTTAAGATTGAATCTGAGCCACTCCATAGAGATTATCTAGAACCATACTCGCTTAAGAAAAAAAATGTTAGCTATGCCATTATTGACCAAGAAGAGTCCCAAGAAATCAATCTCCATCCTCTACCCTTGAAGGAGTTGCAGACCTGCTCTTAGACGAATGGGGAAGTGACAACTTTGAGCATGATCCTTATAAGTTCATAGAGGAGGCAGGACTTGGAATTTATTGCATACATGAAGAGGGTACTTTTATGCCAAATTTGATGAAAATGAGCCAAAAAAGCTCAGGTCTATGGCAACTATTCTTTGATGGTTCAAGAAGTAAGTTAGGAGCTGGTGGTGGAGCAGTGTTAGTTTTTCCTTCAAAGGAGAGATACTTTTCAGCTTTTTGGTTCCAATTTTCTTGCATGAACAATGTTGCAGAGTATGAATCCCTCATCCATGGTTTGGAGTGGGTGAGGAAGAGAGGAATCAAAGAGCTACAAGTTTTTGGTGACAGTGAGCTGATTGTCAATCAGGTAAGAGGCCAAAATTTGACAAATAATTCTTTACTAAAATCCTAAAAACATAGGGTATTGGACTTGGTGGAAAATTTCTTTGCTTTCAATATTACCTCCATTCCTAGAGAGAAAAACAAGCAAGTAGACAAGATGGCAGTAGTTGGTGCCAGTTTGATATCCCTAAGGAAATAGGCTGAAACTGCAGTTCACACCACTTAAAGGTAGTAATCTGGCCCTATGTAACTGACAATATCACTAACTGGCAAGTCTTTGATAGTGACCAGTAAATAGCGCTCTTCTTGCAAGAAGAAGCTGAATTCACTGCTAAAAACTAGGTAAAGCTACAACAACAATATGGCAGCCAAATTATTCAGTTGAAGAAAAATAAACTCCCCAAAGGCTTGGTCACTCTAGAGAGTATCTTCAATGAAGATGACCAGTTGAAAAGTGACAAGGCATGCATCACAATGAAGGAGGAACACCATGAGAAGGTTGAAATATTCAAGGATAAGCTGCTTGTACTTGGGAAAGTGTGCACAGACTATGAAAGATAGGCCTTCATCTTGTTGTGCTAAGAGTTTTTTGATGTCTTCACTTGGGAATATAGCAATTTGAAGGGTTTCAACCCAAGTTTGTCCCAACATACCATTGAGCTGGAAAAAGGCACAAGGTCGATCAAGCAAAAGCAAAGGCCTATCAACCCGATGATGGAGCCTCTCATGCAGAAGGAACTCACCAAGTTGATTGAGTCTAAGATAATATTTCCAATCAAACACTCCTCTTGGCTGGCAAATCTTGTTCTTGTCTGAAAAAAGAATGGGGAGATCAGACTATGCATTGATTTTAGAGACCTTAATAGAGTCTCTTTGAAAGACCATTATCCTCTCCCAAGCATGGAGCAGATCCTTCAAATGGTGACAGGCAACGAGAATTTCTCCCTCTTGGATGGGTATTCAAGATATAATCAAATTTTGGTGCAAGACTGTGACCAGTACAAGACAACCTTCACTACCAAATGGGGAATGTTTGCTTACAGGAAAATGCCATTCAGACTGTCTAATGCTAGTGCCACCTTCCAACAAGCCATGGACATGGCCTTTTGAGGCCTGATAAATAACACTGTGCTAGTGTACCTTGATGACGTGACAATTTTCTCTAAGGAGGTGAGCCAACACATGAAGGCCTGATAAATAACATGTGCTGGTGTACCTTGATGATGTGATAGTTTTCTCTAAGGAGGTGAGCCAACACATGAAACACCTCAGATAAATCTTTGAGAGGTGTAGAGAGTTTGGTATCTCTCTCAAACTGAGGAAATGTGTGTTCGCTATCCACGAGGGGAAACTCCTTAGCCACATTATTTCCAAGGAAGTCTTAACTATTGATCCAGAGAGAGTTCGCTCCATCCTGGAGCTGTCCTTGCCTAAGCACAAGAAAGGCCTGCAAAGCTTCTTTAGCAAAATAAATTTCATCCAGAGATTTCTTCCAAATTTTGTGGAGATAGTCAAGCCATTGACCTCTATGTAAAGAAGGATGAGGATTTTACGTGGACAGCACAAAGAAAGCACAATTTTGAAGAGATCAAGAAGGCCATAGCCCAGGCTCCTACTTTGATCAGCCCTAACTTCACCAAAGATTTCAACCTCTACAACTTCAAAAATGAAGAGGTAATCTCCACCATGCTTACCCTTACAAATGGTGATAACTTTGAACAACCACTTGCATTTTTTAGCCAAGGCCTAGAGGGTTTTGAGGTTAGGTACACTTATGTAGAGAAGCAAGTCCTTGCAGTCATGCAGAGTGTGAATAAATTTAGGCATATGCTATCCAATAGCAGAATTCACCTTCCACATCTCGGCATCAAGGATTTCTTGATCAACTAAGACCTGAATGAAAAGAGAGTGGGGTGGATCACTAAGGTGATGGAATATGACGTGGATATCAAGATCACCAAACTGGTAAGAGGGAGAGGCATGTGTGAACACCTTGATATAGACTTTAAGTAGAAAAAAGAGGATAGTCTCCTAATTCATGATGCAGCTACAGTAGAAGAACCAACTGTCATGAAGGATTGGACATCAGACTTGAGGCATTTCCTTCTCACTGGTGAGTGCCCACAGGGCCTTGATAGGACCAAGAGGAGATATTTTAGACTCCATTGTCTCCCTTATGTCTTGATTAATGGAGTGATTTTTAGAAGGGATCTCTCAAGAGTCCTTTTAAGGTGCATAGACCCAAGTTAGGTCGATAGGGTGTTGTCTGAGTTCCATGATGGGCCAACTGGTGGTCATTTTTCTCCTAGGGCTATAGCCACAAGAATAATGAGAGCTGGTTACTTCCGGCCTACTCTATTCTAGGACACCCATGCCTATATATGAAAGTGCCAAAAGTGCATGCTCTTTGATGGGAAGCAATGACTAGCTGCCATGCCTTTACAACCTATTCAAGTAGAGCAACCATTCATGCAATGGGGCCTTAACTTCATAGGGATGATTAACCCTCCCTCCAGTGTTGGACACAAGTGGGTACTGACCACCAAAAATTATTTCACAATATGGGTAGAGGCTGTCGCTTTGAAGGAAGCCAATGAAAGTGCAGTCCTAGATTTTTATGAAGACCTAATGGCAAGGTTTGGGGTTCTAGCTACCATAATCTCAAATAATGTGTTAGCTTTTTTGGGAACTAAAACAAGTGAATGGGCACTGAGATATGGTATCTATCTTAGCACTTCATCCAATTACTACCCACAGGGGAATGGGCTGGCTGAATCTACCAATAAGAATCTAATCAGGATCATCAAGCGAACAATGGAGGAAAATCAAAGGACTTGGCATGCCAAGTTGAAAATAGCCCTATGGGCAGATAAAGTCACCCTAAAGAGGGCAATTGGTAACTCTCTGTACATGCTCATATATGGAAGGGAAGCTAGGCTTCCCATTTCACTTGAGTTGCCAGCCTTGGACCTCACTCGCCAACTACAATTAGAAGAAGGCAATATCATGGAGGTTAGGCTATGCGAGCTAATGGAGCTCCAAGAGAGAAGAGACTAGGCTATGGCTTCTATGACCAGTCGCCAATAGTAGATGAAGAGACACTTTGATAAGAAATCTTCATCAAAAGGTTTCTCTGAAGGAGATATCATCTTGAAATGGGATGAGGACCAAGCTAAGCTTGGAAAGCATGCAAAGTTCGACACCCTATGGAGCGGTCCATACGTCATCACTCAGTTCAAGAAGCATAATGCATTCCAACTCTCCAAGTTGGATGGTGAAGAATTGTATATCCCAATTAATGGAATACATCTTAAGCATTATCACTGAGCCTTCCTCCCATCATGTATATATCTTCCTTGTTTTTTCCCTATTTTCCCTAAGTGCTTTTGCACGTGTTGGTAGCTTTTTTAGTCTTGTGTGTGTTTTCATTTTTTTTTGGGGGGGTAAAACCTATGTGATTGATTCTTGAATATCTCAAGGCAGTTGCTAACTCTTTTAAAGTTGCATCCCGACCCCGTGCCCAATGGAATCAAAGCCAACTAGTTTTTAAGCATAGCAGGCATGCTTCCCCTAGGAGTCACCAATTTGTTGACCATTTTAGTCTAGTAGACTAAAATCAGTCTCCTTTTGTCATGCTATTCTCAACCAGTTCAATTTTTGAATTTGTGCACAAGTCTTTCGGCAAAAGGAGGAACTAGTTCGTTGGTTTGACATCGGTGCCCAATGGTTTGGGTTTTCAAAGAGCTTCAAACTTGAACTTTGAACCATTATTGGTTCAATGAGTTGGTTCAGTTCAATTGGTTTAGTCGGTTTGGTTCAAGCCTTGGTTCAATAGCTTGATTGAGCATTTAGTTCAATGCCTTGGTTCAACAGTCAATTTAATGAGCTGGTTCAATATTTGGTTCAAAGGAACAGTTCAATGGGAAGGTTCAAGAGAGTCTCCCAAAGGACAAATACCCTTGCGGAGGACATGGAACACTTGAAAAGACCAAAAAAGTGAACAAGGCTGAAAAAGTAAGTTTTCTTCGAAATTTTTTTTAAGGCAAAGGACGAGAATTTCTTTGGACAAAATGTCCAAAGGAATTCCTTCGAAATTTTTATTCGAAGAAATTCTTGAGAAGAAAATCCCACGAAAAAATAAGTAAAAAGGACTTAAGGCAAGGCAAAGGCAAGAATGATTTCTTTCAGACTTTTGTCCAAAGGAATTCCTTCGGACAAAAAGTCTAAAAAAAATTGGGAGAAGCCGTAGGAAAAAAACTTGAGAAAAATATCCAAAGGAAAGGAAGCAAGCGAAATAATTCTTGCAGACATTTTGTTTGTGGGAAAAATGACTAGGATAAAAGCCCGATCGAAGAGAAAAGAACTGAAGGATTTGCCAAGGATGGTGATGTCTCAGAAGCCATCAATTTTAGGGAAATAGACTAGCCATTGGTTTTCAAATGGTGAAGGGCCTGCAAACATCAATTTTATAGTAGGGAAATATCTATTTGATCTTTAAATTCTTGAGCACCAACCAGAAAAACAAACTTGAGAGCAGAAGCTGCCAAGTGTCATCTATCAGGACACATTATAATTTGTCTCTAAAAGCAGTAGAATGTGCCACATGTCCCTTGTAAAACTTTACAGAGCATGACAAGTGTCTGCATCTAAGTTTCAAAGCTTCTTTCAATAAGCTTCCCTCAGAGTTCTGTGGAGGGCACCAAGTGGCAACTGTGGAAGGTTTTGATATGTTTTTCTAAAAGCAGCAGAACATGCCATGTGTCCCTTGTAAGGCTCAGTGGAAGCTGACAAGTGTCAACATCCATAGTTTCTTCCTTTCATTCTGTTATTGAGTAAGGACTGTGGTGGGCCCTAAACAAATTGCTAAAGTGAGCAGAGACACGAACAATCAGGTGTCATCATCTGTGTGAATCTGAATGAGTCTCGAATGTTTCTATATTATTTCTAAAGCTCAGTGAAAGCTATCATGTGTCATCTTTTGTAGGACTCTCAAAAGGTATCTAAAGCTTCTATAAGTTAGCAGATGCTGCCACATGTCCTCACCTATTTCACAACGGAACACACCACGTGTCACTTGTTGAGATCAGTAGAAAGCAACCAAAGCAAGCGGGAAAGACACGAAATAACTGTTGAGGATGACAGACCTGAAGACGTCAAATTTATGGCCATGAAATAGCTATTGATCTTCACAAACTTAAGCATGAACCCAAAGGAATTCAAAGGGTTAAGGCCAAAAGAAAGACAAAGCCAGGAAGGGGCAAAAGAGCTAAGTGAAGAAATGGACAAAACAGTCTAAGTGGCGAAGGAAGGTGTCGACTCAAGGAGTTACTCCAGTGGTTGACACAGTGTCTACGAATTGATCATCAAGAGGCGCAAACAGTGAATGGCATGACCCATTTTTATTCACTTTACATTGATGAGCAGACAAGCCACGTGAATGCCTTGAAGGAGCAGTCTTATTTGCAAACAAATGGCGTGGCCTATGTTTTAAACACCTAAAGTCAAAATAAGAGCTGACACAACATTATCTATCAAGTGGCTTCCTCTTCCCAATGCTCAAAATGCACATGGGTCACTTGTAAAAGGGTGCCAAAAGGCCTTTTACTTCCTCTATATATTGAAAACTTCTCATTCAAGAAAGGGATTTCTCACATTGTAAGGTGAAGCCTTGCCATTTTTCACCTAGAATCAATAACATATGCATTTTTACCTCTATTTTGGTTGGATATATTTCTGAGTGCGTCTGAGTGTTAGTATGTGTCCAGTCATTGCTTTCTAATGCTTTCACAGGGTTGACACCAACGTACTTGTTATATATAAAGCACCATCCCCGTAGGTGATAAAAAGAGTTGTTACTAAAGCGTAGAGGTAGAAGGAGGTTATTAGATAGTGTGCTCTTTCTACAATGCCTATGGTAAGTCCTTTTTTCTATGTGTTTCCATTAAATCCTCCCTATCAAGCTCCCTACAGTTTGGTCCTCTTGCCAGTTAAAGTGTATGTATGTGCCCTTATGGTTCAAAGTGTGAGTGTGAGTAGATCAAACCTATTTGGTGCATCACCCTATTAGATTAGGTTCTGTTGTTTTTAGCATCCTTCTCTCTTTTCAACCCCCCCAATATATATATATATATATATATATATATATATATATACATATTAGTGACTTACTGGAATAACTCAAATGCATCAAAGGGAGCTAGCCTTTATCTAGAGACTCTTCCCCTAGTTTTTCTAAGCCCACAGGAAAGAAGGGAGTTTCCATTGTGACATGTGGAAGGTAGGAGCTCATCCTCCTGTCAAGGGTGCAATCCACTGCGTCAACATGTAGTTTTATTTATCACCCCCTTTTGACCTTTAATGGCAATGTCCAAAAAATTCCATTTATGGGCACCAAGGAAGTGTTCACCATAATCATGTTGTCATTGTATGAGATCTCAAAGTGTCATGGAGGGCTTGTAGGCTAATTAGAGCAAGTGGTGTCAACATGGTTGTGTATCCACTTACCCATTCGATCCATTTCAATTATGAATGGATGTTTATTTCAACGCATTTTACATATCCTACCACAAAAGTTGGCTAGTTTGTCAATGGTGTGATTATGTAGAATGTGCATTATACATTCTCATATGTATGTGTGTGTGTGTCCTATTTTTGTTTATTTTTCATCATGTTAAATTTTGGGCATGACACTGTAGGTAACTTGTTCCACTACTAACATGTGAAACTTATGAACCCACACATAGGAAAGATTTGAATTTTATAAAATGATAGTTACAAGGCATGTGGATGGATCTAGTATATGAGGGGAAATATGCTAGTTGGATTCATCTGAATATAACTATAGGCATCAGAGGTACAAGAAAGCATGATTTGATGATCAAGATACAGTCTAATTAGGATAGTAAATATATTATGCATAGACTAGGGAACTCCTATAGGTGACTGATAATAAATTAGGAATGTCGGGGCCATATATAGATGAATGGCTAGGAAAGAGTGTGGAAAAGATTCATATGTATATGCACAAATAAAGTATGTGAAACATAATCAAAATATTACATTTTTAAGTATATAATATCAAATTTATGTGTCTACATAAAGCTTGATTATCTATGTAAAAAACTAATTCTTTTAAAAATAAACTATGCTTCCTCTTCTTAAGATATTGCATCATTGCATTAAATTATTGGTCATAGATCGATTAGTTTCTCTTAGCTTAATTCAAATTATCACCAAAATACACAATGGGTTTTCCTTTTTATATTGATACCACTCTTATGGCTATTTCACTTTCATCTAATTCCACTTGAACCACTTTCTTAAAATATAGTAAAGCTAACACCAATTTTATTACCTTTTCTTTCAAAAATTGAAAATTATTCTCTATTGCAACTATCCAAAAAAATTATTTTCATCTCTTTTCATATTATTCATAATGGATTTACATATTCCATTAAATTTCTTGATAAAATTTCTATAAAAAAAACTCCAACCATGGAAACTTCTCACCTCAAACATAATTTTTGGTGAAGGTCCATCCAAAATTGTTCTCACCTATTTTGGGTCCATCTTTAACCCATGTTTTGAGATTGAAAAATCCCAAATATATTATCTATTAATTTATGAAGTACACTTTTTTATGTTGACCAAAAACTTTCCTTCCTTCAACTTGTCCAAAACCAACCTTAAATGCTTCAAATGCTCCTCTTTAGAATGAATAAAAATCAAATATCATCCAAATAAACAATCATAAACTTACCCATAAATATTTTTAATACTTCAATCACAAGTCTCATAAATATGCTTGAATCATTTGAAAAATTTAATGGAATAATGAGCCACTTATATAATCCATCATTCCTATTAAATGTGGTATTCCACTCATAACCTTCCTTTATCTGAATTTTGTGATATCTAATTTTCAAATATATCTTTATGAATTACTTGGCTCCACTCAAATAATCTATCAATTCATACATCCTTGGAAATGAAAACTTTTAATTAATGGTGATTTTGTTTATATCTATTGAATATGTACACATTCTCTAATACCCACCCTTCTTGGGTGCAAATAGAGATGGGACTATACATAGGATAAAACTATCCTAATCAAACACTTTTATAGCAACTCCTACACTTGTCCCTTTATCTCCTCATTCTCTATTGGTGTTAATTTATAAGTTACCTTATTTGGAAAAATTTCTCTAGGCACTAAATCCATATAATGACTAATGATTCTCAGAGTTGGTAGTCCATCTATAAAATCACTTGACACAATATCAACATATTCTCCAAATAAATTATAAATTTAAATAGGAATATCAGTCACCTTAGTGGCTATCACAACTTGTCTAGGATTTGAAATATATGAAAAACATGTCTCTTCCATAATTTCCACCTTAAAAAACTCTCCATCATAAACCAACATTTCCTCAGGACTATTTTCCATTTCTTCTCTTATATCCTTCAATGTGAACCACTTCCCATCCTTAACAATAGTGTAGGTTCACTCTACCATCATGCATAACTCTTATATTAAACTGTAAAGAAATTACCAATATCACATGGCATACATCCATGGGCATCATATCACACAACATATTGTCCTTATATGACCCAATTTGAAATATCACAATACATTGTTCATTATCTAACTCTATATGACCCTTAAGCAATCATGTAACCTTGTATGGAGTTAGATGAACTAAGATTTTCAGTCCAAGTTTATCCACCATTTACTAAGACATAAAATTATTTCTACCATTATCAATAATTAATTTTCAACACTTAATTCCCACTTTGAAAAAAGTCCAAGATAGAATTTTTATTTATACTAGTTCATTTATCTCCTTGGTTGGTCTTAGTAACACTCTTTTCATAGTAATACCCTCTCCTCATTCTATATATTTCATTTGTGTTGGAGACCCAAACACTTTTTTCATCTCCAATAATAGTATGGTTTATCAATTCAGCCCTCTTATTTCTATTTTTTAATATTTTTGGACACTCAAAACCTCTATATCCAACATACTTATTGCACTCAAATCACTTACCCATGAAACCTCTACCTCTTCCTCTTCCCCTAGAAGAATATCCTCTTACTCTTGAATTTCCATTCTTACTTTGATAGATGTTTACTTCTTCTTCATGATTATATTTTCCTCTTCCACTATTTATTTTTCCTCTTCCTCTACCTTTAGAGTTCATTTTTTATCTTCTATATAAATTTTACTCTACCTTAAATGCACATTGGTAGACTTCCTCCACCTTCTCAATTTGATAAAACTAACTTCATGTTAAATCGAAACATGCAGCCCATTCACATATCTTGACACCTTCTCTTTATCATCTTCCATATGTCTAGATCTTTTGGAGATTCTATAAAAAACCTCAATATGCGTTGATAATTTCTTGAACAAACTCATTTGGTAATCTAAAGGTAAAAACTTGGCCTTTAATTTCATCACATCTTATCCCGATATTTTATTCTCTTTGGCTTTCCTTTTTATTTTAGTTTTCACATGATCCCATCATAAATATGCATGGATTTTCAACATTGTGTAACAAAATTTTATCTTAATGGGCTCTTCCATTAACTCATAGTCAAAAGAATTATCTTTCTAAGATCCAAACTATAATCTCCTTAGGGATTAAGCTTCGATTGTAATAAAGGGTAACTAATTTTTTATTACTACAAGTATTTTATAAATTTTATCTCAAATACATCCATGATATCTTCTACCTTAGGTTCTTGAGTTTCTAATTCTTCATCACCACTCACATCTTCAACATGAGTTCATATTATTTGCAATGTCTCCAATATATCCAATCTTCCTTGGATTCCTCTCATCATCTCTACCATTTTTACAAA
Organism: Torreya grandis; assembly: GCA_037957365.1. Taxonomy (NCBI): domain Eukaryota; kingdom Viridiplantae; phylum Streptophyta; class Pinopsida; order Cupressales; family Taxaceae; genus Torreya; species Torreya grandis. The sequence continues at coordinate 2,021,613 of JARHVA010000640.1, read as the reverse complement.
TCTAGGATCCCTTGGTATTGTTTCTCTTATAATTAGATTACATCTGTGTGACATGTCTTCCTCTCACATCTTTTTATAATTGTAGTATTTTATCACACCTATAATAGGCATAGTCAAGAAAGGAAAACCTTATTTTAATAACAATTGGTGTATATGGGAATTATAAGGCCAACTGAATTGATGCCTCACTCCTCATGAGTGACTCTCCCTCACTCAACATATCAAGGACACAAGACATATATTAAGATAAAACACTCACTTTATTGATGCTTAGATTCAAAGTTACATTCACAGTCAAATAAGGATCATAGTGTTTCATTATTAACTTGTATGCCTCTTAGCTTTGAATTCTCTCTGTTATTTTCTATGTGCCTCTTATCTTTCCCATATTCTACCTCTTTCTAATTAATAAGATCCACCCCTTCCACTTTCATGTCTACTGATTCTCTCCCTTTAACCACATGTGATCATCTCCTTTTGAGATAATTTCCACACTTCAATAGTCATCCATAATAAAAATAGTTCTTGATCCTTAAAATTTAAACAATGGCCCATATATGGTCACATACCCTGTGGCCACTGTCAATCAAAAGCCCTAATCAATATCTTTCCAATGAGACTAAAAACACCTCATTTGGTGATCTCTTGTGATAGATATGGTAGATTTAAATTCCATGTGTCACTTACCCAATTAATAATGATTTTGTGAAGTTTTTCCAATGTAAACTTCATGGATTTTGACATGTGCCATGATTTAGTTTTATCTTACAACACTATTTTCATTTATTTTGTGGTATTTGTATTCTTTGTGGACCCATGGATTTAGTAAATCCACTTGATATTCATGCATGTCCACCTTTTAATTATGGTCTCTATGTATTTTGAAGATCAAAAAATAATAAATTCTACTTAAGGATCACACATGCATCCACTCCTTTTATGGCCCCACCTTTGACTTGCAGCCTTTATGAGAATAGGCCATGTTGTGACACTTGTCATAATTTTGGTCTCACGAGCTCACATGATCACTCTTTAAATTGAGGCCATTGTTGGTCTATTAGGTTTTAAAATGATAGTGGGTCCATTATAATATCAATTCCAATGAATATTATTGTTTATTTCATTTTAAACTATCCTTCAATTAGTTGTGAATGAGGATTTAAATATTCTATGGCATCCATTGATACTTCAAAAACTTATTAAATTTTGTGTGGCTATCATTTAAACTACAACTAGAATTTATGAATAATAATGTGACCCATTAAAGTGATCAATGTGACCACTATGATTTTTGTGGCCACTAAAATTTCTTTGAACCCAAAACTTGACCTAAGAATACTATCAAAATTTAACTATATTTTTTGTTATGCCAGACTTTCGTATCATTTTGGATGTTCCTGCATCACACATTGATAATATTGTTGATCTCATTCTTAGGTTAAAAACTGATATAATTGTACTTAGCTTTCAATTTTCATTTACCCTAAAATTTATCTCCACTATAGGTAAGGGAATTAGTCTCATAATTGAGCATGTTGGTCTATATAAGCTTGATCTTATAGTTCCTTACTACATCAAAATTTTCATCAAAATATTGATATGAATTGAAAAATACTGTCTTTAATATTTTGAAGGAAATTTTGAGAGATTATACTTTTCAATTTTATGTCAAGTAGTTAGTGAGTCATCTTTGTAATATTTTTTTAAATTAAAGCACATACTCTCTAATGTTTTCATTAGGTCATTTTTTAAGTTGATCCATTTCAGAAAATATGACCTTTTTACTAATGTTTATTGAAAATGAACTAAGAAAAAATTCTCTAAAGAGTTAAAATATTATGTGAATCCCGATGCTAAGGCATAAACCTAATCCAAGGCATAGTCCTTAAGACTTATAGGAAAGAGCATAGTTAATAATTTATCATTATGTTAAAAATTGAGACATGAAACATATAAATGCTTAACGATCACCCTTAACATTAAATTATTTAAAGTTAGGAGCTATAAAACTAATAGGAAAGAGGTAGATAAGGACCTCATAAACCAAAATATTGAGTAATATATCATGTGAAGTTAATATATGACTTGATTTTTGAGATCTTTGATAAAGTAGTTAAATCTTTTGTTTCATCACTTAAATGGTTTGGATAGTTTGTTGAAGGGGTATATTTTAAAAGTTAAAATAAAAATAAAAACAACATATAAAGGCATAAAACATCATACATTTGAGAAATAAGATGACAAAATATGGAGTTTTTTGAATTAGTCTAGATGGTTTATTAAATAGAGGAGGCACAAAATAAAAATTAAGACCAACTTGAGAAGGTATAGGCATAATAATTTGAGTAGCATAAAAAAGTGGTGTAACAATATTAGAATCAATTTTAGTAACAACATCCTTACCATTTATGGGATGGGAACCTATATAAGGTGGAATAGAAGTATTCAAATATTGATTATTGATTGTAATAGATATTTCCTTAAACATAGATTCCTTAATTATTATTATATATTTCTCTTCTCTCAATATCATTCATTCAACTAACCATCTAACCTAGCCTAAAAATTTATACTTCTAGTCTAATAAAATATCACTTAAACCCAAATCCAAAAGCTCACCAAAATCACATTAAATATTATTGATAACTCCATCATTAAAGAATCGCATAAATAAAAACCAAGCATAACAAAATTCATACACAAACATCATCAATAAATTATATAAATAATCAACCAAATCCTAACTAAAATATTAACTAAAAATCATTTAACATACACAAATTAAACCAATAAATCTCATTTTCATTAATTCTTAAACTATATATATATATATATATATTATATTTCATATGTGTTGTATATGAAATATATATATATATATATGTATGTATATGTATGTAAAATACTATGGACTTTACAATTGTACATTCACTCATCTTTAAATCAAAATGTCCAAGAAAATTCAAAATGTTAAAATGAGAGATCAAGGATCATATTTATAATTTTTCCCCCACCAACCTATGCATGAAAAATGGATCCATATGAGTATATTATAAAAGTATCTATAATATTTTGTAGTCTTACATTGAATCCCATTTATTTATTTATTTATTTTTGATCCTCTATTCATATGCACTTCATCATGTTTTGACACGTCTAACTATGTAGCTTCTTTGTCTACTTGATATGCACAATAGTCCTTATTATGCATAGGCATATTTATTCCTTCTCTTAATTTATTCATGCATACTTTCAAACTTATGCTTCCTTTCCAAAAGCATATGCATATGTTTCCAAAACCTACAAATGCTTACGTAAATTTTCATACTTAGCCAAAATCCAAGTTTCCTTGGTCTTATGTACAAATTAGGGGTCAATAAATACATACCATATAAATCCTTGTTTTAATCACATTCCTATAATAAACTACATTCCATTCACTTCAATAATACCATACCCACTTTTTCCCCCTATATTTTGAAATAAATAATGTTCATCCTAATATTAGTAGAATAATTCCTCTTAGTGGCATCAAATTTGACTATGATGAGTCTAGAAAACTAATCATACTTGAAAATATCGTGATTTCCCCTTAGACATTACCTCATATTATGTAGAATAGAGTGTATTAATTGAAGAATAATTTTGATAGAATAACATGACATAAATGACCACTTTTCCTACCTCCATTGGGGCCATTAATTCTATTAATACTGCTAAAACCACCTAGTCCGCGGCCACAACCTCTAAACAAGGAATGTATTTTGTAAAGGAATCCATTTATCCAAAATAGAGACATAAGGAGCCCAAAAATCCATATAAAATCATATGAAAATATTATAATAATAATATAATTTACTTTACACATATATTATTGTATCTTTCCTAAATCATTTAATAAAATATGCATTAGTCTATCAACAATTTCAAAATAAAATAAAACAATTATCAAGGATATAATAGATCATCATTCAAATGTAGTCATATACTAAATAATATGATGGTTATAAATTATAATATTATCAATATATTTATGCACATATTTAGGTCAAAAATGAAAATTTGATTAGATATTTCAGGGAATTACAAAACATTATAGAATAAATAGATGATATCATTTCTTTGGTATAATTTGATTTTATTTTGTCTATTTCATCTCTAAATTATTATATTTAAATATATGAAATAAAAATAGATATACGATAACATGTTTGTATTTAAAACACATATTAGTATAGGAGCTTAGCTTAGATTATGAACTTTCATATTTTCTTATAGTGCTAGATTAGACTACATCTAAATCAAATGAAAAAATTAGAAGTGTATTTCTCTCCAACTGAATTTGTTATAGTATATATCCTAGACCCTCTGTAAAATACTATTTAGTATGATTTAGTTCAATGAATTAGTATACAGAAGTAAAGTTATAAGAGATTCATTTAAAATATAACATTCTTTCAATATCTATAATTTATTCAGTTTATCATGCTTAATACTTACTTCATTTACATCTCAAGTTAACATTGATCACTCAATTTTTTCAGTCTCTAGCATCAAATTGTATTACAAATAACACTCGTGAGTAGTTACATTCTCCAGTGCCCATCCTATTGTTAGACTATTCTATACATCATGAAATAATTTATTAACTAATAAGGGTTTGAGTTGCGACCAATACAAAGACACACTTCTACATTTGGTAAGTTAAAAGAATTTTCATCCCTTCTAAATATGTTGTACCACATTGATCTAAATTGGACCATGCAATTTAATCAAATCCACTGACTAAACCACTATTTCATTCACTAGTCAAATAGGCTATATAACTTGATACACTTTAAAAACAATCCTAATATGATAATTTTTAGTCAAGAGCCAAGAATATAAGTTGTATATTGGTTACAAATGGTTTTAGCTTTATCTAGACACCTTGGAGTCAAGCGTAATTAAAGTTCATTCTTGAGAAACATACTAGAAATAAAGAACATTTTTTCACTAATGAGAATGTTAGAGTCAGTAAGTTTGTAATTACACCTTTGACATGGAGTTTTTACTTATTATATTGTATTTATGCTTCTCACATGTAATTTAGCTTATGCCATACCAATTTTTTCCTGACATGTTGTGATAATGTTTCTCAAATAAAATGAACATGTAAATTAATAATTGTAAATAATGTCTCTTCTAGTCCTTTGACTTATGGGCTTCTTATTTTGATCATATAATGTTATAATTTTATATATACACCCTCATGAATCATTATAAATCAATTATTTTCTATCAAATACTCTTGATTGTGTCATAGTGATTTGAGTGCAGTAGAAGAGTGTTCATTTGAATCAAGTTCTAAATCATTTTTAAGTGTTATGATAATGTTATTTTTAATTAGTACCATTTAAGGCCCATAAAAGGTAGTAACTTTGTGATTTTTTTAAGGGGATAATGACAAGAGAAAGAAACATCTTATTCTTATGTAATTATTATCATATAGGCATTTTCCAAGGTAATATCTCTTATTTTTCTCTAGTTTTTGGTGTTTCTAGTTTATATTTGTTTCAATTTTATGCATTTAATATAAATTTTACAATCAAATTTGGTGTTTTTAGTTTATATTAGTTTAAATTTTATGCATTTAATATAAATTTTAAAATCAACCAAGTTATTTATTGGAAATTTAAATATTCATGTTGATGAATTAGTTAAAACATATCTATATTGGTTATAAATCTTACCTTCATTTAATTTTTTATTATATCTTTCTCTTACATCATGAATATCTATGTTTCATTTTTTGTTATATATTTATCTTACATCATGCATATCTATGTTTTATGGTAAAATGGATCTAGTTCTAAAATACTGCACTAAACCATGAACTAAGAAACAAATCAAATCTGATATAAACACTTTTAAAAATAGTAAATAAATATCTGAAATGAATGAAGGATAGAAGAATGATATTACTTGGAAAGTCTTAGAAATTTATAAATGAGGTTTAAAGATAAATACCTAATTTATTACTTACCTTTACTTTGGAGGTGATTAAAAATAATTAGAAACAAGTCCTAAAATATAGTAGAATAGAATATAGAAAGATAGTAGAGATCTGATGATACAACCAGTATCAAACTATTCTGATATAACTAGACCAATATTAGAATAATCCAATATTTTTTATCTTTCTCAATTGTGGTTGTTTCATTCTAATAATAAAAAAAATATTGTATTGATTTAAACTTTTCTAATCCTTTCACGAGTTCCTGCTTGCTAGAAACCTTTTTAATATTGGCAAATTAATGCACACAACAACTAGAATTAATTCTCATTTGCTCAATCCATAATCCATGCCAATATTCATTTTATGTGCATTAAAAAAATTGGTGTCATTATGAGGGTCCCACCTCAGTCATACCCCTAGTTGATGATAGATTGACAATCATCACTCATGAAACTTAGTAAGCAATCCAATGTGTATGAAAATACTAATCTTTATCCCTATGTATGATCAGAAATAAATTAGTAAATTTTATATTTTATTTAATTAATCCCTCTATTGGTATAAGTATACATCTCAACAACTCTTTAATAGATAAAAATGTGGTAAAAAGTCATGTAGGAAATCCTTATATTTTCAAGAGCATATGATGTAATTGTCCTATATATCCTAGTCATAAATATATTAGGGTCCTTTTATGTATATATACTTCTCAAATTCAAATTAATTCCTTATTATCATGCAAGATAACATTGTGGAAGTGAGAAATCCAAAAAAAAATTGGTAAAAAAACATGGTGTAACTAGCAAGATGGATCAAAAGACATTGATAGAAATAATCACTATCAGAACCATCTCATATCAGTCATACTAGTGTTGGACTATTATAATACTATTCAAGGTGACCAAATCCTAGAAAACAAAAGATTAATGGATTGTATTAATATGAGAAATTTGTATGCAAGTGAAACTAAACAAATCTATAACTTTTCCTACTCAATAATATTCAAGATCAAATAAGGTAATCAATTAACAAGACTGCTTGGTAATAGATTTATATCAGGTTCATGACCAATAATGTATCCACTAAACCTAAACTAAGGGATCCCTTATCACACAAAATAAAATAAGAGGTTTCTAAGGCCTCTAGTCAAATGTCATTTTTTGATAACCCTAGCTATGTCTTATGATTGTAAATAATATCAAGCATGCGTAAATAACTATGCAAGCTAATCTAGTAAATGCATATTCAAGATAATCTAGTGCTCACCAAATTTTTTATCACAAATGGGGAAGATAATAAACATGTAGATACAAATATATCTAATATAATAGAAATGGTCTAATCAAGGAGATATACATTTAATCCATTACTTCTACAACATCTATTTATCAAAATGTAAAGGGTTAAGGATATACTTGCCTTGTTGAAATGAATCCATTGTGCTTCAATCTCTCCCTTGGCCAATGGTGCTTTGTAATAGGTTGTTGTGGGCTTGTAAGGATCACAAGGATAAATCAACTCTAGGCTATAAGATTTCTTTTATGCATCCAAGACCTCAACAAGACAAGTGTTACTTATCTAAGGCAAAAACCTCATCAATGAAACCTCCTATTGATTGTATAATCAAATTTATGAGAAATAATGATGCATAATTAAATGATCCTCTATTAAAAATCAAATGAAAGAGGGTATATATACCCATGTGTTAACCTAAACCTTTCAGTAATTTAGCCAACACAACCAACCTAGTTAACCTTGTTAGGTGGGAATAGAGTTGTTAGGTCTCAAACTATGTCGACTTGGGCCGATAAAGTTATATAACATACATAATAAACCTAGAATGGGTTTGACCCAGTCAAAATAGTAAGAAAAGTGGTAAAAAGGGTTTTCTCTTTAGGTAAGGGATATTTTGGGTGGTGAGCTACTTAGGGAAGTGTATAAGTAGGGTTTAATGCTTAGGTAAATGGATAAGAGTAGTTTGTATTGGTTTTAAGTGGTGGTATAGGGGCAAACAATTTTAATAAGCACCAAAGGTCTACCAACCCTTTTATTGGTGTATCTTTAAGGTATGGCTTGAAGAGATTGATATTCAATGGGTTCCTGTAAGAGAGAAATCATCAATAACTGATAAAGTTTTAAAATATTATGTGTATACATATGCCCCTCTTGAATCTCATCATGTGTCACATGAGTGCATCATGGGATGGTGATTTGAGAAATAACATAGCAACACAGGAAATTGAGCTAACTAAAAATGAAATACTTAAATTAATGTTGAAATGAAATGAAATGAAAGTACCATATATATAAATATTATGTGTATACATATGCCCCACTTGAATACACACACACACACACACACACACACACACACACACACACACACACACACACACACACACACACACACACACACACACACACACACACACACACACACACACACCTTGACCTACCTTTCTACTAAATGACTATGTGCAAATATCCTAGTCTTGGTCATGGAGGGTGTAATACCTACATTTGAGAAACCCTATGGATACAACATTAATAATAGAATAAATTCAGTGTATATAGGATAGTCAAATTAATAATGAATATCTCTCGAAACTATTTAATTTAATTAGAAAAATTAGTAAGCTAGGATTGTTAAGGTAAGGTTAGACCAAAACAACAAAGCATGTAAATGATAAAATGATGATAAATGTATGTAGAACATAATAAATCACATTGGGAATCATGTAAAACATGAATGAATAAAAAAGAATGTAGAACACACTAAATCACATTGGTAAGCATCTAAAACATTGCAAATAAATGAAATATCAATGTAATAAAAATCTAACAAAGATATGCAAATAAGTAAAAGGTAACCTCATGTATGATAAGAATTTCAAATAAAACATAAATAAAAAATAAATGATTGAAAATGAAATTAAATTCAAGATGTAAGATAAGCATGTCAAGTCATACATAAATAAAAACATGTAATAATGTCAAATGTCCTATGTAAGATAAGTGTAGTTCATAAAAATCAAACAATAACATGATAGATATATGAAAATTAAAAGTTCTAAATGATGACAACTCAAAATCAGTGCTTATTCTAAAATGCAATGTAAAAAATCACAACCATATAATGACATGACTAGTATAATAATGAGATGGTGTGGTAAGAAATGTTATAAAATATTTTTTTGAGGAAGGCCTAGTCCTATCCAAGGTCTTACAATGCAATTCATAAACTATAAACTAAGAGGTGCAAGAAGGTAGACGTGATCAAGGTTGTGATTAGATAAAATTGATATCCAAAAAGGGGATAGTGGTAATAATATGGTGTAAATAAGGAATGTGAGGTGCCACATGGGTAATGTGAACATCCTTAGAAAAAATGAGACACACTAGGAAATGAGCAAGGCTATAAAATATCAATTGTAAGGACTTAGGACATTATGACTAATGAAAACAAAGTTTGGGATAACAAGTGAAGTACATAAATCATTTAATTAAGTTTATATGCATGAAAATTAAAATTGACATACCTTCCCACAATGTGTTCCCTATTCCTCAAGACCCCTTATAGAGCCATCAATCTACTATGAATATTGGGTATTTATGTGATAAATTATGTGGCACTATAAGTATATGATATAATGAGAACTCATACCCTAGTCTACTAGCCTATTTCACCCCAATGGACCTCATCTCTATCATTATTCCAACTATGGAGTTTGATCTTTGACTAAGATATGATAGGTGCCAAATATCATGTATTTTGGTGTGGTTTGACTTTGAATATATTATTTTTTCCTTTTAATCATTGCCTTTTGTTTCTTTTTTTATTTGGTTTGTAGATATTTTGGATTTTTATATTCCTCCTCCATATGGATTTATAGAACCAATCATGAGTGAAATAGGTGATGAACACAAGAGAGATTACACTTGATCATTAGAAAAAAGGACCTAAATACCATGGTGGCTAAAGAATCCTAGACTTGCCCACAAGTAAGTGTGCAATCTTAAACCTAAACTATGCATGCCTCAAATGAAATTAAATAACGGAAATATAGGTATCATGAGAGATATATTAAGAGAATAAGTGATACAATGATGAATATGCTTGTAGCTGATCATAAGGAGGTAAAACAATGGTATGAGAGGGACAAGACTATGCTATGAGAGTCATGTCACTAGAAAAGCCATACTAAGCTACAAGGGATCTATCACAAACACCAATGAAAGTATTAGTCATCCCAAAAATAGGGATAAAGTAAATGATCATCCCAATAAATGGGGAAGGTAAATAAGGGTCAAATAATCATAAAGATACTAAGGCAAAAAATGATATAAATGTGATAAAATAAAAATCAATGAACCACAAAGAAAGTAAAGGATGAACATAATGTGAAATAAAAAAAAATAACCTAAAAGAAATAATGGTGTAATTAAAGTGAAACTAAATGAAAATAAAACACATAAAATAAAGAAACATGAGACAAAAATAACAATCACAATCTATGTTAATGTCTATATCAAATGTGAGCATATGAAATACAAGCCTATGTGTTTCGGAAGGTTTATTGAAGTTTAATTTATTTATTATTGTGCAATGTAGAATAAGAGTAGGCATCATAAAATGTCCTAAAGGATAATTTAATGTAGGTATGGGAATTTAAATATGATCCAAAGTTTAAATTGAAATGTGTATGGGCATCACAAGATGTCCCAACATGTGATATGGAATGAGGTGAAGCTAAGTTTTTAGAATGAATTGCATTAGGCTAATGTGTGTATTTGGATATAGGTAAATGTGTTGATATGTTGGATTTTGAGGATGTTGAAATTGACATAGGATGTGTAGAATAGGTATGAAGAGGTCTATAAGGGAAATGAGGACCATGTATAATGCACTTTGGGGTAGGAATTTTAACTAGGTGCTCCTTGGGTTCGTGTGACTTAAAAAGTTGAGTTTTGAAAAATGAAACCACCCATTTTAAGTTATTCATGTTAATTATCCATTGATGGAGGAAGAAATATCAACTATGTTTTGGACAATATTAGTGGATGAGGTGGAGGTATGGGGTAATTTTTATTGATCATTAGGTAAGTGATGTTGATGTGATTTTTAAGGATTTGAGAGGTTTGAAGATAGTCTTGATAACATTAGTGTGTAAGAGTATAATTATTAGAATGTGGACCAAGTAAGGCAGAAAGAATAAATTGGTGAAGATCACAACAAATCTCATGACAATGACCTATCGTAACATGCCACCAACAAAAATTATTAGGGTTGTACCATTTTTTAGGAGGTTTGGAAGGATAAAAGCTCATGGGTTTAAAGGGTGTAGATTTATTATTAAGTTCTTATAAACTCAAGAGAGTGTGGGTTGGGTTAAAATTGGTTGAATTGGATGTTCTTGTTTGAGGTTGGGGAGGCTTCAATGAATCAATGTTGTGAGAAAATTATTGGAATGGTTCCTTAGTAGACTCATGTGGGAAGCTAGTTTGGCAAATTCAAGTGTGGACCACCTTCTAGGTTCAAGTGATAGTGTTCAAGGATCAAATCCCAAAAAGTAAAAAATAGAGATCCTTGATGTTTTGTTGAGATCCTAAAACAAGGTTACAATTTGCTTTTAAGAATATATATTATCAAGCCTTATATCCTCTACATAGGAGGATAAATTTACAAGATATGGAGGTAAGATGACTTAAGGAGGCTAGTTTTTAAGAGGGCCTAACATGACATTTGTTGACTAAAGCTCATTCATAAATCTATAGGTTTTGAACTCAAATTATACTCTTCACCATAGGGTTGTAAGACTAAACCATGCCACTATGTTTGTAAGGTCCGAGGTAGTTATAAATATCATTTGTGATCTAATTATCATTTAAATATTAAGATATATCGGATATAACCTCACAATTCTACCTACAATTTCCTTTTTCATCACAAATGTAATCTATAGGCTGACTATAGGGTTATCATAAGGATTGAGCTAGATACTTTGGTGATGGGCCTAAATTTAAGCATGAAAAAAGCAAGGTAAGTTATATTGTGTTGTATATAAATTCAAATTTTTTTGTATCCATTGTCTTCAATACCTAGAGTAGGTAGGAACACCTACAAGACCTCTCATAGTCAACTGTAGTTGACTGTGAGAGGTAGAGGGCAAAGGGAATATGCTTTGATGAGGTATAATATGTATAGGGATGAGTCAAATGAATTAAAAAAAACAAAAAAGGATTAGAATATACTTAATGGGGTCTCAAAAATTGTACTCAATGTCAATTTATTCAGGGAAACTTATAGGTACAACATCCTAAGGCAGAACACTGTCAAGAAATTATACTCAGTCTTGACTAAGTCAAGGTATGTGAGGGGTATATCATAGGTTTAAGGGATAAGTTAAGATTTTAATACCTTATATATTATCATTATGGTATCTTTAATATTTAACTATAGACAACTAACAAGAATAATACCCTTTCAAATATAATACATAGTTCACATGAACTCTGCACACATTGCTTTTATACAGTTTGTCTTGGATCTTAAGGATTTTAGAAGGTCAAATGGCCTAGTAAAGAGATAAAAATTTGTACATATAAACTTTATTAATTTTATGACCTCTTTAAGTAATCATAATTTTTTGAGGAAATATGGGAGTTCCCTCTATTTTGTCTCAGACAGAGGACACTCCCTTTGTGCATGAAACTTGTAGTCTTGGAAAAGATGGGCAAAGAGATGAACTAGAAGATGTTTGAAAATTATATGAAGGTATGAGAATATGTAACACATTAAAAAAAAGTTATTAAGCCTTAATATAATTATGATACCCAATAGGATGTTCTAAACCCTCAAGTATGCAAGCAGGCCTATCAAACATAGTTTAGGCCTAAAGCCAAATGGAGAACCACTTTCATTTATAGAATGGAGTGAACATTATAATGAATTGGATCATGTATATTTGGGAATAATATATTTTTATAAGATTTTGGGATGCAATTAAAACAATAAAAATTAATTTTGAGCTCTAAGGTGTAGTCAGGCATACTAGGCATGTTTAGGCCTAAAGACCAAATGTGAAACCAATGTCACTTTCAACTATAGGAGTGGATTAAAATGGACCAAGACATGTTTGTGAGGTAATTTTAGAAATGATAAATATATTTATATGTAGGTGAATCACAAAATAAGCCACTTTTGGGCTTAAGACAACCTCAGGCCTATACAATTGGAAGAAATAATCTCGAATAAGCGCTTTGAGTGCTCATATCTCTCTTGATTATTTACATGGGTGCTAAGGAATTTTATAGGAGTTATAAGAGGTTTTAAAAAACCTTATTTTTGATTTTTTTTTACAATTTTAATGTCCCATATTTATGAACAAAGATTAAGAGTGTAAAATAGGCATAAACCCTTGTTAAACCCTTGGAGTGACTAGTTTGGATAAATGGAGATGGAAAGATAATATAATGACATATATTACTTAGGATGATGATTGGATGTTGTATAATTCTTAGTCAAGATACTCCCCATACTTTTGAGCTATAAAGAATTGTACATATAGGGTACAAAATAGGTTACTTTTGACTATTTTGTACATTGTGCATGTTATAGGGACTTTCAAGGGATGAAACTAACTTTGGGAGGAACATATAGACTTGGGATAACTCCTCATGTCAATTTAATACTTTATAAAAACTCTCAATTGTTCAAACAATAGATCTCATCTTAGCTAATCAAAACTAGCATAGTGGACATGATGGTGCGAAGTGTGAAAACTTAAAGTAGATGGCTTTTTAAGGTGTTCCTAATGCCCCTAAGGCCATAGATAATCTTTAAAAGTGTCATTCACTCACTCCCATGTATTTTCATGTAAAAATGAAGCCAAATTTGAATCCAAGTGTGCAAGGTGTGAGAAAGAGGAGTTTTTTAGATTATAGATGATGATAGCTCATTTCCAAATGATTTTACATGATTAGGACTACAACCAATGCATGGATAGGCATGTATAAAATAATTCCCATTCATTCCAATAATCATACCTATCCCTAATCATTTTTTGGGTATTCAAACATGTCAAAATCATGAAGGCAATTTTTTGAGCCAAAATGGGAACTTTCATGCCACTTTTCATGAGTTTCATGCCTTGTATGGCCACTTGTCTCTTCTGACCTTGCATGGTTCATCCTAAATATTATTATAATTCATAATTAACTCATTTTATTATCTTAAAAATTGTCCTTGTGACCCTTGGACTTATCTTTTCTCCCCTCACTCTTAAGTTCTATAAGAACTAGCCATTTTGGCCATTGTAACTTATGCTCCACCTGAGTATGGAAAAGCCCTACTCATTTGCATACCATTTTATCAATAAGACTATTTATTTTGACCTCTTTATGATTTTTCATAGTGTTTTTAAATTATATGATTTATCTTGCTTAGTGATAACTATGATTTCCTTAGCATGTTGTCTCATTATTTCATTGTATTTACAGTTGGAAAGTTTCTTCTTGCAGGACATGTGAAGTGTTCTAGGAAGTGTCAAGGTTGAGTGAGTTAGTATATTTACTAGTTCCATTCAAGGCCTCTTTTCTATTTCTCCTAGACTAAACATTCATCCATAACCTCATAATGTATTATTGATGTGAGAAGATGTAGATTGGATAAGTATATGTTTGCTTAGTCTCTTGGTTTCATGTGTAACATGTAGCTGGTTAGAAGTCATCAAATTATTTAGTGTATCACCTCCCTTAGGATTTTTTGATTTCAATTTTCTCTCTCCATTTCCCTCACAGAGTTTAGGTGTATTAGTGATCCAAAGTGGTACATTGAGGGAGCTAGCCTTATCTAAAGATTCAACTCATTCATAGGCTACCCACAAGCCTAGAAGTGTTTCCATTGTGCTACTTAGATGAGGAGAGATGAGACATATCCTAAAAGGTTGAAAATACAAGTGATACAAAAAAAAATTATGCCCATTGGGACTCTTATTCTAAGAGGTTGAAATATTTTTGGTGTTGTCTTTCAAAAATCAGCCTTTGGAGGCATCTATCCAAGCATCAATGGTAACTTTGAAGATACATCAGTTGATCAAGCAGCCCAAGTTTCCTTTTGAATATTTTTTTTAATATTTTTATTTTTTTCTTTATTTTAATAAAGTTCCATGGCTGACTTTGGTGTTTATTTTTGCTTTACACAAGTTGTTGAGGTATATCAATCCTATAGTATCCCCTATCAACCTTGTCATGATCCTTACCAGATCCAACATGAAGTGTATAATCCCATACATGAAGTGTATTATACCATTAATGAAGTGTATCAGTCCATTCACAAATTGTATCAGCCCTATAATTATCCTCCTCAATATCTTGCTTCTTCTAGTCAACCTAGTCACTTCTCAACTCGGTCCATTGTAACCTTCAAGAAATCTCTTTTGGGATATGAGAAGTACATGTTGGATCTTGACACAAGAAAGGGATATGGTCTATATTTTATTATTCATCTTATTCATAAGTTTAGAGGTACATTATATGTTGTCAAAAGAGAGTGGGCACCTATTGAGAGAGCAAATTTGTAAAGGCTCACAAGTGATATGCTAGATGTGAGTGGATTGGTTTCTTAATTAGAGGATAGGATAAGAATTCATGAAAGGTATCCTCACCAAAAATATAAAAATTTATATCCACTTCCCTAATATTTATATCAGTCATACTTGACCCCTAATCATGAACCCAATCAAGCTTACCAAAGTCATCCTTTTCCCAATCAGTTGGAAGAGAAAGTTGAGAAAAGAAACCTTATTTTTGAAGTAAATCTTGATAGGCAGATTGAGTTGGATAATATTAATATGAATAATTACATTTCATTATAAAAATAAGTGGAATATAATCCCTCATTTCCCTCTCCAATTACATCCCTACCTCAAGAAGTGACCTCTAGATATGAGATTCCAAGTTGGAAACAAGGTGGAGAGTCCAAACCTAAGGATATTCTAAGATTATTAAACATTTCATCCTCTCCTCAAAGTGGATAAATACATAAATAAGAGACTCATAATCATAAAATACTAATCTAGAGTAAGGTAGTGGCATCATGGGGAAATAAAGAGGAGAAAAACCTAGATAAAGAGTGTGAAGTTGAAGAAAAACTTGATCCTATGCAAGCTCCTACCACCCTTCCTCAAGAGAATATTGTCTTCCGTATCAACACTTTTGTACTCATCATCCTCAGTATGATTCATATAAACTTCAAGAGATACTTTTCAAAGAGAACCTATACAATAAAATTGAAGAGTTAGAATCAAAGATGAAATTGTTGAGTCAAGGTGTGCTGGAAGGTTTAGACCCAAAAGAAGATCCCGTGCCTAAACACACCCCATCTACCCTCCCTCAAGAAAGTGTTCAAGCTAAATCAGATGTGAATCAAGTGATTTTAAAATGTAAGGAATAAAACCATTCCAATTTATCCTAAGTTTTTCCTACCCTTCCTCAAGAGCTTCTAAAAGAATCCACTACATTTCACTCTCAATCTAATTTTGAGTTCTATGTGCCACCTCCACCAACTAGTTCATCTTGCCCTCACCCCATCACCCTTTACCTTGATGTACATATGGTATGGGAACATAAATAGGATTAGTTGGTTGAAAAAAACTCATAATTCTTTCTTGAATAAAATACAACTCCTTGGCAACCTCATTGGGCTAATTCACTTGACTACAAAATGCCTAGTATTGCTATCACCAAGAAGGAGAAAGAAATAGAGGATCTTGAAGCCATTGAGGAGAAAAATAAGATTATATTAGTTGATATGAAACTTTAGATACCTAAAAAGGTCCTAAATTCTAAATAATGGGTGGTATATTGTGTTGAAACTTTTGATTGGGTTGATATGGAAGAATTTTTTCCTTTTGTTAAAGAGGAAGAAATAGTCATTGGTTCTTCCATAAATTTTTAAGATATCATGGATTGGTAGGAAAAAGTTATTAATAAGAATTTATATGACGTATTTGAAGTCATTATAGTAGGATATACTCTACTTCAAGGAGGATATGATCTATTCAAATATGGAGAAGGCAGCCTTGACACACAAGTGAGTATGCAAAGAAAAAGCAATTTCTCAAATTTGTCCTTTCAAGAGGTATATTCATCTCATGATGATATTTTTGAAATCATCAAGATGGTATATCTTCATCTCAATAAGTTGGGATAAAATAATCATCTCTTCAAGGATGGAACAATCTCATATTGGCCTCAATCTTCTAAGTAACAAGAAACCACTCCTCTTAAAGCCATACCTACAAAGAATATGTAAGTTGATCATGAGATGAAGAATGGGAAGTAGTATGAGGTATGTGTAAAATTTTAAGAGAAATATATATACATTGGGGACCTATTTAAGGATTATCTACTTGAAATAAAATCAAGTAAAGTGCCAAGGAATAGGTCTGATCCACAAAGCATCCAATCTAAGGAGAAACATGCTTAGCACTATTATTCATCTCATGAAGAAGAAGATTCAAGAAACTTTATTTTTTATTAGAAAAATGAGGTATGATTAGTTTTTAATTGTGATTTTTTTTTTTTTTTTTTTTTATGATTCCTTTAAGTGCCTTGGGCACATGTGTGTGTGTGTGTGTGTGTGTGTCTTGTTTACTTTATGTGGTTGAGGTCGTCAATTGGTTTTGTCTTTATCTAATATTATTGTAAATTTATTATTATTATGTCTTAAAATTTATATGACTCCTTAAGCCTAATGGATTGATAAGGCTACTGGTCTAATTAGTATAGCAGGCACACTACCCCTATGAGTCTTGGGACCCCTATAGGTAAAAAATTGAATTTATAGGTTTATAAAGGGTTTAATATAACATAAAATTTTATATCATAGGTTATTTTATATTATTTAATATCACATTAGCCTTGGTCATTAGTCTTTTTAGTCCTTACATCATTTTGATTCATTTTGGGGTTAAAATAAGGCATTAAATGAGTTATACAACATCTTAGGGAAGTTTGAAGGTGTAATAAGGTTTATTTAATGTTACATGTGTCATATAATGCCTTAATCAACTATTGATAACTGAAAATGGTAGGTTCTTCAGAATAAAGAGTAGTTTTCTTGGGAAAAGAGAAGAGTTTGGCACTTGTACAGTCTATGGGAGAGTTTTACACATGGGAAGAGGTTTTAATATGAATATTAATTTTATTGAAGTCCATTTCCATTCTTTAAGTACTCTCTAAGTGTCAAAATTAGGATAAAACCATTATGTTCCTTTTTCACCCTTCTAGACACACAAGACCAATCAGTAGGTTTATGCTTGGTATGGATAGTTGGAGAACTTCCAATTAAAATGACTTTGGGAGGTGAAATTACACTTAGAGATATTAATTTACATAAAAATATTTTAGATAATTCTAGCTTGTGCTTTATGAACCATCCTCATGAAGTTGACTATATTTTTTATCTTGCCAATCTGTACACCCTATAGGTTTTACCTTGGTTTGGACAAGTCCATACAATTAAATTATTGAAATTAGTTAAAAATTATGTTTAATCCCTCATAAAATTATTAACATGATTTTTTTAATGTTTCACGGTGTTTGGATATGCAAATCATCTCATGTTGTAAGAGGATACACCTTCATGTGTTACAGGTAGTTTTTCTCCATTTTCAAGACCTTGAGGTTTTGATCATGGTTATAGAAGTTTTTGATAGTTTAATTATAATTTTTTAAATGTATTATAAATCCCTTCACATAATCTCATTTTCTAAGCAAATGTTCTATGAGTTGCAGTCATAAAGCACCATGTAGTCAATTGGTCCCATGACTGTCATACACAATCAGCTTAGTGAGCTGAGTTGAGGTATTTAACATGTCTATGGTGTTTTGGTTCGAGGTTAAATTCACTCCCATAAAAAAAATAGTCAAGTAAAAGTCTTATACTTGGAAGAAGAAGGATTGTCCTAGTTAACACAGTCACTCACACACAATTCTACCATTAACATACACTTACAAGTGCTTGGAAGAAAAGATCATGTGAAATGAAGGTCTTGAAATTGGTTAAATATTATCATGATGATAAACATGAATTTTAAAGGAATATAAGGGGGATATAGTAATCAAATGGTAAAAAAAATGCTCATTGCCCATCCTTATCTTCACTACCTACAGACATGAGAGTAACCACATATAGGTGGTGTTAACAGAGACTTAAATAGCCATTTTAAGTGTTGAATAATATGATGGATCCTTTATTGAAGTCCTAATTGTTAGCCATTTTTCACTCCCAGGTTTTTTATCTTTCATTTTGGCTAAGTGTAGCATTTAGATTTTGTCTATCAGAGGAAGCTTTTATTTGGTCTTCGTGCAAGTGTTATTTCTTTCGACAAGGTTTTGCTTTGGGTTTTTTGTTCGTGTCTCAAATAAATTGTTTCTAAATTCTTGTCTAAAAAAAAAATTCCAAAGTAATTATTCTAATTCAATATTTTTGAAAGATCATTTTCTCTGCAAAGTGCCCTATGCACTTTTTTGAAAGGCACTTTCAAACTTTTTGAAGGGTCTTTTTTCTCAGAAAATTGGTCACTTACAAAAGTCCAAAGGAAAGTGTCCCTTATAATTTCTTTGAAGGAATTCATCCTTTCAACTTTTTCAAAGGAATTGGGCATGTGTATCTTTCTGAAGGGACACTTTCATTCTTCTGAAGGGTCTTTTTCTCATGGAAGGGAATAGTTCATTTCTCCAAAATGCATCTTCCAAAAGTCTGAAGGGACATTTCCAAGTTTTTCAAAGGAATTATTTCAAACATTTTGTCTGCAACAATCCTTCCAAAGTAATTATTTAGAAGGAAATGGATTTCCAATTGGTACACTTCAAATTTTTTAAAGGATCTTTTTCTTAGAAAATTGGTCACTTGCAATTCTTCAAAATGGGTCCATTTTGAGTTTGCCGAAGGGAAATTTCATTTTTTTAAAGGGTCTTTTTCTATGCAAAATATCTAGTTTCAATATTTTGAAGGGAACAGTTCATTTCTATGAAAGGCACTTGAAAAAGGTCTAAAAGAATTATTTCATACATTTTTCCACAATAATTCTTCTAAAGGAATTATCCTAAAAGAAGTGTCCTTTGCCAAAAGTCTAAAATAATTATTTCAAACATTTTGTTTGAAACAATCTTTCTAAAGAGATACTCCAAAAGCCCAAAAGAACATTCTTGGCAAATGTGAACCAATCCAAAGGGGCCTAAAAGGTGGTGTATTTTAGAGAAAAAATCCTAAGAAGAATGCCTAAAGAAAATTCTTTGAAGGAATTGGTCCCAGTAGAGTGACGGTTATATGGACGTCAACTTTAGGATGAGGGACTAACCATTGACATTCAAACAAGAGAATCCCAAGAAAATCCAAGGGAATCATGTTCTACATATACCAAAGTAGATTAGAGGACTCATTTCACCATTGATCAAATCATGATCCAAGTCATTTTTTAAAAACCAATAAAAGAAGGAAGATAAGGCCAACATAATGAAAATGACTCTTCCCTACACCATTACACACCTCAGCAAGA
This sequence comes from Torreya grandis, assembly GCA_037957365.1. Lineage (NCBI taxonomy): Eukaryota > Viridiplantae > Streptophyta > Pinopsida > Cupressales > Taxaceae > Torreya > Torreya grandis. The sequence continues at coordinate 2,001,051 of JARHVA010000640.1, read as the reverse complement.
TGGTGGAAATATGTTAGCATCAGGAAAAAGCTGTAATAGGTGGACTCTCTTATAATAACCACATTGATGACATTACTCAAAATATCTTGATTTTTCTAGGCAATCATTGGAGAAGCATATTTGAGAGATCAGGCTGAGAGTGATCAAGGGAGGTGACATGGATCAATCAAATGGCTCAAATGAGCATCATTTGCAAAGTCAGTTGTAGCTGAAGATGGAGAATTATAAAAAATTAATTCCTCTCTTTAACACCAATGGCCTCCCACTCTCACTTCCTTTTAGCTATAAATATAACCTTTGTGCTAGTGTAAAAACCTAACCATGCAGTCTATGGTGAAGCCCTACTAAATTGATGTCATGTTTTGCCTTTAAGAATTGGTACAAGTCTTTTTTCTTTGAAGTTTTGAGAAATTGTCTAAGTGTGTAAGTGACATATAGTGACAATAAGTGATGGTTTTCATCCTTTTATCCTTTGTCCTTCACACCTGAGCAAGAAATTTGGGTCTAGTAGGTCATATAGAGTGTGTCCAAGTGTGTCAAATGTCTGCATGTGTATAACTATTTTTGGAATGTACACATTATCTTTCAATTAATTTACCTTGTGTAATTTTATACATCTTGCCTCTATAATAAAACACTTGTGTTAGAATATTTAGAGCTTGAAAATAGTTTGTGTATTTTGTTGTATCATGCACTAGGGTATGGTATTCATGTGGAAGATAATCTTGATACATCACCATTCTTAGAATAGTTTTTCTTTATGTAATTTCTATCTCTTTTCCCTTTAATAAAACTAGTTTAGACAAAGGTTATTTTGTATAGATACATTCAGGGAGATAGCCCTTTAAATATAGAGGTTCATTTCCTCTATAAGCATACCCACATGCCTAGAAATATTCCAACATTGCCCAAATATGGAAGATGATTGAACACTATCTTCTAGGGTGCAAGATTTGGAGACAATAGTTGTGGAATTCTTGATGGGACAAATTATTAACATGTTAAGATGAATATTGGTCTTGACAAGCCTAAGGTTGTAGAAATATTCTTAATCCAGCATTTGGCAACTTCATGGTCCTCACTAGGTCATCTAGGACTTCTGATCAAGCCCCTCTATCTGAAGCTCTTCTTGAAGAACAATGCCCTAAACCATTCCTATCACTTAGAGATCCTTGGAAAGGAGGTTTTGGATAAGAATAAGGAGAATTTGAGGAAGTTGGATAAATAGGAGATCAAGAAGAAAGAAGAGAAATGGATAGGTAGTAACTTTTTCTAGCCTTTGACATCTAAAATCCAATTGACCTTCTTGTATATGACCCTATTCCTCCCAATGCTACCAAAAGTTTCCTTGGTTTCAATGGAGAGGGTCTTATTACCCCATTTGAGCATATTAGGGACATCTAAATTTTTTATAACTTTCATAATGTCACCTGAGCCAACATAGCCATTAGATTGCTTGTTATGTCTCTAAAATGAAAGGCACTTGATTGGTATAGGATTTTGGAAGGCAGTTGCATTACAATTTGGGATGGCTTTGGGGAATTTTTGGTAACTATATTTGAGAATAAGAGTGACCATACTTTGTTGATCCATCAACTGAACGTGATAAAGAGAGGTATTAATGAATCCATGGGAGATTTTAATGAAAGATTTCAAAGGATATTGTATAGGTTGCCACCTATCATGAAACCTCCTCTGAGCTTTGTGTTCCCCACTTATCTCAAGGGTATTGTTACTAATGTGTTGGTGATGTTATACTTAATGGAAATATTCACTCTTCCAGACGCATATGAGATAGCTATTGAAGATGAAAATATCTTGATACAAAATAGAAATCTAACTCTAAGAATTTACATGCCTTTTTTGTTTCATAATTCAATTCTCCAAGCATAACATAAGTTCCTAAAACCAATGGAAAGTTGATAACCTTTCCCAAGAAGATGGATAATGTTATGGATAAGGATGAAGAGATCCATTCATTACGCGCTTAGCTCAAGCAAGCTCAATTCTAGGTAAGTGCTCCACTTAACCCTCAATACTATCCTCAACAAGACTATAGAGATCCACCCCAATACAACTACCAAGGAAGAGGAAAAGGTCAATAAGGTTTCAATAGGCATCCCAATGCCTATAATCGTAATTCCACTCCTTCCATGAAGGCTGTTCTTCCATTGTATGCTACCCTGGTCTAAGGGGAGGATCATTTAGACCAATGGGGACAACCTCAAGGTTAGTTTATGCATGATGGTGGAGAAAATGGCCAAGATTTGTTGGAATAAGAATAATATAATCCTTAGATGACATCAAAAGAAGTGAATCCCATGCAAAGGGATATTCATAGAGAATGTAGCATCCAAAGTGTAGGTATGATGAACTTTCAAGTGAAGGATGATTATGTGTTGAATAAAATTACATCAATTGCAGCCAACATAAGAGCCAAAAAGAGAGCTCTAGGAGATGTTCCAGGAGTACGTGTGACTCCAAGTGATGCCTCTCCAAGGCCACAAAGTGTGAATCCTAGTGCAATACCTACTACCAATCATGCTCCTCAATAAATGCAAAATATAAATAGGGTTGTCAAGCCTATAATGTAGTAGGTTCAGACTCCCTCACTACCTTCAATAATGCAATAAAAGGTGAATACTTCCCCTCTAAACATTATTTATTCTTTGAAGAATACCAAGACAAGCATATCTCTTTGGGAAGTCTTGCATATGCCTGGTCAAAAGGAGCTCTTACAAGAATAGCTTACAAACATTCATATAGCCCCTCAAACTTCAAAACACAATATTTTAGCCCTTACCAATTCTCTAAATCATGTCTTAGATCCCTCCACCAAATATAAAAATCCTCCACCCTTCTACCTCACACTCATTATGGGAGACAAGTTGGTTCACAATTGTATTGTAGATAGTGGAGCTAGTACCACTATCATGCCTAAAGTGGTGGATGATAAGTTAGGATTGAAGTATGAAAAACATAGTAAAGGTGTGTTACAGCTTGATGGGACTCCAACCAAGATAGTGGTATTGGTCAGAGGTCTGAAAGTCTTTCTACATGATTGCCCAAGTTTCCCCATTTTACAAAATGTTGTGGTGGTAGACCTTCCAACTCATTTTGCTATCTGTTTGTGAAGAGACTTACAGTAAGATAGGAGGGTACCTTTTTTCTAATTAGTCTTTTATAGATTTTAAAACAAGATATGGAACCAAGGTGACTATAAGGACTTATCCCTTAGAAAGGTTTCATATTGAGCCATACATGGAGACAAGTTTAAATCAGAATTGTCTAATTAGTAAAGAAGAAGAAGGTGTCATGGATGGTGAAGCATCCTCCCCCCTTGAAGGTATTTCTAATATTTTCCTTGATAAGTATAACACTAAAATTCATGGACTTGATCCATATACTTTCATAGAAGAGACTGATTTGGGAGTTTATTATATGCACAAAAAAGATGTTTCAATCTCTTCACTCACTAATGAAGATCATGAACTTAAAGGAATATGGGAGATGTTTTTTGATGGATGAAGAAGAAAAGTAGGTGTAGGAATTGGCATTATGTTAGTTTATCCATCAAAGAATCAATACTAATCCTCATATATATTCCACTTTAGTTTCACCTCCAATGTGGCAGAATATGAAGGCCTAGTTCACGGCCTCCAATGGGTAAAGAAGAGAGGGATCAAGGATTTGAAAGTCTATGGAGATAGTGAATTAGTCATCCATAAAGTGAGAAATCAAGCTACAGCCAAGAATCCCTTGCTTAAATCCTAAAAGCATAGGGTATGGGACCTACTTGAATACTTTGATGCCTTCAACATACAACCCATACTAAAGAATTTAAATAAACATGTTGATAGATTAGCTTCCATAAGAACATAGTTTGATGTAGTTGTTGATGTAGGAAAGGAGAAGGATTAGTCTCATATCAAGGTAATTGTGAGGCCTTCTATTATAGATAATGAATTTTCCTAGAAACTATTTGAAAGTGATAAATACATTACACACCTCTTACAAAATGAGGTAGGATTCTCCTCAAGGAACCAAAAGAGACTGCATGATCAATATGAAGAACAAATTATTCAACTAAAGAGAAACAAGATACCTAAGGGGTTGATTACTTTGGAGAGTGTTTTCAATGAAGATGATCAAAATAAGAAATAAAGAGTGAGCATGTCCATGAAAGATGAGAACTATGAGAGAGTCATGATTTAAAAAGACAAGCTCCTAAAAATTGGTAATGTTTGTTCTCTATCTGAGAGGTAGGCCTTTATTGAATTATGCAAAGAGTTACATGACATCTTTGCTTGGGAGTATAAATATTTAAAAGGGTTTGATCTGAATCTAGCTCATCACACCATTAAGTTATAACCTAGAGCTAAACCATTTAGGCAAAATCAAAGGCCTATCAATCTCAAGATAGAGAAACTCGTGAAGAAAGAGTTGACCAAGTTGATTAATTCTAGGATTATCTTTCCTATCAAACACTCAACTTGGGTGGATAATATTATACCTATCCAAAATAAGAATGGAGATATCAGACTTTGTGTGGATTTTTGAGACCTTAATAGAGTGTCTCTTAAATATAATTATCCACTACCATCCATGGAATAAATTTTGCAAGTGGTTTCAGGTTCTCAACGCTTCTCACTTCTTGATGGTTATTCAAGTTACAATCAAATACTAGTGAATGAAGAGGATCATTTCAAGACAACCTTCATGACAAAATGGAGGACCTTTGCCTATAATAATATGCCTTTTTGTTATCCAATGTTGGAGCTACATTTCAAAGGGAAATGGACATAGATTTTAAAGGTTTGATCAATAAGTTTCTACTTATGTATCTTGATGATATAACCATTTTTTTAAGGATGCTACTGATCATATGGAACATCTAAGGTAGGTTTTTGAGAAATATATGGAGTATGGAATATCCATTAATCCAAAAAAGTGCATCTTTGTTTTTCATGAATGTAAGTTATTGGGTCATATTATTTCAAAAGAAGGCTTGTCTATTGACCCTCAGAGGATTGAGGCTCTTCTAGTCTTGTCTTTACCTCAACACAAGAAAGGAATTCAAAGATTCTTGGGGAAAATAAACTTGTTAATAAGGTTTATTCTAGGCTTTGAAATTTTGGTAAAGCCTATCATAGCCATGCTCAAGAAGAACTAATCTTTTGCTTGGACAAAGGAAGGAAAGAGTAGTTTTGAGGAAATCAAGCAAGCCATTAAAAGAATATCCTACTCTCTTGAACCCAAACTTTGCCAAAGATTTCATACTTTATACATTTTCTAACGTTGATACAATCTTAGCTATTCTTATGAAAAATAATGATGAAGAGGTAGAGCAACCAATTGCATTATTCAACTAAGGATTGGAAGATTATGAGGTCATATATACATTTGTTGAGAAGCAAGCTCTAATAGTGATAAGGGGATTGAAAAAGTTCAGACACATGGTTTCTCATCCTAGCACCAAGGATTTTCTCCTAAGCAAAGACCTCAATTAAAAGAGAGTTAGGTGGATTACAAAGATAATGGAGTATGATGTAGATATTAAGGTGACAAGATTGATAATCAGAAAGGGCTATGAGAGGATTTAGCTTTAGATTTTTAAGAGCCAAAGGAGGAAGTCTTGTTCAACCAATTTCAACCCCAACCAACTGATCACATACAAGTTCAAAGTTGGACATAAGACGTCATTAGTTTCCTTCAAAACTATGAGTGCCCCAATGGTTTGAACAAGTCTCAAAGGAGGTATTTTAGATTGTAGACCATTCCCTACTATCTTGTAGATTGTGTTATCTTTAGGAAAGACATGAATGGTGTGTTGTTGAGGTGTGTTAACAGTGATCAATTTGATATGTTGTTGGAAAATTTTCACAAATAGATGGAGTTCATTTCTCTCTTAAGACAACAAATACAAAGATAATGAGGGCTGGTTACTATTGGCCTAGTCTTTTTAAGGACTGTTAGCACTGGGCCAAAAAGTGTCTTCAATGTGCCTTCTTTGTAAGAAAATAGAAGTTTGTATCCCTTCTATTGAATCATATCCAAGTAGACCATCCTTTCATGCAATGGGGTATTGATTCCATTGGTGTGATCAATCCTCCATCAAGTGCTGGACATAAATGGATATTGACTACTACTAAATACTTCACAAGGTGGGTAGAGATTGTTGCATTGAAAGAGGTAAGTGAAAATGCTATCTTGGAGTTATATGAGAGCATTCTAATAAGGTTTGGATTTATCCATGTTATCATTTGTAATAATGAACTTGCTTTCATAAGTGATAAGATTTTTGATTGGGCAAATATGAATGGAGTTTACTTTAGTACCTCATCCAATTATTACCCTCAAGATAATGGATTGGTTGAGTCTACTAACAAGAATCCATAAAGATCATCAAGAGGACATTGGAGAATAGTCAAAGGGCATGGCAAAATAAGTTGAAGACAACCTTATGGGTTGTTAGGATTACTCTTAAGATATTAATTGGTAAATCCCCTTTGTGCTTATTTATGGGAGAGAGGCTAGGTTGTCCATATCTCAAGAACTCCCTACTCTAGAACTTAGACAATAGTTGAAACTACTTGAAAATACTCCAATGGAAATTAGATTGATATAATTAATTTAGTTACAAGAAGCAAGAGACAATGCACATAAGGCTTTGAAACACCACCAAGTACTCATGAAGAAGTCCTTTGATGAGATAGAAAGTGCAAGAGTATTCAAAGAAGGTGACTTGGTCCTGAAATGGGAAAAGGATAAATCAAAACTGGGCAAACATACAAAGTTTGACACTTTTTGGAGTGGCCCTTACATCATTAGCAAGTACAAACAAAGCAAATCCTTTTAGCTAACCGAGATGAATGGAGAAGAATTGGCTATCCCTATAAATGGGATACATATAAATTTTTTCTATTAGTCCTTGCAAGTCTATTTTGTAAATAATAGCTTAGGTGTGTGTTTTTTGGTTTGTTATTGTGTTTCATAAGTGCTTCGTAGCACAAGTGTGTTTCCTTCCTTTTGTTTGGTGTGTGTCTCTACCATTGTGCATATGAATCAACCATCTTGTGTTTTTTAAGCCAAAATTTTGTTTAAATCATTTTTTGGGTGGCTATATGCATGACTCCATGTCCAATGGAAGGATTTAGGCAACTAGTCTTAGGCATATTAGGTATGCCTCCCCTTGGAATCATCAAGAATGTTAGCCATTTTTCACTCCCAAGTTTTTCATCTTTCATTTTGGCTAAGTACAACATTCAAATTTTATGTATCAGAGGAAGATTTTGTTTAATCTAATTTCAAGTATTATTTATTTTGGCAAGGTTTTGCTTCAAGTTTTTTGTTCACGTCTAAAAGAAATTGTTTCAAAATTTGTCTGAAATAAAAAGTCTGAAGGAATTGTTCCAATTTGATATTTTTGAAAGATCATTTTCTCTAAAAAGTGCCCTATGCACTTTTTTAAAGGGCACTTCCAAACTTTTTGAAGGGTATTTTTCCTAAAAAAGTGGTCACTTGCAAAAGTCCAAAGGAAAGTATCCCTTTCAATTTCTTCTAAGGAATTCATCCTTTAAACTTTTTTGAAGGAATCAGGCATGTGCATCTTTCCAAAGGGACACTTTCATTCTTCTGAGGGGTCTTTTTATCATGGAAGGGAATATTTAATTTCTCTGAAAGGCATCTTCCAAAAGTTTGAAGGGACATTTCCAAGGTTTTCAAAGGAATTGTTTCAAATATTTTGTGCACAATAATCCTTCTGAAGGAATTGTTCTAAAGGAAATGGATTTCCAATTGGTACACTTCAAGTTTTTTAAAGGATATTTTTCTCAAAAAAGTGGTCACTTGCAATTCTTCAAAAGGGGTCCATTTTGAGATTGCTAAAGGGCACTTTCATTCTTTTGAAGGGTCTTTTTCTATGTAAAGTATCCAGTTTCAAGATTTTGAAGGGAACAATTAATATCTCTAAAAGTCACTTAAAAAATCTTTGAAGGAATTATTTCAAACATTTTTTCCACAATAATTCTTCTAAAGGAATTGTCTTGAAAGAAGTGTCCTTTGCCAAAAGTCTAAAAGAATTATTTTAAACATTTTGTCTGAAACAATATTTCTGAAGAGATATTCCAAAATCCTAAAGGAACATTCTTGACAAAGGTGAACCAATCCAAAGGGGCCTAAAAGGTGGTTTTTTCATATAAAAATGCTCAAGGAAAATGCCCAAGAAAAATGGCTAAAAAAAATGACCCAAAGGAATTGGTCCCAGTAGAGTGATGGTTATATGGACATCAACTTTAGGATGAGGGACTAGCCGTTGGCATTCAAAAAAGAGGATCCCAAGAAAATCCAAAGGACTCACATTCTGTATCCACAAAATTAGATCAAAGGGCTCATTTCACCATTGATAAAATCATGATCTGAGTCATTTTTTGACAACCAATCAAAGGAGGATATGGCCAACATAATGAAAATGACTCTCCCCTACACCATTACACACCTTAGCAAGCTGGTGGAAAGTTGTTAGCATTAGGACAAATTTTTAATATGTGGAATATATTTCAATAACTGTATTAATTCCATAACTCAAAATATCTTTATTCCACTAGGTAATCATTATAGAAGCATCTTTGAGAGATCAGGCCAAGAGTGATCAAGAGAGGTGACATGGATCAATCAAATGGCTTGAATAAGCATCATTTGTAAATTTAGTTAAAATTGAAGATGGAGACTTATAAAAAATTGATTATTCTCTTTGGCACCAAATTCTTCCCCCTCTCACTTTCTTTTAGCTATAAATACAATGCTTGTGCTAGTGTAAAAACCCAACCACGTAGTCTATGGTGAAGCCCTGCTAAATTGATGTCATGTTTTAACTTTAAGCATTGGTAACAGTCTTTTTTATTTGAATTTATAATAAATTTTTTGAGTGTGTAAGTGACATATAGTGATAACAAGTAATGGTTTTCATCTTTTTATCCTTTGTCCTTCATGCTTCAGCAAGAGTTTTGGGTCTAACAGGTCATATAGAGTACGCCCAAGTGTGTTGAGTTTTTGCATTTGTATAATTGTTCTTGGAATGTAAACATTGTCTTTCAGTTTATTTTCCTTGTGTCATTTCATACATATCACCTATATTATAAAATACTTGTGTTAGAATACTTAAATATTGAAAATAGTCTATGTATTTTGTTGTATCATGCACTAAGGTATGATATTCATGTGGAAGATAATCTTGGTGCATCACCATTCTTAGAATAGGTTTTCTTTATGAAATCTCTAACTCTTTTCCCTTAAATAGTTTAGATAGATATTGTTTTGTAGAGATACATTCAAAGAGATAGCCCTTTAAATCTAGAGGTTCATTTCCTCTATAATCATACCCACATGCTTGGAAATGTTCTAATGTTTCCCAACTTTGGAAGAGGATCGAACATTCTCTTATAGGGTGAAAGGTTTGGAGACAACACTAACATTGGTGTAAAATCATGGAAGACTCATGTGGGAATATAGTTTGGCAAATTCAAGTGTGGATCACCTTCTAGGGTCAAGTGACAATGTTCAAGGATCAAATCCCAAAAAGTGAAAAATAGAGATACTTGATATTTTATTGAGATCATATAACAAGGTTAAAATTTGTTTTAAATCATATAGATGATCAAACCTTATATCCTATACATAAGAGGATAAATTTAAAAGATATGGAGGGAAGATTACTTAAGGAAGATATTTTTGAAGAGGCCCTAACATGACATTTGTTCACTAAAGCTCATTAGTGAAATCTATAGGTTTTAAACTTAGATTATACTCTTCACCACAAGGTTGTAATACTAGGGAATGCCACTATGTTTGTAAGGTCCTATGTAGTTATAAAGATAATTTATGATCTAATGATCATTTAAATAGTAATATATACGAGATATAACCTCAAAACTCTACCTACAATTTCCCTTTTCATCACAAATGTACCTTATAGGCTGGCTATAGGGTTATCATAAGGATTGAGCTAGATACTTTGGTGATGGACCTCACTCCAAGAATTAAAGGAGAAAGGTAAGTTAGAGTGTGGGGTAGATAAATTTAAAGTTATTTGTATTCATTTTCTTCAAAACCTAGATCAGGCAAGAACACCTACAGGACCTCTCAAAATCAAGTGTAATTGACTGTGAGAGGCAAAGGGTAAAGGGAATTTGCTTTGATGAGGTATAGCCTATATAGGGATGAGTAAAATTAATTAAAACAAACACCAAAGTATTAAAATAGACTTAATGGGCTTTTAAACATTGTCTTTAGGTTCAAGTTATTTAGGGAAACCTATAGGTACAACATCCTAAGGCATAACACAATCAAGAAATTATACTCAGTCTTGATAAAGTCAAGGTATATGAGGGGTATATGATAGGTTGGAGGGATAAGTGAATATTTTAATACCTTAAATATTATAATTATGGTATTATTAATCTCTCATGGTAGATATGGAATAGGAATAAGACCCTTTCAAATGTAATACATAGTTCATATGAAGAACCTTGCACACAATGCTTTTATACAATCTGTCTTGGGTCTTAAGGATTTTGGATGGTCAAATGACCTATTTAGGAGATAAATTTTTTTATATATCACATTTATTAATTTTATAACCTCCTTAATTAATCATAATTGTCTAGTTAAATATGGTATTTCCCTCTATTTTGTCTCAAACAAAAGGCACTCCCTTTGTGCATGAAATTTGCAGTCGTAGAAAAGATGTGCAAGGAGATTAACCAAAAGATGTTTTAAAAGTATAGGAAGGTATTATAATATTTAAAAAATTAAAACCAACATTATTAACCCTTATGATAAGTATTATACCCTATAGGATTTTATAAATCCTCAAGTATGCAAGCAGGTCTGCCAAACATAGTTTAGGCTTAAAGCCAAATGGAGAACCATTTTCATTTCTAGTATGGAGTGAAAATTATAATTATTTGTAACATGTATATTGGGGGAAATTAAAGTTTTATAATCTATTTGGATGTAATTAAAACCATCAAAAGTCATTTTGAAATCTAAGGTGCAGTCAAGCCTACTAGGCATGTTTAGGCCTAAAGACCAAATGTGAAACCATTATCACTTCTAGCTCTAGGAGTGGATTAAAATGGACCAATACATGTTTTTGATGTCATTTCATACATTTTAAAGATATTTTTATGTAGTTTAAGCATAGAATAAGACACTTTTGGGCTCAAGATAGCCTCAGGCATGTGCAAATGGAAGAAATAAGCTTGAATAAGCACTTTGAGTTTTCATATCTCTCTTGATGCTTTGTATGGGTGAAAAATAAGTTTATAGGATTTAATAAAGGTCCTAAAAAACCTTATTTTTGAATTTTTTTCAAGTTAAACATCCCATATTTATGAAAAAATATTAAGAGGGTAAAATAGGCCTAAACCCTTGTTAAACCCTTGGAATGACTAGTTTGGAGAAATAGAGATGGAAAAATACTCTAATGACATAGTTTTCTTAGGATGGTGGTTGGATTTTGTAGAATAGTTCTTCAAGATACTCCCCATACTTTTGAGCTATACAAAATTATATGGACAAGTTACAACATAGGGAATTGTACAAGTTATAGGGACTTTCGAGGGATGAAACCAACTTTGGGAGGAATATATAAACTTGGGACAACCCCTTATGTCAATTTAATTATTCATAAAAAATCTTAAGTTTTAAAACAATATATCTCATCTTAGCCATTCAAAATTGGCATAGTAGACATGATGGTGAGAAGTGTGAAAACTCTAAGTGGATGGATTTGTAAGGTGTGCATGATGCCCCTAAGGCCATAGAGGGTATTTAAAAGTGTCATCCACTCAATCCCATGTATTTTCATTGAAAATTGAATCCAAATTTGAAGCCAAGTGTGAAAGATGTTAGAAAGAGGAGTTTCTTAGAATGTAGATGATGATAGCTCATTTTCAGATGATTCTAGATGACTAGGACTACAACTAATGCATGGAGAGGCATGTTTAAAATCTATCCTCTTTTTTCCAATCATCATACATATACCTAATTATTTTTAGGATGTTCAAACATGTCCAAATCATGAAGGTAGTTTTTTGAGGTAGAATGAGAACTCTCATGCCATTTTTCATGAGTTTCATACCTTGTATGGCCACTTGTCTCTTCTGACCTTGCATGGTTCGTACCACATCATATTTTCATGCAAAATTAACTCATTTTCTCAGATTTAAAAGTGTCTTTATGACCCTTATAATTGTCTCTTCTCCTTTCTCTCTCAAGTTCTATAAGAACTAGACATTTTGACCATTATAACTTATGTCCCACATGAGTATAGTAAATCCCTACTCATTTGCATACCATTTGATCAATAAAAATACTATTTTTTACCTCTTCATGACTATTCATAGTGTGTTTTACTTGGATTATTGATATTACTTATTGATAACTATGATCTATTTAGCATGTTGTCTCATTGTTTCATCTTATTTGCAATTGGAAATATTCTTATTCTAGGGCATGTGAAGTTTTAAGTTTGAGTGAGTTAGTCTATTCACTAGTTACATTTAAGGCCTCTTGTCTAGTCTTCCTAGCCTAAACATTCATCCATAACCTCATAATGTAATATTGATGTGAGAAGGTGCATATTGGAGAAGTCTATGTTTGGTTAGTCTCTTGGTTTTATGTGTAACATGAAACTAGTTGGAAGTCATAAACTTATTTTTTACATCACCTCCCTTAGGATAGTTTGATTTTAGTTTTCTCTCTCCCTTTTCCCTCATTAAGTTTATGTGTATTAGTGATCCAAAGTGCTATATCAAGGGAATTGGGCCTATCTAAAGATTCAACTCATTCATAAGCTTCCCAAAAGCCTAGAGGTGTTTCCATTGTGACACTTGGATGAGGAGAGATGAGACATCTCCTCAAAGGTTGTAAATCTAGTGGCCACACTACCTATTGTACCATGTCATAAAATAGAGGTAACATAAACTAGGTCGACCACAAACTAAACTAAGTCAACCAACACTGAATTATATCTTAAAATAGAGGTAAAATAAACTAAGTCAGCCACCTACTAAACTAAGTTAGACACCCACTAAATTTTACCTAAAAAAAATTAAAAAACTAGGTCAACCACTAAATGAACCAGGTCAACCACCTATTGAACTATGTCAGCCAGGACCTACAACGTCGACTACGTTTATCTAATTAATTTTTAAGAAGAAAATAGTGATATGAAATTATACTAGGTCAACCATGTCCTATAAATTCACCCAATTCAATCTAATTGAATTTTTTAAAGAAAAATAAAATTCTAAAAAAGGGCTAAAATAAACAATGTCGACCATCTTGACTTAGTTGAATTATGGAAAAATATAAAATAAACTATGTTGACTAGCTCAACCTAGTTGATTATGTATATAATTTCAACAAAATTTAAAAACTTACAAAAACAAAATATAAATTTTAAGTATTGATTGATTTTATTGAGAAATAGAAATACGATATTTAGATAATTAACAAAATTAACTTACTAAGTTGGTAAGAGTGAACTTGGAAGATAGAACAAGATTAGCCAGGTTTATTTAGTAGTTTTTTCTAAGACTATTGAATTAAATGAACATAAAAAATAGAACTAATTTGACCATATTGACTTAGTTTAAAAATTTCACGTAGAGAGATGAACTAGGTCATTAGGTTCAACAAATGTGGAAAACCTACACATAAAGATCTGAACTAGGTCAATAGGCTTGACAAAGTATGGAAACCTACGCATAGAATGTTAAACTAGGTTGAAAGGTTCAATCTAGTATGAAAACCTATGTACATAATGTTAAAGGTTGATAGGGTTGATCTAGTTGAATATAAATAAAGTTTAAAAAACTGCAAGGGCTAGATTCACATCGAGTTCACTAGAATGTATGAAAGAAAAGCTAGATATGTTTATAACTAATCCTACTCAATAATATTCAAACTCAGAGAAGATAATAAAATAACAAGTCCAATTGGAAATATGTTTATATCAAGTTTATGTCCAATAATATATCTATTAAACTTACACTAATAAATCTCTTATCACACAATGGCAAAGGAGAGGTTTCCAAGGCCTCTAGTCATATTCCATTTTATGATAACCCTAGCTAGGTCTTGTGATTTTAAATAACATTAAATAAGTTAATCTACTAAACAACTATATAATTTAATCTAGTAAATGTATATTTAAGCTAATATAGTGCTCACCAAATCTTGTGGCACAAATGGGGAAAGATAATAAACATGCAAATACAAATCTATCTAATATAATATAGAAATGATCTAAGGAGAGATACAATTCAATCCATTAGTTATACAACATATACTTATCAAAATATGAAGGGTTAGGAATATACTTACCTTGTTGAAGTGAACTTGTCATGCCTCAATCTCTCCATTAGCCAATGGTGTTTTGCAAGAGGTTGTTGTGGGATTGTAAGGATCACAAGGATAAATCAGCTCTAGGCTATAATACTCTCATATACATCCAACACCTCCACAAGATAAGTGATACTTCTCCAAGGAAAAAATCTAAGCAATGAAACCTCCTATTAATTGTATAAGCATATTTGTAAGCAATAATGATGCATAACTAAATGATCCTCTATTATAAATGAAATGAAAGGGGGTATCTATCCATGGATTGATCATAAACCCTCTTGAGAATTTAGCTAATACAATTATCTCAGTCAACCTTGTTAGGTGAGAAATAGAGTCGTTAGGTCTCAAATTATGTCGGCTTGGGTCTACATAGTTTTATAACATGTGCTAAATCTAAAATGGGTTCAATTAGGTCAACATAATAGGAATAATGGTAAAAGGGGGGCCTTTGCTTAGGTAGGTTCTATTTTGGGTGATGAGATGTTTAGGGAAGTGTATAAATAGGGTTTCAATCCTTATGGAAATGTATACGACTAACTTGTATTGGTTAAAAGTGGTGGTATAAGGTCCAATAATCCTATGAAGCACCAAAGTTTTTTCAACCCCTTTCCTGGTGTACCCTTTAAGGCTTGCACTTAGAGAGATTGAGATTCAATAGGTTCTTATAAGAGAGAAAGCATCAATAACTAATAAAGTTTTAAAATATTGTGTCTATAGAAGCATCCAAAATCAAATAAATGATAAATTATAATGTTTTAAAAAGTGAATTATGAATTCCTTGTTAGCCCTAGATTATCCAAATTATTATATGAAACTCCACCAAAGTAAAGTATTCCAATAAGAGCCTAATTAAACCAATGATATTTATACACAAATACACACTAATAATATTGTAATTACTATCCTTTTACCAAAATTAGTTGTCTACATAATGCCTTATTTTAATGTGTGTATGAATATACATTAATTTTAACAAACCTAGGAAAGCTTAATGAATAATTTTTAGTTAAGCTTGTAATTTATGATCAAATTCAATAATAGATATAAAAGTGATCTAAATTTCAAATGGAGGAGAAATAATACCTTATATCAGAGTCTAGCTCTTATAGCCACCTATAAAATGGACAAAATATTGTGTCCTTACACTATCTGAATGAATGTCTTGATTGCCACTTATGGTCCAAGAATGATTATCAATTCTTAGATGTCAACATCTCAATTATACCTAGAATCAAATAAAAACATTTTCAAGTAGATCAATGTCTATAAAAATTTATAATTATGTAACCAATGAAATTAATTAGAATTAAAAATAGACATTAGTAATGAATACACCTTGTGGTATGCAAACTATTTATCATATGTACAAATATTGAACTATCATGGATCTTATTGACACTCCTATGGGGGAAAACATCTAAAATGTAGGTCCAAATGACGTTTTCATAGGGTGAAATATCTATACCAAGGGTCCAACTAACCCTACTAATTTTATAAATAGGCATTCCAAATTAAATAAATACACTTCATGTAACCTTTTAACCTCCTATAACCACGGGACCTTATGTAACCTCAAAATAATGTGTATCATGAAACTTAAAATAAAATAAGCTAACCATATTATTCTCATTTTATTTCATTTATTTACCTACATATCACTCAATTCAAAATAAATGTATTAAATGTGTCATGTGTAAAATATACAAAATCATAAGCTACAATAATCATTACAACACATTTGTAACATGTGGATATATAATCATAAAAATATTTCATAATTAAATCTCAATGATAATATGTATCCAAATACTAAATTTTGAATCATAATTAATATAATTATTGTTCACTTTGATCTCTCTCTTAGTTCTAAGAAATGCCCATGTAATTGGGCATTTCATAAAAAAGAAGATGGGGACAACTACAAACTTTCATCCTACATTTTAAGACTAATCTGGGATCAACCCAAGGCATGGCTATGATTATTTGACTTCACAAATTGATTATGTATGAATAGTTTCTAAGAGATGCACTATTACCACCAAAAATTTAATAGGAAGTTCATGCACATAGGTCTAATTGTCAAATATTATTATAAGAGTTAAAGTATTATGATTTTCTATTTCTAAACACAAGGGGAAAGGGTAGTTCAATATTAGAAAACAAACACCAAAAGAGAGGGAAGAGTAAGGTAGAGAAGAGAGCCTCCACATCTAGAATGAACTAAATGCATCAACTATCGAACCAAGTGCCCCTGCTATAATTATACCATTGTAGATTGAGTTTTACTAAATTTCTACCTCTAAAAATAGATAGTGGGAAGATTCTAATGAAATGGGGAGTATGCCTCAAATATAATCCCTCACTAAATATGAGTAATAGGAGTTTATAATAAACTACACATAAACACCATATGGTAATTTATATATTAACACATTAATTAACAATACTATAAAAGGGAAATGAGAGAACTCACACAATGATTATAATATCTAAGTGCATCATAACCATAACACACATAAATTAACAAATTATTAATCTAATTAATCTAGCATTAACAATCATTCATAAATGGAGATGAAATATAATTGAGACATAAAACAAACCCTTTACATAAAATAGGAATTGTATTAATCAAAAGTGAGTGTTGTTTACAATAATTGATCTTACCTAACATTATAGTCTAGATAGATGAAGGAAAAAGTAGGTGAAATCCTAGCTATAATATGACAACACCTTCGAGAGAATTTTTATCAACCCCTATATTGCAATATGGCTTTGCCTTATATAGATGAGGATGGGGCTCACCTCCAAATAATATGAGAATCCCATAATCAACCATGATCGACACTCATGGTAGTTAAAAATAGAATTAAAATTTCAAAACACATAAATCCCATGAAACCCATAAAATATATGAAGGGGACCACTTAGTTGGTATGTGGAAGTGGTTGTGCAGGTCTATCTCCCAACTGCTTTGATCTAACATCACTAGCCTCCAATGTGGCCACCACAAGGTCAAATTCCCTTTCCACATGGTAAGGTTAATTGGGGTCTCCCTAAATATCACCTCATATTGAGTCTCCAACTTTTATTAGACTTGTAAGGTTGCTTCCATTAACACCTAGATCCTGAAGACCTAGTTGATGCTCATCATGGATTGCATTAATAGCTCCAACACTACTTAGTCCCCTTCTTAGTTTATTTTGGTGACCTTCTCCCTCATGACCTAGTTGAATTAACCTAAGTTGACTCTAAATTTTCCTTAGTCTAGTAAGGTGCCATCCAGGTGGAATAGCATAGCAATATTGACCTCTTTGAAGTAGGTCAACATATTCTTCCTACTCTCTTCCAAGGGTTTAGTTGCTATATGATCCATAGCCAACCACTCATCCATAGTATCATTCATGTTCATAGTGTACATTTGATACAATCCCAAGTCTGAGGTTGACATTAGTTTTAACTCTTAGAATAGGCCTCTATTAATCACCACATACAGCATGTTACACTTCCTATTTATCTCTGTAATCCTCTCCAAGTAAGCTTGAGTCTACTAGATAAGCACATTGGTCTCAACCAGAGTCTCCACTACCTTCCCAAGAACTAAGAAGAGTAGTAGGAGGATATCTTTGACATGTACAATCAGTCTAATGAGAAAAGAGCTTGTCACCTAGGCTTCCAAGGTTTGAACTTGGATTTTCATGTCATCAAGAGATTTTCAAACATATCATGAGGTTATCGAAGAACAAAATGTGGGTCCTTAGCCATCCTTTCTTCCCCAGTAAAAGTCCTCACCTTAGTAATGGAGAACATATATTGATGGTTCTACCAAACCACTAGGTTACCTCTTAGATCAACTTATACATCAATGTCTTCTTCATGCTCCTTAAAGTTTTATTGAAGCTCCATTGTATGTTTGGGTCACCCTAGGCAATCATCTCTAGGTCCTATAATCTTGGGACCATTCCCTAGGTTGTGGGAGGTGTAGGAGTGGTGGATGAAATGGTGGTGAAGGGTGGAAGATGAGGTGGAGAGTAAATGGAGGAATTAAAGGGGGTGAATGAGGAAAATATTGGAGGCAAAGGGAACATAGGAGTGAAAAGAGGAAGAATAAAAGGGGAAGCCCATGGGAACATTTGTGCCCTCCATTGCTCCTAATTCAATTTCACTTGAGATGGAATTAACCTTGGAAAAGGGTCATTAAATAATAGGTAAGAGATGGATTGGTTTAAGATAAATACCATGGCACCCTAGGTAATGAAAAGAGGGGGTGGGGAGTAATGCACCGAGGTGCTATAGCTAGGGACAAAGGAACTATTTAGGATGGTAGAAGAGGTTATATGTGATCAAAATTCCTTCAAGATGGAGCTAGAGTGTGATTTTCCTTTTACTTCTTCTTTGGCCTCTTACTCGGGTCAACTCTTGATGTTATAGTGGAAGGACTGGTAGTAATAGTAAGAATTGTGGGGGCTAATGATGAAGGACTTGGAGCTACTAAGGGGGGAATTAGGATGACTAGAGGGGGCACCATGATGGTTCCTATCATAGGTGGTATTCCCCCAATGGTTGTATCCATGCTCATTGATCAAGATGTACTTGAAGGTACCTAGACTAAAGGCAAACCCAAAGAAGGGACCAGTATGGTTCTAAGTTGTGAAATGGATGGAGTGGAGGGGAATGGAGAGACAAGGACACTCAAGAGGACTGAGGCCAAAGGTACTTAGGAAAACTACATAGGGGTTATAATGGGGAAAATAAGAGGCACCAATTGGGAGACTTATAGGGGTGGAGTGGAACCTATGGGTACTGGGACTTGGAGTTGGAAAGCAATAAGAATGAGGGGTGGAAGAGAGATAGAATAAATAGGAGGTGTAATGTGTGGAACTTGTGCTAGTGCCTATTTGGAGCCTCACTCCAAGCTTACCCTCACACTACTAGCCACATTGAACCTCAAGGTCTGTGCAACCTGGGGTTGAGGTATCAGTGGTTGAGTTAGTTATGCCTAGGTTACCTACTATTGAGTAACATGGGTTTGGTTTTGTTGAAACCATACTATTAGATCTTCCAAAGAAGGTAGAGGTGGAAATAATACAAAAGGATTAACTAGAAGAGGTAGAGGTGGAATTGGGGCATGAAGAGTAGGAGGTATTAGAGGAAGAAGAATTGAAACTAGATCATGAGGAAGAGAAGGTGGTGGGATGCCCTGTAAAATCCTCCTAGAGATAGTATAAATAATTAGTGTTTTATCTTCTATATATTGATAAAAATTTGGATGGGGAGTAGCTGGGATCGCGTCAACCTTCTTCCCTTTCTATTTCTTATTTTTCATGATCTAGGACAATACTTCCTGGTTGTTAGTAAAATTAAAGTATAGTTCATCATCATCCTCTACTTGATGACCATAGTTGATATTTAGGTGGGTCAAATATTGTGCCAAGTAAGATCTAATCATCCCCTTGGGGTCTCAATGCTATATCTTATCTCTCATTAGGGTGAAGGTGTATGCAATGGAAAATGCAACAAATCTATAAATCAATTATAGATCAGAGAAGATAAATCCTACTTACACTTCTGATTGTGGATACATTAGATATTTGGGTCATGACCAAGATGGATCTACTAAACCTATCTAAGGGATCTCTTACCACAATAATATCACTAGAAAGGGTTTGAAAGCCTCCAGTCAATCAAAAGTATGAAATAACCCTAACTAGGTCCTATGTTTTCATATTTTCTAAACTAATAACAATTAAAGTCTAATCTGGTGCTCACCAAAGCTTATGGCCAAAAATGAGGGTCAATAAATATAAAAGTAAACATGCTTAAGAGAATACTAATTAAGCTATGTATAGGTAAAATTCTTAATGCATGGAGAGATAAATATATTTAAAATCCATTACTTATGCTACTTATATCTACTAAAGAGAGGAGAAGTTAGAAATACTTTAATTGAAGATGAACCCATCAAGACTCAATCTCTCCCTTGACCAAAAGTGTTTCGTAAGAGGTTTTTTTGGTTTGAAGGATCAATAAGAAAGACCAAAACATCTAGGACTTTTTCATAAGACAAGATTCTTCTCCAAGTAGAAATCCTAAGCTAAGACTCCTCAATTAGAATGGTGAAAGAGTCGATTGTAAAGAAGCACAAATAAATAATTAACTCTTATTATCTCTCTAAGAATTTCAAAATGGATGTGTTTATATAGGAAGATCTAACCCTAATCCTTTCTAAAAGTTTAGACTGATAAGGTTGACCTTATATTTTTATTGACAAAAAACAAAGTAGATCTTGGTCTAGGTTGGCCAAGGGTGGACCTAGACCCTAATTAAGTTTTATCAATTATAGTACAAGGTTGATGGGGCCAAAAATGTAATGTAAATCATCAAAAATGATTTTAGGCTAGGGAAGGGACAATGAAGGTAGAAAATGACTAGATGAGGGTGCAAAATAGAATGCAAAACTTATGGTATGTATTTAGGATAAGGTTGGATTGATAACAAGTGATGGTAAATGAAAATAATCTTGTGAAGCACTAATAGTCTACCCACCCCTTTCTCGGTGCACCCCTTAAGGCATGCACTCAGAGAGATTGGGACTTGATGGGTTCCTACAAGATAGAAAGCATCATTAATTGATAAAGTTTGAAAATATTGTGTATACATATGCTCCACTTGAATCTCATCATGTTTCACTCAGGTGCAATAGAGGATGGTTCTTTGAGAAGGAACATAACAACATATAACATTAAGGCTACAAAAAAGTTACAATATTTGAAATAAAAAATAATTGAAATTAAATAACTAAAGGGTAAAAAAATAAAAAGTTAAATGCATACCTTGACTTACCTTTATCACTAGATGGTTGTCTACTATGTTTTTAGCTCTAATCATGGATGGCATAGAGACTACTTTTGACAAACCCAAGGATACAAAACTATAGAACAAAAAGAATTAAATATAGGGAAGCCAAGATAATTGATGCTATGTGGATGAGATGTACTTGGAAATTTGGAAAGTTGGGGTGATAAGTGTTATATTAGACCAAATGACCAAGTCAAAATTTAGCATAAATTAGGTAACCAAAAATCCAAGGATACTAAAGATCAAAAAACTCAAACAAATAAACCTTGATTAAGAAAGGCAAACTCACTAATAAGATATGGGTGAGTTGGTAAAGTGACTTTGGTTTTTCAAGAACCACCCAGGTTCAAGTATTAGTATGGTATTGAAGGTTAGATGTGTCCATTAATTGGTATTCTTTGGCTAGTTATCGCCATTCATTAGAATTCTTGGGTTGATTGTGGTCATTTTTGGTATTCTTGGTCTGGTTATGTCTATTGTTAGTAAATATGATACATGTGATAGATGATCACTTGGGGATCTGGGACCCCAATTATGTCCCAGACCGGTTGGATCTCTGGTCAAAACCAAATACTTATCTAAAAAAAGAAAGGTAAACTCACCAAGTCAAACCAAGGATACATGTCAAAAGGGGTGGTAATCAAACATTAATGTGAAAATAATAACAATCCTTATTTAAACAAAGATGGGCAAGAAAAATGGTAAAATAACATTGATGAATAAGAAGTAACAACATTGGTGAGTGAGAAGTAATAATCCAACCCCACTTAACAATGGAAAAAATACATGAAAGTAGAAACAAACTCAGGTGTCTGCAAAAAGGAGAATGTAAAAATAACAAATGGTAACATAAAGCAATGTTATGATGGGATGTATAATCATGGCATAAAAATAATCCATAGTCACTCAAATATATTATTTTGTTTTAATGATAGATAAAACTGAAACAAAGTAATGCTAGTATGTTTTTCAGATGTGAAGAAGTGGGAAATATAGAAGAAGGGAAAATATATTTAGAACACACTTTGCATGTCAATGGGGGAAAATGAAATGGGTGGAAGAGAGAATGAAGGAAAAACCAAGATAGAAAATCTCTTTATCAAATTCAAGACACTCAAATTAGGTTTGTCAAAACAAGAGGATTTGACCTTAAGGACTCTGAATAATTTCACTTAGCCACACAAGTCTTAGATCAAAAAATATAATAGGTATACCATCCCATGAAGGTTATATGCATAAAAATTAAAATGGACCTACCTTCCCACAATGTGTTTCCCACTCCTCAGGACCCCTTATAAAGTCTTTAGTCTACTTTGAAGATTAGTTACTTGTGTGAGAAATTAGGTAGCACCATAGATTTTTTTGAATTATCTTATTCCAATATACTAGCCTACCACACCCCAATGGACCTTAGCTCTATCATGAGGCCAACTTTAGAGTTTGAGCTTCTATTAGAGATAGGAGATGTGTTTGTAATTATGTCTTCTAGTGTGATTTTGACTTTTAAAATTTATATGTTGCCTTTTGTATATCATTTTATTTTATTTCAAATGATTTGGCTTTTAACATTCATGATGGCTTTTTCTATTCCTCCTCCATATGGATTCAAAAGACCAGACATGGGTGATAAAGATGAATTTCATTTGAATACTTGGGAATTGGTTGCTAAGAGAAAGATCTCAAAGAGCATGGTGTCTAAGGGTCTCATTAATTTAGGTAACATAAAAGTGTTAGCTAGACTTTGGCCTGGGTTTAGCCAATGTGGAATGAAAGGAAAGGAAGTCAAGAGAAATGAAACATGAAAATAATTTGAATTAATTCAAATCACAAAAAATGTGATAAAGGGTCAAAAAGGGATACAATTATAGTAAAAGTGTGTTTCCTTGTCATAAGAATGAGGTAAGTGTAGGAAAACATGCTAACATAGTTTGTTGTTCAAATTTTATCTATAAAATAAGCAAAGTCCTAAGTTGAGAACAAGGATCACAAATTCAGAACCATTGCAAACATTCTAGACAAGGAACAATGAATTAAGTAAATATGGTAATTTTATGAGGAAGACCAGGTCCTATCCATGGTCTTACATTGTAACTCATAATAGAGAAACCCATGAAGGTGTACAAAGCATGTGAAAAGTAAATGAGAAGGATGATATTTGTGAGGAAGACTAGGTCCTATCCATGGTTTTACACTACAACTCATAAAAGAGAAACCCAAGGGGGTACCAAAACATATTAGAAAGTAACTAAAAAAATAAGACAAGGAAATCATGTGGAAGACTGGGTCTTATTCATGATTTTACAATGCAACTCATGATGAAAGAGAAAATTAATGGACCAAAAAGGAAGGACTAAGGTTTGTTAAAAGAGAACTTTTGCAAAGGGTGAGACCCATATAAGTATCCTGCAAAAAGTGCTAGAATGATGGCATATAGAAAGCATGACAAGAGGGGAAGGATTTAAGAAAAATAATTATTTAAGAATTGTGCATAGGTGGGCTCTTTGAAAATATGGTCTTCATTAGTTTGAAGGTGATAGGTGCTTGGACCAAGAATGTCTTTCACTAAATAAGGGCCCCACCATTTTTGGGCATATTTACCTTTTTTGTCATGAGTGTAGTCTAATTTAAGGACAAGGTCACCAACATTAAAAGTGTGAACTTTAACTCATTCATTATGTTATTTGGAAATATAAGACTTATATTGGTGCTTGTGTTGTAAATCATAAAGATGGTGTTCATCAAGAATATCAAGAGCATGAAGGTGAGGTTTACATAATTATTCATTTGGTATGATGCCATGAAGAGACATACAAAGAGAGGGAATTTCAACTTTGAATGGGAGGACTGATTCAAAACCATAGAATAAAAAATGGCATTGCCTCAGTGGTAGTGCATATGCTAGGGTGATAGGCCCAAAAATTAGAATAGAGATGAAGATGCCAATCCATACAAGTGTCACGAATTGTTTTTTGGATAATTCTATTAAGAATTTTATTAGTGTCCTCATCTTGGCCATTACATTGTAGATGGTAGGTGTGGAAAATTTATGATTGATTTTAAATTTAGCAAAGAGCTATTTGATGCCTTTATTTTTGAAGTTACCACCATTATCTAAAATGAT
The DNA here is from genome assembly GCA_037957365.1 of Torreya grandis. Classification (NCBI taxonomy): domain Eukaryota; kingdom Viridiplantae; phylum Streptophyta; class Pinopsida; order Cupressales; family Taxaceae; genus Torreya; species Torreya grandis. Next base: position 1,976,660 of record JARHVA010000640.1, on the reverse strand, counting down.
AGTGTGAGGGACACCAAAGTGGAAATTATTTGATTAAGGATGAAATTGGAGATGGTTGTAACAATGACATTGATGAGAGGCATAGACTTGACCTGTTTGGTAAAATATTATGTAGATATGATATTAAAGACATGATCATCTTGAGATTGAGGTAATTTGCCTATGAGATATAATCCCCACATGGAGACTGGCCAAGGAGATTACATGGTTTAAAGCTTGACTGGAGATGAATGAATTATATCATTATGAATTTGAAAAGGAGTACAATTTTTAATAAATTCAATGGTATCCTTTTCAAGAGTGGGCCAAAAGTATCCCACTTATAAGCATTTGTGGGTTGTAGCATGTTCATTATAGTGGCCACTACAAATGTCCCCATGTACATTTTCAATAAGAGAAGGAAATTATTCTTTCATAACACAATAGATCAAGATACCTTAAAAATTATGATAATATAAGATGTTATATATAAAGACAGACTTAAAATCTTGTTTGTGAATTCGATTTTTTTCATAGGAATCAATGTTTGGAGGATAATTTTGGTGTTCAATAAACTAAATAATATCTTTCTACCATGAGATTTGTCTAAGGGTGACAGCCTTGATGTGGTAGATGAGTGAATCTTATGGTTGAAGATAAGATGGGGATTTTCTTATTTGGATAAGAAAAGTAGAATTGTTAATAACTTAGTGTGGATGAAAAATATATGTTGAAGAAGCAAGTGAATTAACAATATAATTTTGATCATGAGGGATAGGCTCGATGGTAAAAAAAGCTAAATGTTTGGCAAGGGTCATTATGATTTGATGATAAGAAATGAGATTTTCTATTTTGCATTGATAATCACCATTAACTTGGTGGCAAATGAGTTAGGAATCATCTAAAGCATGTACATATGTGATATCTAAATCAAGGGTTGCTCTCATGCCTAGGATTAAAGCTTCATACTCCACCATGTTGTTAGTGACATATAATGTGAGACGAAATGCCAAAGGGATAATTTTACAAAAATGACTAGTAAGGATACAATCTACCCTAACTCCTTGAAGACATTTGGTGCCATCCATATAAAGGGTCCAAGTATCTTCATGTAAATCAACAATAATTTTAGGAAGTTCCTCGATGACTATATTTTGTTTAGTAGTGTTGGGGAAGATAGAGGACTCTTCTAGATTACTTGCTTCAAGGTCAGTAGTGAATTTAGGGAAGTAATATTTAAGATATATGGCTTGGTTGAGACCTTCAATATAGAGAATATTGTCATTGGAATGACTATCTTAAAGGTGGTTAGTAGCTTGGATTGGAGCTGTAACAAGTTGATCAACAATGATTTATCATTTGAAAACTTTTTATGTAATAATTCAAAGATCAAATTCCATGAGGACCATCCACTTGCCAATTCTATCACTAAGAAGAAAGGCTTTGGATAAGAAATGATGAAGGTGATTAGAATAAACAATAACATAAGTGGTTTGATAAAGCATGTAATGTCAAAGCTTTCCAACAGTAAAATATATGGTGAGGTAATCATGTTCAACATTTGTATAACATTTCTCATAGTCAATGAGGCCCTAGCTGATATAATAGATGGCATATTCCATCCCAGTATCATCTTGTTGGGAAATCATTACCCCAAATGATATGGGTGTGGAAGAGGTACATAAGATTAAAAAATGATCATTTGAAGGTAGACGAAGAGTAGGTGGGTAAAGTAAGGATTCTTTCATATTGTCAAATGCTTTTTGACAAGGATCCTCCATTCTAGGGCATTACCTTTTTTAAGAAGAGAATTGATAAAATAAATGATGAAATTTGCATATAGCTCACTATATCTTGTATAAACTATCCATAAGTGTTGACTCTTGGTTATATATTGAATTATATTTAATATTTAAGGTCTCATCTAAGTAAGAAATGAGTGAAACTATATTTTGTTTGTATGTGGTACATTGTTGACTCTTTATCTTGTTATTTGTGTTTAACATGGATGAAATGAGCATATTTTTATATACAGAGATACATCCCTATGGCGCGATCATTTTGAGAATTCATCAATAGTTTTGTTAACCCTTTTTGGTAGAAATTTTAAAGACTCAGTGTATAAAACATTGAGATTTGAATATTCTTAATCAAGATCTGAAGATCCTTAGTCAAGCTCTAAAGATCTATAACTCTGAAGATGCTCCAAATACCTATCTAGATGTGCTCCAAAGATGCCTAGTCACACTCTGAATATGACTAGTTATACCCTATAGATTGAGATAGTAACTCCAAAGATATCTACTATATATAGATAGATACATTTTCTTTCTATAGATATCTTCTTTTAGACATTACTATTCATAGTAATGGTCTAAAATGATCCAGATATAAATTTTTATCTATTTTATAAAAATGAATATAATCTCTTTGGATATATATTTGTTATTCTTAGTTTATTATTAGTTGAATCGATTCTAACACTTCCCTATAAGCGTGGGATCTAATTCCTAGATCTTTTATTTTGAATAAGTGGATTTGGTTGTTTAGATTTCCAAATTTTGTATTCTAAGAATAGATATTGAGATATTATTTAAATACATGTCTCCTTCTCATTCCAAATAGATAGAAAATCAATAAAAATCATAAAATAGAGAATATAATAAAGAGAAGAAACACTCAAGTGTATTTTCATGCATTTGTATAAGTTCCTTTTTTATAATGAAATAAAGTTCAACATTCTTTTTCATTACTAAGTAAAAGTTGATCGTATTCTAAGGAAGAAGCAAGGGCCCACTTCTCTCCAAAGATCAAGACAATTAGTATTTTTAGTTTATAGTTTAAAAGTATATTTCTTTAATTCAGGTATCATTCATTTTACTAGAAAGTGTGATTTCCCTTTTAATGCAAGTGTGTTTTTATTAAATGCAAAGTTTATTTCAATTCAATGCAAGTAATTTTTCTTTATGCAAAGTTTGTATTTCAAAATTCATAAGATACAAAGTTTGTTAACGCATCTCTATATTCAAAATCTATCATGATGCAATCTAGGTGACAATAGGCAATCAACATTCTCTTAGTCTGAAATATATACCTGGCCTACCCAGTCGATTAAGTTAAGTGAAGACACTATAGTGTCTTATGCCAAATGTTTAATTTTTGGATGTTAATGGTGTCAACTGAAGAATCCTTCTAACAATGAATGTCATAGGAGATCTTCAGTTAGCAAAAATTTCAAGATTTACTTTTATGTAACATAGAATTAGAATCTTATTTGTTGTCCTTAGAATTTAGACATCAACATCAAAGTAAACCCCCTAAATAATGAACTATTAACTCAAATATCCAACATCTCATTACATATAGCCTTGGACACTGGCCCTAGTAGAAAATGACACCAATCCATTGATTGGTTAAATGAGAGGTATAACGACAACCTATCATTTTTGGTGCCATTGTGGAGTAAATTAATTAATAAATATTAGTGAGATCTTATATTAGAGTTATATAGGGAAAATTTAAAAACATTCATAAAATCCAAAAACACAAAAAAAATTAATAAATCCTTAGATTTATGAACCACCTAATAGATTATCAAGGATGGTTTATCTCTAAAGGTTCCAAAATAAAACAAGAAGAAGAGAGGATCATATCCTTGTTGGAAAGATCACAAAGTGAGATAAAGTCAATTAAAATCTATTTACAAACTTTTTCTGATTCCCTTCCTGAAAAAGGTTCATCCTCACAAACTAATCCTACAAGAAGAATTCTATTCAAGACATCTTCCCCTACCAGGTAGAACTGATCCTAAGAATCTCCTTTCTGGAATAGTCAAATTTGATCCACAAGCTCTACAAGAAGAGGATATGATCACCAAAAAATATTCTTCTCTTGAGGTAGATCATAGGTTGAGAACCCAAGAAGAGAAATTAGATTGGATTGATAACCAAAGTTGAGAAGAAAATATGGGAGATAAACATGCACATGTAGAAAACCTTGATCAACAGCCTCAATAGGAAGTAACTTTTTCTTATCCAATCACCTAAGGTACTGATGATAGAACCTCCATGAAAAATATCTCACCATCTATTTTACATACTTTTAGATGTAGATCCTCAAAAGATATAAATCATTTCCTCTTTGAATTTCAAATTCTCTGCTAAATATATGACTATGTCACTAATAATAAAAAATTGAAGTTAGTCCCATCTACACTTAAGGATGCAGCTATGAGATGGTTCATAGACCTTGAAGGTAATTCCATAAGCACTTAGGAATAAATGGAAACTACATTTATTAACAAATATTAGGATAATTGTAGAGTTAGATAACAAAAATAATATTTTTTCAAGATCAAACGAAATGAAGATGAAACCTTGGAAGATTACCTTGATAGGTTTATATTTTCCCATAAATAGAGTGGTTACTAACTCACTGAGGAAGTCATCAAGATAGTCTTTCTTAAAGGCCTAGATGATGATGTACATGATGATTTGAACCTAATGGGAAAGGGTGACATTGACAAATCAACATTTTATTAGATTTCAACATTATATACTAACTATTCTAGGACAAGACCTAGCATAAGAAAATCAAAGTTAGGAAAACCATCTAAAGTTGGATAATTAATGAAAGAATTTGCTAATTTAAAAATAGATATTATATAACATCCACATTATATGGCCTCAAAGCAAAATTCAATGCCACCAACATTGAACAATTATCAATATATTATCCTAGATGTAGACTCAAACATGTAGTAAAAGATTGTCTTTTAGATAAAATAGAGATATACAGTATTTATGACCTAGACCTAACACCAAGAATTGAAAACATCTTCCTACCATGAGAAACTAGGTAAAACAAGTAGTATGTGTATTTAAGGAAGTGAAATTTATCCAAAGACAAGGAAATCAGTACTCCTAGCCTTAAAATCAAATTGGTCCATAATTTCCCCCCAATCTATGGATGACACCATGGGTTGGATAAGTAACACCATAAATGTGGGGATCACCACCACAACCATAATTATAGGGTACTCAATAATGAATGCCACAGATGTGGGAAATGCCTAAAAATCCTTCATAACCTTAGGCATAGCAATAAAACCAAAAACCACATTAGATACAATAGTCACCACCTCAATGGCCAAATCAATAATATCAAACATAAAGAAGGTTTCTTCCATAATAGGATTTGATTCCTTCACAACTTCAACCACCAGCAATTGAAAAGTAGGTTAGCCAACCATATTTACCTATTCAATGAATGACAAATCCTAATAATAGGTAAAAAAACTCCTATTTATGGAGTTGATCAAGAAACTAGCATTGTAAGTGGTTCAACCTAGTGTAATAATGTTCATCTCAGATCAAGAAATATGATAAGAGATTCACCCATTACCATAACTAAAATTTCCTAATGATGAAAACACTCCTAAGTCACCTATAGTCTAAGAACCAAATTAAAAAAAAGGTAGAATCCACCACAACTCCAACCACACCAACCACAATTCAAGATCCCACTATTGTCTCGTTTCCTAAGAGACTTAAGGAAGAAAAACATAGGAGGATTCTAAATTGATGCATAGATTAAGATAGATGAAGATATATATTCCACTATTAAGAGCCATTAATGATATTCTTGAGTTAAATAAAATCATTAAAATATTGTGCATAAAAGCACTAAGTAAAAATATATCCAAAACAATTCAAGTAACTAGAAAAAATGTTAATTTACTAGTAGGAAACATGTGTAGGAAATATGCCATCCATAGGTAGGAGGCGGCTGCTGTGCTGACCAAAACCCTGATCTACGCAGATCGGTGATTTCTTCAGTGATATTTTTGAATGCCATGGTGGTGATTCCTCTGAGCAGAGGGGGTGATCTCACAAATGATTGGGTGGATGGAATGGGTGGTGGCAGCACTGGATTCAAGGTTTGTTTCTTTGTTGGTGGTGTTGTATGTTATGGGCAGTGCATTTTTCAAGTTTGAGGGTGTGAAAGAGGGAAGAGGGAGCACGGTTGTCGATGTGGCCATGTTGAAACCCTAACTTTTATGGCCACCTCTCAGACTTTGGCGACCAGATCCCAATTCGTGTGGATGGAGGGAGCCTTAGTGTTTAAGCACGGCGTGAACAAGAGTGATCTATTTTTGCATGGATCTTTATTTTGCTTTAGATTCCTATTTTGTGGATGGAAACTAGGCTAGATTTCTAGCCCAAGTTGGATTGCCATCATGAACTAGTTTACAAAGAAAATAGTGTATGGATGGGTGAAACTTTGTTTCCTCTATGGTTAGTGAGTGAGCCACGGCACCCTGTTCAGGGAAAAAATGGAGAAAACCCTAAGCTACGGAGGAGCTCTGCTTAAGGAAAAAATGATGGGTGTGGTGGATATGCCTACTCCATGTAGGTGCTAAGGGAGAACAGTGTGCCAGATGCTGTGGGAATCGATCGGCAGTCTTGTAAAGGAAAATTTTGATGGTTGCCATCTGCGAGCAATTCCTTTGACTTTGTGGTCTTGGGGTTGCTGGATCGAACCTGGAAGCCCGCTCTATTCATCTTGGAGTTGGGTAAAGGTGTCTCTATTAATAAGGTTTCAGATCCTTTTAAAACATAGTTTTTAGGTTGTATTGCTTGGTTTTGTTTAGGTTTCAGGTCCTTGAAAAACTTGGGTGCTTTTATTGGTTTATATTGGTGGTTTTAGGTCCCTATAAAACCTGATTTAGATATTGTTTTTCAGTATGTTTCAGGAATGTTTTTCCTACTAGATGTTAATGTTTTATCTTTCTTGAATCTATTAAAGGGTTTTGGGGCCCCTTCAAAACCTGATTTTACCTTAATCTAAAACATGTTCCCAAATACGAAGACCCTGGTAGTCCTGTGATGACTATGACAATTAGGAACAAGTCCATATCAAATATGCTTTTAGATATGGGTGTTGCCATCAACATAATGATTGTCAAAATAGTATTATTTATCCCTCACAAGGCTTTATCCTACCACTACAATATTGAAAATGGTAGATCAATCCACTGTTGTGCCTGAAGGAACCATAGAAAATGTTCTAGTCACCATATAATCCTTGGAATACCTTGTGAATTTCATGATCCTTCAACATAAACCCAAGAGGGTAGGATGTCTAATAATTATTGTAATACCTTAGTTAGCTATAGTCATATCATGAATTGATTGTATATATGGAAACATGACTATTTCTAATATAATTTTTCCCAAACAAATATCTCTTTATCCGCTTGCTAGACCTTCAATGGATATTTTTGAATAGATATGGGTGGATCAACATAAACAAAATCAGAATAGTGTGTCTTCCTTATCCATGGTTACCATAAAATAATATGTCCAAAAGTTTGAGGAACAAATAATATAATATTTTATCCAAGACAACCTAGCTTCAAATTTTGACAGCCTCATTCTGAAGTCTAATAGCATAGATACAAAGTCTAAAAGCCTAGCTTTGAAGACTAATTAATTAGATTTGAAGATTCATAGCTTAGCTTCAAAGACTAAAACTTAGTTACTAAGATGAAAAATCATGAATGGGAATAATTTAATACCACTACTAAGAACCAAGACAATGTCATAAGTTCCCTAAATATATTATCTGGTCCATAAGATATCTAGAAAGTCATAGTTGACTGGGCTAAAAATGGACATAATTCATTTTTACATGATTTTCATTGTCCATTAACCAATATGATATCCAAAAGTGACACCTTTTACAAGGATGTGCCTACATTTCCCATGCTACTACCACATACATTCCCATTAAATGCTTTGATGAGTGAATACAAACTAGTGAATTTCATTGTTCCAAGTAGTAAACAAATTACAATGCATCTTGGTAAATTGTTGAATATCAATAGCAAGTTAACTAACCAACAAGAAAGTAAAGTATTTGATGTATTGGTAAAACACACAAAATCCTCCACTTTGGATTATAATGATATAAAAGGAATACATCTCATCATATGTACCCATCACATCGACACCGAAGATGTTAGACCAGTCAAACATCCACAATGAAGAATTAACCTAGCCTTGAAAGAAATTATAAAGAAAGAGAGAAAAACTATTGGAAGTTGGTTTCATTTATCCCATATCTGATAGTCAATGGGTTTGACCTTTGGTTATTTTACCTAAGAATAATGAAAAATGGAGAGTTTGTGTAGACTACAAAGAACTGAATAAATCCATATGAGAGATTACTTTCCTTTGCCTTTTATTGATCAAGTTTTGGACAACTTGGCAAGAAAGATATATTTTTCTTTCTTATATGGATTTAGCAGGCATAATCAAATTAGAATAGCTCCTAAATATCAAGATAAAACTACATTTACCTATCCTTGGGGAACATTTGCTTAAATAGTCCTTCCTTTTAGATTGTGCAATGCACCTACTACCTTTTAGAGAGTAGTGTTAGCCATATTTTTTTATCTTAAAAATGATTATGTGGAAGCATACGTGGATGACTTCACTATCCATAACACTATATTTGATGAAGCATTGACCAATTTGTATAAATTTTTCACTAGATGCGAAGAACATCAAGTATCTTTGAGTCATGATAAGTTTATAATAATGGTTGATGAAGGGATAGTCTTAAAACATCATATATCTTCCAAAGGCATAAAAGTGGATCCCAAAAAGATTGAGGTAATCTATAATCTCCCCAAACACAAACAAATGTCAAAAAAATTCTTTGTCATGATGATATTATAGAAGATTTATTGAAGAAACCTATATTTTTGTTGCTAGCAAAAGATAGTGAATTTGTATGGAATGATAAGTGTTAGGATATTTTTGAAACATTAAAGAAAAAACTCATAACTAATCTAATTTTGAAATGATATAATTGGTAAAAACCTTTTCATATCTATATTGATGCTCCTAATAATTCACTAGAAGAAATTCTAGGACAAAGAGATGAGGAAGGAAAAATGTATGCCATTTATTATATCAGAAAGAATCTTACTCCTATAGAGAAACAATACACTAACATAAAAAAAGAATTTCTTACTACTGTTTATGCCATAAATAAGTTTAGATATTACATTACTGGTTATATATATATATATATATATATATATATATATATATATATATATATATATATATATATATATATAAAGTATTTAATGAATAAACTAATAATAGGCGAGAGAATTATTAGATGGCTACTACTATTTCAAGAATTTGACATTACCATTATAGACAAACTTAGAAAGTATAATGTTCTTGCTAACTTTTTGTCTAGATTGGTTATTACATATGAAGATGAACCTATGGAGGATTATTTTCTAGATGAATAGTTATTTTCTATATCTACATACTCCCCATTGTTTATAGACATGGCAAATTACATAGCAATAGGAAAATTTCCTCATTCCTTTACTTCTAAATAAAGAAAATGTTTGATTAGAGCTAGTTCTCATTTTAAATGGTTTAAAGGCATGTTGTTCAAAACTAGACTTGATCATGTAATTTGTAGGTGTGTCAGAGAATATGAAGTATTTGACATCATAAGAATATGGCATAATGAATTTAGAGGAGGATTTTATTTAGCAAAAAGGACCATTCATAAGATCCTTGGTGAAGGTTATTACTAGCTATATTTTTACAAGACTATAAAAAGGTTTATATGGCAATGTATTCCTTGTCAAATGATAGGTAAACCTAATTTATCCTTAGAAATACCTCTCCATCCTCAAATAATTTTAGAACCATTTGATAAACGAAGTTTAGATTTTTTTGGACAAATCAACCCACCATCTTAAGAAAAAGAGTATTTATTATTATATACTGATTATGTTACTAAGTGGGCTGAAGGCAGGCACTCATATTTTCTAGGGAGGAAATGGTTTATGATTTCCTATATCATAAGATAATTTTGAGACTTAGAACTCCTAGATATATTATTTGTGATCAAGGAACCCAATTCGTGTCTAACATGATCAAGGATTTCATAGAGCTATAATAGATTAATCACTGTAAATCCTCACCATATCATCCCCAAGCTAATGGGAAAGTTGAGGTCACCAACGAGAGTTTAAAAACATTCTAACCAAAATAGTGAAAGGTAAAAGGAAAGATTGGATAGATAGAGTACCTGAAGCAGCTTGGGCATATAATACAACATGGAAGACTACCACAAGATTCTCTCCATATAAACTTGTATTTGGAAAGAAACCTTTGTTACCAATATAATTTGAAATGTAGACACTGAAGACAACAACTGATATGTGAACTAGGCTGGATGAATTGAGAATGGATACACTCACTCAAATTAGCATTATTCAAAAATATAGAAAGTAGTGGCATGATACTCACATCAGAGAAAAAAAATTCAAGAAGGTGATTGGGTGCTTCTATTTGATTATAAATTCCAACATTTCAAAGGTAAACTTAGGACAAAATGGTTGGGGCCATACCTAATCAAAACCATTTACAACAATGGCTCTATCCAACTTCAACCAATTGATAGTGACCAAAGGACACTTTTGGTCAATGGTCATAGGCTTAAAATTTATAGAAGACCTTTCAATAGGGAATAATTCATTGAATAGAATCAAGACCAATTTGACCTTGTAGAAGAACCTAGTTCTTCCACTAAGGTTGAATGATATTTTTATTAAACATATAATAAAGTGGAGTGCTAAAAATCAATAAATGGAATTTCTCCTCCCTTCAAAAATTCAAAAAAAAAAATTATAAAAAAATACTGAAAAGTGAAAATTGGAAATGACACTTTTCAGAAGAAACTTCTACAATAAATAGGAACTATTGTCTTGTTAGCTAAGCTTCTCTTGTCAAAATTATTTATCCTTGCATAATACATGGCAACTTTAGGAGATAAGAATGAATCTATATAATAGAGGTATAGTTTTACTTCCTTCCCAATAGGTTAGACATTTTCTATTTTATGTTTTGCATGTATGACCATAAGGTAGACAACACTTTTAATTATGGATAAGTTCTTTTGATGCAATGTGGTTGCCATCTCTGCATTTCAAGATTTGATGTGAAGTTATTCTAAAAGATATGTTCAAAAATATATGAACTCATGTATAAATCATTATGAATATTATTTCAAGTGTTGCCAAGTGTGATCCCTCATGCCACATCATTGGTGTTTACCTCAAAAAGTGATTTCTCATTAAAACCTTGCATGCTTCAAAGGGCTTAGCCATTATTTTTGCTATAATTTTTTGATACCCCTTCATTTTCTATTCATTACTGTATCATAATTCCAATTTCCTTGCCTCTTTAGTACTCTATGCAATTTTGAACTTAGTTTTTCATTTCACAAGTAAGTTTTTAAGAATACTATGAACAGCTCTAAAGATGGGTGGTAAGAAGAAAAGTAAACCAGAGTCAGCAAAACCCATGTTACAAGATGAATCTGCTAGGTTTATTTTTGAAATGGTGAGATGGCTCAATTTTTTGAAAACATTTCAGGGTTTTTTTGGAAAATATTGTCTAGGAATTTTTAGAAAATTTTGATGAGGATCATTTTATTGTCTAAGGTGAGCATATTCATGTGGATTCCTCTATGATTAGTGAACTTTTAGAGATTATTTAAGAGGGTGTGATTGTCACTAATAAATTAAGTTTTTTCAATCTAATTCAAATGTTCATTGATGACAATGAACCCTATCTCAAGTTGGCCAAAACCCCACAAGGCATGGCTAAAGGAATCATTTGAGATAGTCTTCCACCACCATAGCATAATGTTGCATATTGAGTCATGAAGTGTCTCACCTATGACGACCAATTCACTATGTTGAGTGGTGACACCATGAAACTTCTTATTCATTTAAGGAAAAGAGCCACCAAACCCAAATGCTAGGTAAATCTACCATCTTTTCTTCACCATGATATAATCAATGTAGCTCAAAAATTAAAAAGGGGAACTAGGTCGGTTAAACATCATGGTTTGATTCATCTCATCTGTCATCACCATTTTATAAAAAAAACCTAAGGGTTAAAAATCCTAGTCCTCATTTCTATGAAAATCATCCCAAAGTTTTGGTAAGAAGTCACAACATTCTATTTCTCATCTTGCCACTACAACAATAATAGAAGATGGTCCATCTTTGATGCCTACAACTCTGAAGATGTTTCACTGGAGTTCAAAAATAAAAATGAGGGTTTCATCATAAAACCTTAATAAATTAATCAGTTAATTCTCTAGGAGGAAGAATAAAGTGATTTATAGGTAGCTAAAATTTTGGGAAGTCCCATAGAAGTCATGGAAGTTGAATAGATAGTTGAAGAAACCCCTACACAGGAAATTGTAGTTGAAGAAAAAGAAAGACACTTACCTTCTATATTTGACAAGAGTAAATCTCCACTTATAGAAAATTCCTCATCTTCTCCTCAACTTGCTTATGAATATGAGGAGTTGCAACATGCTATGACCCTATCATGGCATGAAGAAACCATTCAGTAACAATCAGCAAAGTTGGATTTTTTTTGATTGGCACTGCAAGGTAAGAACCAAACCATTTCTAGTTTTGTAAGAAGATATGAATATTATGTTGATAAAATTAAATCACAATAATTAATCATCATAATAGTTAATATTTAACAGACTAGAATTCATAATCAAATATTTTCCTAGTCTTAAAAATTTATCACCTTACAGAATTCCCTTGCAAATAAAGATGCTCAAATTGCTAGTCTCCAAAATTATATTACTAGTAAAGATGATCATATTAACAATTTAAAACATTATATTTCTGGTAAAAATGCATTGCTTGATCAAAAAACTACTCACATATATGTGCTAACAACTTAGAATGTTGAGTTGCAAGTTTCCATACAAGCTATGCAGAGGGAATCTAGGGAAATAGTTGTATAAATTGAAGGACCCACAAGGGCTATTCCTTATTTCCCTCTACCACTTAATGAGATGATTTCCATTTAGAATAAAGTGTAGAATAAGATTTATAAATTGTAAGAAGAAAATTCTAGGATTAGATCAGAGTCTCAGTAGTATTTGTAGAAAGCTTAGACTTCCATTCATAATATTTGTGAAATTGTTAAAAAATTATTATCTTGTAGAAAACATTCTTCTTTTTATGTTCTATTTCTTCACAAAAAAAATTTATAAGTGGTAGATGCAATTAATTTCTCTTAGTTTTCCCCATGTTATTGAGGATGAACATATGTTTATGGATGTCTTTCTTAAAAGTACCACAGAAAGACATGATTAAATTTGTGAATTCTATTTTTGTAACATGTTTTTCGGTTATTAGTCTAGATTTTTGATTAATTTATTTATCTAGGAAACACAATTGTGTGCTTTCTTTTCCACCATGATAAATCAAACATCTTGGGAGCAAGCATGCAATCAATTTTTTGAGTTGTAGAACACTACACGCCTATGCATGAGAACTCAATTTTCAGAAGCCTACAAAATTTTTGTTGCCTTCTAGCCTATGTATCATATATACATGAAAAACAAATATCATAAAGTTTTGAGAGCATATGAAGCAACTTTCAAAGCTTTTGTGATCCAACATTCCTCTAGATCCATCAATGTAAGTATGGATAGATGGGACACATTTCCTATTGCTTTAAAATACATGGATTTATGAGTCCTACCACCATCAGTTGGAGTTTTTGGAGAGATAGGGAAGTTTCTTAGATTTTCTCTCAACTTCTGGATGGAGGGTCAAATGTGTGGATTGGTATGAGATTTAGGCCACCCATTCTTCTCTATCCCATGTCTCCTTGGTAAAATTAGCATAATCAGGCATAAAGAGAATTTCAAGCATTGCTTCACACAATGGTAAGAGATTTGGGATTCATGATTATAAATCATTGTGATTGGGGACACCACTTTAAAATTTATGATCTCAGTCAGTGGTTATAATCTAGAGTCCTAGATTGAAAAATAGTTCTCCCACTAGTTTGCAAAAGGACTTACAAAAGGTAAAGTGTTGGGAAAAAGTGATGAGCAATCCATATAGCTCATTATATCTCATATATACTATGCACAAGTGTTGCCTTTTGGTTATATATTGCATTACATTTAATAGTTAGGGTCTCATCTAGTTAGGAAATGAGTGCAATTATCTTTTTTTTGTATGTGATACATTTTTGACTCTCTATCTTGTTATTTATGTCTAACTTGGATGAAATGAGCACATTTTTATATACAAAGATATATCCTTATGGATGGATCATTTTGAGAAGTCATCAACAGTTTTGGAAAAAAAATTGAAGACTCAACGTATAAAACATTGAGATCTTTAGATCTTTAGTTGAGCTCTGAAGATCTACAACTCTGAAGACACTCTAAAGATGCTTTTAAGACCTTTCTAGTTGTGCTCCAAAGATGCCTAGTCATGCTCTAAAGATGCCCAATTATACATTGTAGATAAAAATAGTAAATCCAAAGATATATACTCTCTCTCTCTCTCTCTCTCTCTCTATATATATATATATATATATATGTATATATATATATATATATATATATGTATGTATGTATGTATGTATGTATGTATGTATGTATGTATGTATGTATGTATATATATACATATATATATATATATATGTATATATATGTATATATATATACATATATATATATGTATATATATATGTATATATATATATATGTATGTATATGTATTTATGTATATATATGTGTGTGTATATACACACACACATATACATACATACATACATACATATATATATATATATAAGTTATTCTTGATTTATTGTTAGTTGAATTAGTTCCAACGCTTCTTTATAAGTGGTATTTGATTCCTATATATTCTATTTTTAATAAGTGTATTTAGTTGTTTAGATCACCAGATTTTGTATTCTAGTAATAGTTATTGAGATATGCTTTAAATAGATGTCTCCTTCTCATTCTAGATAGATAGAAAATCAATAAAAATTATAAAATAGAGAACAAAATAGAGATACAAAACACTCAAGTGTAGTTTCATGCATCTGTGTATGTTTTTTTTTATTGCAAAATAAAGTTTAGCATTTTTTTCATTATTGAGTAAAAGTTGATCCTATTCCGAGAAATGATCAAGGGCCCACTTATCTTTGAAGATCAGGTCAATTGATATTTTTAGTTTATATTTTAAAATTATATTTATTTATTTAATTTAGGTATAATTCATTTTATTGCAAAGTGTGATTTCCATTTTCAATGCAAGTGTGATTTCCATTTCAAAGCAAAGTGTGATTTCCCTTTTAATGTAAGTGTGTTTTCATTAAATAAAAAGTTTATTTCAATTCAATGCAAGTAATTTTTATTTATGCAATGTGTGAATTTCAAAATTCATAAGAGACAAAAAAATTTAACTGATCTCTATATTCAGACTCTATCAGGAAGCAGTCTAGGTGACAATAGATAATTAATATTCTCTCAGTTTGAAATACAACACTATCCTAGGCAAGTTGAGTGAGGACACTATAGTGTCTTATGCTAAATATTTAAGTTTAGGATGTTGATGGTGTCAACCAAATAATCCCTTTAACTTGGAATTTCATAGGATATCTTTAATTAGTAGACCTTTCTATATTTACTTTTATGCAACGTAGAATTAGAATCTTATTTGTTATACTTAGGATTTAGGCATAAACATCAGAGTAAACCCACCAAAAAATGAAATGTTAACTCAAATATCCAACATCTCATTGCATATATCCTTGGACACTAGCCATGGTATAAAATTACACCAATCCATTGATTGGTTAAATGAGAGGTATAGCCACAACCTATCAATAGATATGGTAAGACATTTCAGGGATGAACCATCTAATTTCCCCAAGTTTATCGAGGTAAGTGAGAATATATAGAATAGATTGAGGGATGATAATATTGATAATAGCATTGATCTTGGTGGGATCGACATTAATGCCATGAAGAGAGACTAAGAAACCTAATAGTTTTCCAGATGTGACACCAAAAATACACTTGTATAGATTTAGTCTAACTTTATATTTAATAAGGTGATCAAATATGATAGCAAGATTAGAGAGATGAGACTTTTAGATTTTAGATTTGGTAATGAATTCATCCACATATGTATCTAAAATATTATGAATAAGATTCTGAAATATGTGAGTTATCGCCCGTTGATAGGTAGCTCTAGCATTTTTGAGACTGAAGGGCATTTTAATGTAGTAATAAGTATGCCATTCCATGTTGAAATTTGTCTTATGTTGGTCATCAGGGGTAATGTGAATTTGGTTATAGCCTAAGAAACTATCCATAAAGAACAATTTTTCATAACTAGTAGTGGAATCGGTGATGGCATCTATATAAGGTAGAGGGAAATTGTCCTTAGGACAAGTAAGATTAAGATTACAAAAATTAATGTAGATATGAATGACCATGGTGAATTTATTCTAAATAGGGATAATGTTAGAGACCCATTTTGAATATTCCATGGGCTTGATAAAGTTAGCATCAAGAATCTTGATAATTTTTATATGGAATAAAGTTGAAAATTTAGGTGGAAATTTCCATTGCTTTTGTTGCATGGGTTTGACATCGAGGTAAGTGATGATGTTATTCATTATGATGATATATTCAATACTATACCATGTCCTCATAGTACCAAGAAAATTTTTCATGATATTTATCAAAGAATATGTTGAAGTTATCATGTTCAGTTGGTGTGAATTCATGAGAGACTATCATTAGGCAAGGGCATGATGGGGTATTGTATTTGAATCAAGTAGTTTCCTTGTTAAGCATAACATTGTCATATTCAAAATGATATGGTGCATTAACTAAAGAGGAAATGAGATTTTATTTAGGGTCAATGCTAGAAATGAATTTTTTAAAACAAGGGGTTTTCTTTTTGAAATTCTTGAGTTTGTGATGTTGTTGATGGAGTTGAGGTTCTCAAGCATGAAGTAATTCAAGAATGGATTAATCACTGGAAAAGTGGGAAGAGGAATATAATACTCAACATCCACTTTGATATTGATAATTTGATTACCATGGTGGTCATATTCAGAATGTGTCTGATGTATATCTATGGCCTTGTCATCTAATGTAATCTCAAGAGTGGGGGGAGTAGGGGAAGAAGGTTGATCAGATTTGATGGGTTTTTCATTAAAATCATTTATAGGGGAAGAATTAGATGTAAGGATTTAATATATAAGTGGTATGGAAGATTCAAGAATTTCCATAGGTTCAAAAGGTAAGAATTATTTTACCATCCAAGGAGTATCAATAAGTGGATAATTAATTAGAGGTACATGACCTTCAAGAGTTAACTCAGAGGTAGTGGAAATGGTATCAATATCATGGTTGAAAGCATGTATTTGAGCTAAAGTTTTTTGATAATTTTTAACATCCAAGTCTCTTGATTGAGCTTGGGCCATGATGTAGTTATCATCATAGGTTGGATAAATTGTACATACTTGAGATTCAGGAGTTTCAGAAGGGGAAATACCTAGATCACTGAATTTATGTAGAAACATGATTAAAATATCTTAGAATAATTTTTCCACTCCATAGGCATTGCATGTGAAGGGATATTTTGATTAAGAAGCTTCCTAAGAATTACATGGAGGGGATAATAAGATATTTCATCAATGAGAGGGATGGTACGATCATGAGGTAATAAAGAAGGTAGATGCCACTCTGATATGTAAGGGGGTAGCTTAGTAGTGTTGAAAGTATGTTGCAAGTCATTAGTTTCATCATCATCTAAATCAACAAGAGTGACATGTAAGTGTAGATTGATGTTGATAAATTTAGGTAAGGGATCACTATTAATTGTTGGAATGGTATGAATGCAAAATTGAGATTTAGGATTGGGAAGTTGAATACTTTAAGTTTTGGGATCAACCTCATGTTTATACCTTTTACCATTGTGAATTAACTTGATACATTAGCTACCAAAAGAGGTGAAATCCCTCCTTAAATGAGTTCATAGTAATCTTAGGATTATTTTTAAGATAGGGGTAAATCGAGGACCATAAGTTTAGTGAAAATAGGCTTATGTCTGATTGTAAGGGGAAGATAAATTAAACCAAGTGGATTTTGACAAGTTTTATCAAATCCATGACATGTTAGGTGGGTTTTCCTGAGATAATATTTATTATATCCAAGTTGTTGGATGAGCCACAAAGATGTCATATTAATACTAGACCCTTCATCTATTAAAACTTTATGATTAAGGGTTGTATTCAAGGCTATTTTAATGAATAGGGGTGGATCATCAATGTTAAATAGGATCTTATCAATAATCATGTCTTTTTAAAGGAATTAAATGAAAGTTTTGGAAGAAGGATAAATGGATTTGATGGTATACATGTTGGTAGGTTAAGGCTCAGGAGAGGATTGTTCTTCTTCTATAGAAGATGGGTCTTCAATTTATTGAAATTATTTAATGAGGAAATTGTGATGATAAGGGAAGGTATGAACTAACTCCATAAGAATAATCTTTCAATTCATGGAGTTGAACTCTTCTAAGAAGTTCCAATGAGATTCAAAAGAAGAACCCGTGTGAGGTTTAAAAAGTATGGTAGATTTTGAAGGAATAGAAGTGGTTGGTGGATCAAAGAAGGAGATGACTCCTTGTTAGCTTTCGAAGATAGATGAGTGGTTGTAATATCTTTAAGTATTTTCTCTTATAAATATGGTTTCTTAGGTTTAGTGATAGGATATTTATGATCTAGTTTGCAGTGATAATTGACCTTAGATGTATTAACATATTGAGAATTATTATAATACTGGTCATAGTCAGCATCAATGGCACAACCATCTTGGTAGGCTATTGAGTGTTAGATGTGGAAAAATATTTTTGTTCATTAGAAGAAGCTTCGGGATCTTGTCATTTTTGATAAGTGGTGTTGTATTCTTGATAATGAAGTTGTATCATGGTTTCATGATTGAAGGATCACCGAGAATATAAGAGATAACAAATTTGGTAAGCCCTCTATAGGTTTTATGGGAATGACCAATGTCATCAAGGAACTAAAAAATATGGTTAGGATAATACCATTTATGAGAATTATTAGTATCATTAAATGGTTTAGAGGGCACTAATAATTGTTTCATTTGTTGCATAGTTAATAGTATGTGAGAAGATGTGGAATTATCAGTGTTGGCAATTCCTAGTTTGGTTTGATGAGTATTTCCAGTGATTGCATTGGTATAAATTTGATATTAACACTTAAGGAATTTGGTATTTGGTTCAAATTGTTTCATTAAGAAGTCTTGATGCTTGTCTTGGTCAAGAGCTTTATTAAGCGTTTACAAGGCAAAAGTTCAAACCTTATATTAAAGAAAAAGAGTTAAATCAATTATAAAGAGTTTAAATAGATTATCATCAGATATTTTATGGTCACCCTTGTGAGCCAAATATTTCCATAGTTTGATAAATTTATGAGCTAATTCAGTGGGAGATTGCTTAGAATTGATGAAATGGCTAAGGTAATTTTTAGGAAGATCATTGTGTTGAAATTATTTAACTAAAGGATTGACTAAATCCTCTAATTACGAGATGGAATGTTGGGGAATTTGGTTGTACCATTCTAATACACCACTAGTGAAGGTTTTAACTAGAATTTTAGTTGTGGTAAAAGTATTAGTTTGGATCCACTCTTTATAAAGATTGACAATGCCTTAAGAATTTATGCAGGGTCTCTAGTCCCGTCATACTTGATAGTTGGAGATATGTTACCAATATCATTGGAAATAATGAAAGGATCTAAAGGCTCATTTTTGATGTTTTGAAGCATCTTGTTATTCATGATAGGTTGGGGAATAACATTTTTTATGACATCTCTAAGAGTTAGAGGAATAAAGTTTTGATTATTTTGAGGGGTTAGAACCAGAGGTTGATTAGCCATATTGATCAAATGATGTTATAATTTAATCCTTTGGGAGGTGTTATATGTTTGAATTATGTTCATTTATTACATGACTTGTGTAATAATTTGGATTATATCAATTGGTAGGTTGGCATTTGTAGGACTTCCCAAATTGGTATTAGGGGGGGAGTATTAAGAGGTAGATTGCCAGTGGGGTTGTTAGATAGACCTGTATCAATCACTCCCACATTGTGTTGAGATGCTTGAATATGGGAATTATCTTGATAGGTAAAAAAGGATCCAATCCACCTACCTCATATTGAGGCATGATTTAAACCATGTTACAATCCATAGATGGAGGGGAAGAAGTGCTCCAAGAGTGAGGGTTCTCTTGGGAGGTAAAGAAAGGGAGAAAATAATTCCCCACATAGTGTCTATATGGATTCATTTTGTCCAAAAATATTTTAATAGGGGATTTCATGATGCTTGATGAAAGGAATAGGATTTAAGCAAGAAGAAAGAGAGATCAAAGATAAAGTCGACTAGATAGAGAACTAAGTCAGCTAGATAGAAGAGTAGGGTCAGCTAATAGTTATAGATTCAACTGGGTCAATGGAGTACTATAAATACATAGGTTAAGAAGAGTACAGATTCATATGGGTCCATTGTGTACTATTAGATAAACGGCATAATAGAAAGATAAGAGACACAATCGTGCCAGTCAATTATGTACTACAGGGAAGAAGGTGGAACATTATGTAAGGGAATATGTTGACTAAGATGATAGTGTTCTGAAATAGGAGAAAAAAATTAAATATAATTGAAGCAATAATGAAAATAAACACATAAATAATTGGATAAATGTGAGTGATCTAATTAGGGCACACAACACAAAACCTTGCACCAACGTTGGTTAATGCAAGATTTTAAAATAAAACACACAATGATTAGAGATCAAGTAATCAACTAAAAATTAAATGCTAACTAAGTGGTCATCCTAAGTGTTATTATATTATTAGAAAGTATTGATTTAAATGTGATAGGAGAGTTGGCTAAAATAGGGAATTAGAAAGGTAATCTATGGATAGTTTTAGGATGTTTAGGTTGAAAGGGATCTATGTTGTCAATGGTACTGGGTTGGTATTGTGGCCTACCCCCTCACTTTATAGTCCTAAAATGTTAAGGGTGTTGGGTGATTAACCATGTATTTATACTTAGACAGAAAACCAAGTTGGCTTCCCCCTTGGTTTTGAAAGCCAGGTAGGTAGGCCTTGGGAAGACAAGTGTTTAAATGTATTTGAATGTTATGCGATTTGGTAGTGTGTGCAAAAGAGTAAAATAGTGTAACTAGAATTGTAATTTGAAAACCCACCAATTTAGACTATGTGAGTTACTCTAAGCATATAAACAACTAAAAATGAAATGTGAATTAATAACTAACAAATAGTTGTTGATTCCTTGATTAAGAATAGTACAGAGTCAATTTAGGTGACATTATATGTAAATAGTATAAAACATGTCAACTAGGTCACTACTATTCTATAAAAGTAAGATCTTTAATAATAGAGTCAAATAGATCGACTATGTCTCTTAGATAGAAGGAAGACTATAAAACTAGGTTGACCAAGTCGACCTAGTTAGTTATAGGGTTACATTTTAAAGATTGCTAACTTGTGAAAAATAGAACTAAAGAAAGTACTAAAATGATAGAGGAAAGAGAGGAATCTTAGTGGGCTTGAATATGGTTAAGATTTCAAATTTTATGCAAAAATGCCTTAATTGTTGTTTTCAAATTCTGTAAACTAGGTCGACTGGTTCGACAAAGTTATATAAAATCATGTATGCTAAAAAAGAATAAGGAACAAGGTTAACCTATTTGATAGTGTTTGTTGATCTGTATGCTAGCAAAAAAAATAGAAGACAAAGTTGACCTATTCAACGATGTATGCTAATCTATAGCTAAATAAGAGTATTATGTCGACCTATCTGATCTAGTAACATGTAGCTAATAAATACCTACACAAATATAACAGATTTATTTTGAAGTGATTATGTGTTAAACTTACACACAAAAAGTTAGAACTATACTGACTAGTTTGATACAATAATGCAAATATGAAAAAATATAATAAAATGCTTAAAATGATGGCATGAAAGAAAACCTACAAGGGTTAGATTCATGTCAGATTCACTAGAATGTATGCAATGGGAAATGCATCAGATATATAAATCAATCCTAGCTTAAAGAAGATAAATTCTACTTACACTTTTGATTGTGGATACATTAGATATGCAAGGTCATCACCAAGATGGATCCACTAGACC
Source organism: Torreya grandis (assembly GCA_037957365.1). NCBI lineage: Eukaryota > Viridiplantae > Streptophyta > Pinopsida > Cupressales > Taxaceae > Torreya > Torreya grandis. The sequence goes on along the minus strand of JARHVA010000640.1, from coordinate 1,954,521 downwards.
TAGTCAAGGGATCTCTTACCATAATAATGTCACTAGAGAGGGTTCCAAAGCCTTTAATCAAGCAAAACTATGCAATAACCCTAACTAGGTCTTATGTTTTCATATTCACTAAACTAATAACAATTAAAGTTTAATTTGGTGCTTAGCAAAGATTATGGCACAAAATCAGGGTTAGTAAACATAAAAGTAAACATGCATAAGAGAATCATAATTAAGTTATGTATAGGTAAAACCCATAATGCATATAAAGAGAAATCTATTTAAAAATGATTACTTATGCTACTTCTATCTACTAAAGAGAGGAGCAAAGTTAGAGATACTTACCTTGAAGATGAACCCGTCGAGACTCAATCTCTCTCTTGGCCAAAGGTGCTTTACAAGAGGTTGTTATGGTTTGTAAGGATCACTAAGAAAGGCCAAAGCATCCAAGACTTTTCCACAAGATAAGATTATTCTCCAATTAGAAACCCTAAGACTCCTTAATTAGAATGGTAGAAGAGTAGATTGTAAAGAAGCACAAATAAATAATTAAATCTTTTTATCTCTTGAATAATGGTGAAATGGATGTTTTTATATAGGCAAATCTAACCCTAGTCCTTTCCAAAAGTTTAGGTGGAGAAGGTTGGCCCAATTGATCTTGTATCATTATTGATAAAAATAAATTAGGTCATGGTCTAGGTTAGTCAGGGGCCAACCTAGACCTTAAATAAGTTTTATCAATTAGAGCACAAAGTCAATAGGGTCACCAACAGTGTAACATAAATTCTTAAAAGGTATTATAGGCTAGGGAATGGATAACAAAGGTATAAAATGACTAGATGATGGTGAAAAATATGACGCAAAGCTTAAGGGAATGTTTTTAGAAGGTTGGATTGATAACAAGTGATGGTAAAGGACAACAATCCTAACAAGCACCAATGGTCTTCCCACCCCTTTCTCAGTGCACCCCTTAAGGCATGCACTCAAAGTTATTGAGAATCCACATGTTATTACAAGATAGAAAGCATTAGTTATTGATAAAGTTTGAAAATATTATTTTTATATATGAGTCCTACCCAGCTACCATATTTTAGATGGGAGGGAAGGCCCTATATATATGGTTCATAATAGTGATCAAGAGTGGTGGGCACACCTTTTGTTGGAATTATATACAAAATCCAAAGATGTTCTCCACTAGTTGGTAGGCAATTTCCTACTCTAACAAAAAAATTGGGATAAAATATAATATCAAGATGGGATCTTTGAGGAAAATCTCAATTTAGATCATGGTGTCCTCTTTGTAGAGCTAGTAGTCCCTGATGACAGTGATAGAATCTTGGATCATTTGTGATATCTAGAGCATTAGGGCCTCATTGATCAATTTTTAGACCACTATATATAAGTACTCATAGATTTCCTAGATGTGGTTATATAACTAGTGTTCATATAGTTTGTAGAAGACCACATGGACCATTGGGCCTCATAACCCATGTAGGAAAATATAAAGGTTTAAAGGAGAGCATCTTAGAGACTACATCCACAAGGTAGATCATCATATATAAATTGCTTTTGGCTTGGGCATCCATGATGGCATTGATCAATTTGAATTTTATTAGTCCTCCCATGTCTATAGCTTTTGATCGTGTGAGGATCATATGGAGGAGGGGCACCTAGAGTTCATTGATGTGTAAGCAGTCTTAAGCCCTAAACAATCAGTTCAATAGAACCATTCCTATCTAGACTTCCTCCCAAAAGGCGAAGAGTGTGTACACATTTATGTACTCCTTGCTAGCCCATTCAACATTTGGGTTCTTAGCCCAGTCATGCAAGACATCTATATTTGGTAGGTCTCTATCCAGACCTTTACCGTTGTTGCACCATAAGAGAAGGTGTAGTCCAAGAGGGAGTAATATGCCTTATAGGTGTTCCCAAAGATATCGATAATATAGTACTGATATTTAAGTGATCACACCCTATCATGGACCCCATCCTATACTCAGATGGTGGTAAGGAGTTTACTAAATAATTGAATGTATGGAAATGCCTTTGGCTTAGTCATGACTCTGTGAAGTCTGCATTTCTTGTGGGATTGGAGGGCATCCTCAAACTCTACTTTTTGGTCAATGTTAGAGTCTAAACCTCTAGGTACTTACTCAACTACTTTGAACATGTCATTTTAGTGCTTAAACTTGGTCAAGATAGCTAAGAATGTGTTATCCCATTACTCAAGCTTAGACTTTATGTTTGAGGAGGATGTGACCATTGTAAAGGGATAGAGGGGAAATAGGGAGGCTATGAGTGTAGGAGGTATGAAAAATAGGGGTACTCTACAAGAATTGGAAAGCTAAGATCTGGAGTGATATTGAAGGTATGTAGTGGTAACCATTAGTGGGATTTCCTTAGGCTTTTATAAATGCATGTACACAACCCCCTGTATCAATGGAATTTGGCAGCTCACTTGCTATGAATTCAAATTTGAGTTAGTTATTGGATTTCCTCTCTTTACTTCTGAATCCAGAATTAAATTTGGATCCCAAAATCCTCTATCACTAGTTAGATTTAGCAATGGCAATGAGATGTTTTAAATCTATCAAATTGGGACCAAATTTCTATTTTGTTAATTCTAAACACATGATAGGCATATGGTCGCATCCCTTAAATATTTCTTGATTAACTCCTACTTCATGACACATGTCATATGTTCATTCATCCTCTTGATAATAGTTGACATATTTTCATAGATTCATACTCTACAATACCTTTAAGAAGGGTGAGGTGTCACTTAAGGACATGTGGAACTTTCTAATTAGTTATCCACCCTCATTTGTATGCCATTTTGACCCTTCTATAGCCTTAGGTGGTTGCTAGTTCATCTTCCTTACTGGGAGATGTGGTTCCTTCTGATCAAGTTGGGATATCACAAATTGTAATAGGTTTAGGGATTGGCTACTCTAATACTAAATGATGTGTCACCTTTTGATTAGGTCAAGTTCTCCTAGGCTCTGACAGGTCTAGGGATTGGTATCTCTAACACTTGATGACATGGCAACTTCTGATTAGGATAGGCTCTCGTAGGATTTGACATCTTTGATAGGTCTGGGAACTAGCACTCTAACACTCATTGATGTGGCACCTTCTGATTGGACCAAGATATAACAAGTGATTCTTTTAGTTACAACTACCTCAAACTACCTAGTGTAATAGTTTGTGCCCATAAGAATAAACTTATGGCCAGTTGAAGAATTGGGATTGATGATCCCCACAAAATCCAATCCCCATTGTGCAAATGAAGTAGACTCCAAAATGGATTGTAGTGGCATTGTTACATGTTTTTCTCTTTTAGCAAAGGGCTGAAAATAGTGGCAAAAGAAGACATGGGTTTGAATATCTTTGAATAATGTGAGCCAATAATATCCTACCCAAAGAAATTTGTGGAGCACAATGTTTGTTTTAGGGTGGCCAGTGCTCAATCCTTCATGGAAACTTGCCATTATCTCTTTGGCATATTCTTGTGATATGCATAAAATATAGATACATTGATGGTTCCTTCTAAAGATTACTCCCTTATTTAGCATAAATTGTGCATACTTCAGCTGGAGGGCCCTCCTCTATGTGTGGTTGAGTCTTGGAAGTGCATTTCCATATAATATAAAGTGCATGATGAAGTTTACTAGTCTAATTGTAGTATCCTATTTTGGTCTACCTGGTGTACTTTAATCTTTGGGTCTATCTCTGTTATTAGTTAAGGCATTATCCTCTAACTAGTTTAGCTGACTTGATTTCCAAGTCATACTCTTGTAAATTTTTCATCCATTGGCCTCTTATTTTTCCCAACTCATTCTTCCCCAACATCTATTTTATATATAGGTCTAGAATAATAGCGTGTACTTTGTTCTGAAGGATGTAATGTATAAATTTATGTACCACCTTGACTAGGGCATAGTTGTGCTTATCTAGTGTAGAATATCTTAGTTTTACATCCTTAAAGTTAATGCTCATAAAATAAATGGGGTGTTATTCTCCCTTTAACTATGGGTGAGGCAAACAACAATGGTATGCTCTAAAGCAAAGGGGTAGATGTATAAATATTTTATATAGTCTAAGATGATAAGGACTTGGGCTTGCATAATAGCATCTTTAATATCCTAAAAAGCTTTCTTTGACTCCATATGCCATTCCACTTTTGCATCATGTTTTTGTTGATGATTGGATTTTTACCCTTGAGGAGATGCTCATCTCTACTCATCCAAGCAGAAAAATGGAATCATCTCTCTTATTGTGGGTGATAATTTCATTGAGAGGAATCTCTAGATTCAGGGATATCTCCCCTTGATGTACCTTTAAAGCTCTCTCTAATCTATCAATTGTGTATGAAAAGAGTTTAGGAAAATAGCTAAGAAAATAAATAGTGATGTATCAGTATTTGATATCCTCCAAATTGACTGAAACAACTATTTTAAGGACAAAGCAAGGTGTTTTATCATACAGGACTCACAACTCAAGAACCATTGCTACATCAATATTTCATATGATAGATTCAAAAAGGTATATGATTATTAAGAAGGAAATGAATGATCCAAGGAAAGACAAATTCATGAATCACTTCTAAGATATCTCTACACTTAGAAAAGAATACTAGCAAGGACCTGCAACAATCTCCTTTCTAGAAATTGGTAGACCATCAAGAGTACAAGCTAGAAAAGGCAATCTTTCACTAGACTAGACCAATAATGATTTACTCATTACTCAATATTATAGCATATGAGAGGCAATCACACTTGTATATATCTTCAAGATTTCTTCGAGTACAAATCTAGCTAGAGTTTCCCCAATAACCAACAAAGGATGTGATATATATATATATATATATATATATATATACACACACACACACATATATATATATATATATATATCCTTGAGTGGTGGAGAAATCATAGGAAGTCCAAGGGTCACTTGGACATGTGTCATTCTGAAATAATCAATTACATTTGCATTGGAGATAAGTGGGCAAGCTATGCCATGTCACCAAATGGATTAATTACAATGAGTTATAACTGAACCAAAAGCATTATTTACATTTGTTATAATTGAACCAAAGCCTCAGTTATATTTTACCATTTGTTATCTCATTTTCTCACCTTTAGGTTCCCATTGATCCTTTCTTTTAAACTCCAATGGCTAGTTTTCACATTTTAAAATTGACATTCTATAGGCCATCACCTTTCAGGGATTTCTTCAATCTTTTTATCTCAGCCTTTTTTATTTCCTTTATATCAGACAAGTTTTCTAAAAAAATTCCTTGGACAATCTTTTTGAAAGAATTCATTCAAACTTTCCATTTGGCCCTTTTAGATCTTTAAAATGACCCTTAAACAAAGTGAAAAAGGCCTTTTTTGAAATGAAAATACCCTTCAGCTTCTTGCAAGTGACCCTTCAAAATATTTGAAAGTGTCCTTCAGCTTTTGGAAATGGTCTTTCGAAAGGAAAAAATACCCTTCAAATTTTTTGAAATGGTCCACCTTCTCATGAAAGAATTTTTTTAGACTTTTTAAATGTCCCTTTGAGAAAGTTGAAATACCCTTCAAACTTTCTAAAAATTAACTTTCAACCTTCTTTCAAATGGCCCTTTGAGAAAGTTGAAACATACCCTTTGGAAAAATTACACGGATAATTTGTTTGAAAGAATTCTTTTGGATTTTCTGCTAAGTGCCCTCTATAAAAATGAAAGTGCCCTTTAGCTTGTTGAAAATGTCCCTTCGAAAAAGTTGAAATTCCCTTCAAAAACTTTGTCACGTACCCTTCAGAAAAGTTATCACATACCCTTCAAAAAATTTGAAATGACTTTCAAAAAAGTTGCCTCAGACAAAAAGTCTAAAACAATTCCTTTAGAAAGGTTGAAACATACTCTTCATAAAAAATGCAAGTGTCCACTTTCCAAAGAAAATACCCTTTGAGAAAGTTTCAAATGATCCTTTGGAAAAAGTAAAGTGGAACTTTTCCTGAAAAGAAAATACCCTTCGGGAAAGTTGAAGTGGACCTTTTCCTGACAAAAGATACCCTTCAAAAAAATGGAACAGACCCTTCAGAAAAGTTGCCTCGGATAATTTTTATGAAATAATTTTTTCAAATGAAAATTCTAAAAGAAATATACTTAAGGAAAAGCTTCAGATAAAAATTTCAAACGAATTCAACAAAGGCTTAGAACAAAGACTCGAAAGAATTAGGTAAAGACTTAGCAAAAACCAAAAATGAACTTTTTGAAAGGAATAGACTTGTACATTTTTTGGGGCTTGACAAAGAACACTTCTTCCAAAGAAAATCTAAGTACTAGACCTAGCTAAAATATAGACTTAGATGATTTTTGAAAATAGGGATGCCCAATTTTGGCTTAAAGGGCCAAAATTTGATCAAAAATGGTGACTCATAGGGGTAGTATGCCTGCTATACTAACCAGACTAGTATCCTTATCCAACTCAAGGCCAATGGAGTCAATGTATTCTTAAATATGAATAACAAGGATTATTCCAAAATAAAACACAAGGAAACACACCACACAACAATAGAAAGACCAAACAAAAACAAAACAAGACAAAGACAAACTCACACATGTGCATCAGTACTTAGGGAACACAAGGAAAATAGAAAACTATGTACAAAAGAAAAAGATAACTTTAGTAACAATGCTTTAGATATATCCCATTGACTAGGATATGTAGATCCTCTCCATCCAACTTTGAGAGTTGGAATGCATTGTGTTGTTTACATTGTGTGATCACATATGGGCCACTCCATAAAGCATCAAACTTTGTGTGCCTTCCAAGTTTGGCCCTATCTTCATCCCATTTAAGGATAATGTCTCCTTCTTCGAAACTCCTTGGCATGGACTTCTTATCAAACTACTTCTTTATTTGTTCTTGGTGAGTAGTCAGATGTGCATAGCTTGATCTCTTGTCTCCTCAAGTTCCATCAAATCATATAATATGACTTCCATTCTCTCATTCTCCATCAATTTTAGCTGATGTGTGAGGTATAAAGTTGGTAACTCAAGTGAGATAAGAACTCTGGCTTCCCTTCCATACACAAGTGTGTATAATGAGTTTTGAATTGCTCTCTTTAGGTTGATCCTATCATCCTAAAGAGCTATCTTCAAATTGGTATGCCAACTCCTTTGATTCTCCTCCATTGTCCTCTTTATGATCTTGATTAAGTTCTTGTTTGTGGACTCAGTTAATCCATTCCCCTAGGGATAATAGCTGTAGGAGGTAATAATATAGATGTCATGCTTCAAAGCCCATTCACTTGTCTTTGTTCCTAAGAAGGCTAATGCATTATCTAAAATGATTGTTGAAGGAGATCCAAACTTGGTTACTATACCTTCATAGAAGTCTAGGACTAAGTTTTCATTTGCCTCCTTAAGAGCTACAACCTTCACCCATCTTATAAAATAATCATTGGCTATCAACACCCACTTGTGACCAGCACTAGAAGGAGGATTGATTAGCCCTATGAAATCCAAACACCATTTCATAAAGGGTTCTCAACCTGGATGAGATGAAGAGGCAAGGTAACTAGCTTTTGTTTTCCATAAAAAAGAGCACACTTTTGGCATTTCCTTACCCAAGCATGAGTGTCCTTAAAAAATCTAGTCCAAAAGTAACTAGCTCTCATAATCTTAGTAGTTGTGGTTCTTGGAGCAAAGTGACCACCAATTGGTCCATCATGAAACTCATGCAACACTTTGTCAATCTGATCTAAATCAATACATCTCAACAACACACCTAAAAATTCCTTTCTAAATATCACTCCATCAACAAGTACATAAGGAATGGATTGTAGCCTAAAGTACCTTCTCTTGGCCCTATCAAGACCTTTTGGACACTCACTAGTTTGAAGGAATTAAATCATGTATTGTGTACAAATTATCATAGATGAAGGTGCAGCTATTGTAGGATCATCATAGAATGCCAAAGCAACCTCCCTTTACTCTTTTTAAGTCTTAATCAAGATGCTCACATAGTCTTTTTACTTTCACTAGCTTGGTTGTTCTGATTTCCACATCATACTCCATTAATTTGGTGATTCAACATGCCCTTTTCTCATTCAAATCTCTTCTCAATAGAAATTCTTTCACACTAGGATGAGGCACAAAAATGTGAATCTTGTTATTAGACAACATATACATAAATTTATTTAAAATCTTTATGACTGAAAGCACTTATTTCTCAACATATGTGTACCTTATTTCATAGCCTTCCAAACCTTAACTTAAGAAAGCAATAGGCTATTCAAAATTTTCATCATTAGCTTGAGTAAGCATTACAGAGATTACCTCTTCATTCCCAAAAGTGTAAAAATTGAAGTCCTGGGATAAGTTTGAACTTACAAGAGTAGGAGCTTGGGTAATGGATTGTTTGATCTCCTCAAAATTTTATTTTCTCCTTCTTGTCCAAGTGAATATCTCATTCTTCCTTAGCATGGAGGTCAAGGGCTTGACCAGGTTAGCAAAATCAGGAATAAACCTGCTAATGAAATTCATCTTACCAAAGAAGCTTTGTAGACCTTTCTTATGTTTAAGTAAGGATAATGCCAAGATGGCACTTACCCTTTCAGGAATGATAGAGAGACCTTTCTTAGAAATAATGTGGCCTAAGAGTTTACCTTCATGAACAACAAACACATACTTCTTTAGTTTTAGAGAGATCCCAAACTCTCTACACCTTTCAAAAATCTATCTTAGATAATTCCAATGATCTTTTTCTTCCTTGGAGAAAATTGTCATATCATCAAGATATACCAATACAATGTCATTAATTAATCCTTAAAAATCCATATCCATTGCATGTTAAAAAGTAGCTCCATCATTTCATAATCCAAATTGCATCTTCCTATAGGCATATGTGCCCCATTTGGTGGTGAAGGTTGTTTTGTATTGGTCACTTTATTTCACCAAAATTTGATTGTACCCAAAATAACCATCTAAGAGAGAAAACCTCTCACTACCTACCACCACTTACAAAATTTTATCCATGGAAAGGAGGGCATAATTGTATCTCAAATACACTCTATTCAAGTCCCTAAAGTTCACATACAACCTGATCTCTCCATTCTTCTTTCTAACAGAGACTAAGTTAGCCAACCAAGAAGAATGATTGATGGGAAAGATGATTTTGGACTCAATCAGGTTGGTGAGTTATTTCCTCATGAGAGGCTCAATATTGGGATTGATTGGCCTTTGTCTTTTCTTGATGGTTTTGGCATTTTCATCTAGCTCTATGGTGTGTTGAGCCAAGCTTGGGTCAAAACCCTTCAAATCACTATACTCCCATGCAAAAATATCACTAAAATCCTTGCATAATTTATTGAAATCATGCTTTTCTTGACTAGTGCATACCTTCCCAAGTGCAAGTAGCTTATCTTTAAATATCTATACCTTTTCATAGTTCTCTTTCTTGGTTGACATGCTTACCTTTTCCTTCTTGAGCTGGTCATCTTCATTGAATATGATTTCAAGAGTCACTAAGCCTTTAGGGAGCTTGTTAGACTTCAGTTGGACAATTTTCCCTCCATATTGTTGTTATAGTTTAAAATTATTCTTGGAAGAAAACTCAGCCTCTTCGTGTAGAATTTTTTTTATTTGTTGGTCGTTATCAAAGACTTTCCAATTGGTGACATTATCTTCCTTTATGCCCTTTGGAACATCAAATTGAGCACCAATAGATGTCAACCTATCAGCATGCTTATTATCTTCCCTTGGAATATATCTAATGTTAAAAGCCATGAAATCTTCTACAAGGTCCCAAACTCTATGCTTATAGGATTTGAGCAAGGAGTTTTTGGTCAAATTCCACCCTCTAACTTGATTCACAACAAGCTCGCTATCACCAAACACTTGAAATTCCTTGACACCTCTTTTCCTTGCCCATTTAAGGCCATGGATAAGGGCCTCATACTCTACCACATTACAAGTGCATGAGAATTAAAATCTGAAGGCTAAAAAATACCTTTCCTTTGAAGGTGAAACTAGCATAGCTCCACCACTTGCCCCCATCTTGCTTCTAGACCCATCAAAGAAGAGATGGCACAAGCCATTCACATCCTCACTTGGCTTCATCAAATTAGGCATGAAATATCCCTTCTCATGCATATAGTAGACTCCAAGACCAGATTCTTCAATAAACTTGTAAGGATCATGCTCATAGTTGTTATCTCCCCACTCATCTAGGAACAAATTAAAAACTCCTTCAAGGGAAGATGATGGGGATTGGTCAATGTAAAACTCCTCGTCATCAATGATAGCATAGTTAATAGTTTATACCTTAGGTGAGTATGGTTTTAAGTGATATTTATGGATAGGTTCTGACTCAATTTTCACCTTAGTGCCATATTTTGTCCTAAACACCATGTAGGACTAGTTGGTTGTCAAATATCCACCTATCTTGGATGTAAAGTCCCTTGACAAGCAAAGAGAAAAATAGGGAGGTAAATATACTACTATCAAATCATGGGGAATTGAAAAATTAGGACAAGCATGAAGGTTAAAATTCAAACCTTTCACTACCCCCAAAGTATTGGCTAGTGATCCATCCAATTGTAAAACTCCTTTAGTCATTGGCTCATACTTGAGGTCTAGCTTATCTACTATACATTTTGGCATAACTAATGTGTTTGATACACTATAAATGATGTAATTATGAAACAATAAATATCTAATAACTAGGGATAGTTAAAAGGAAGGAGTCTTCTCATCTTTCTTCACTTGACCATCCATAGATTGAGTTTCATTTACCAAAATGACTATCATTTCTAGATGGGCCAACCTATTTTCCCAATCCATGAAATTATTTTTGAAGTATATCTTTCTACCTTGGTAATGTTAGATAATCCCATAATGAAATATTCATATGAATCTTCTTCATCTGGTCTACAAAATTTATGGAAGGATTACTCACCTTGGGGTTCTCTTTATGAACATTTGCACTTTGTGATGTAGCTTGTGGAGGTAGAGTTGTAGCAATTGTCCTAGAATTTGGAATCCTCTAATTTTCTTGTGATTTAGGAGCTATGTTAGACCCAATTACCATAGGAGATGATGTAGGAGTCACAATAGGTCCTTGATTATCTCCTTTAGCTTCATCAACAACCCTCCTTTTGGACCTAGTATTGTAGGCAACACTAGTATTTTGATTGCTTGTATTTCCTAAGAAATTAATGGCATAAAGCTCACCCTCCAAATGATTTATGAGGGTAGAATAAATATGAGGTTGTCAATTTTCCACCACACGCAAATCAGGAAATAGTGGCATTGGAGGTCTAGGAGCTATCTTTCCCACTTGAAAAAGAAAATTCTCAACATTTATGGATATTTAATAGGTGTTAGGTAGTGTGTTTCTACCCATATATTGAATCATCATGGTAATGTCACTATTTAATGTTTTCAAGTAGTACAAAAATGCATAGTTTGTGGTTGGCCTCACAAGAATTGGGATTCTAACCCAAGTTTTTTAGAACCTAGTATTAAAATCTTGCATGAATGTATGTGGTTCCCTCTTTATTGTGGTTAATTTATTAGCTAAAGATAGGTGATCACTCTTTTCCCCAAACGTATCAGTCAATAGAGTCCCCAATTCATCCCATGAGCCAATAGAATTTACAGTTAGGGTCCCATACTAGTCCAAGACTTTTCCTTTGAAAGACAAGGCCAAAAACCTAATAGATACATTTTATTAGGTAATATTATGAATATTAAAAAAAAAATCTATATTTTTGATGTGTTTAATGGCAGTAATAGGACCATCTCCACTAAAAGATGGGATACTTTTGAGGGCAGCTCCTGAAATCTGATCATATTGGGCAAGATGCAAGGGAGATGCCTCGGTGAAAGGCACAAAAGGATATCTTATAGCCATTTTTAAATGATCACTATATGTATTAGGAATGGAATGTAATACAAACTTGGAAGCTTTAAACATAAAATCTCTTTTGTAAGGATGAGTATTGACAAACCTGAACCTTTTGGTGAAATATGGAGGTAATTCCACAAACTCAAAGGTTACACATTTAGTAGAAGACCTAGTGGTCACCTTTGGCATGGACAATAGGACTGATCATCAACCAAGGACTTTAATTCTTTAATGGATTCACCAAATAATTAATGCAGATGTTTCTTTCTCTTCAACAATGCTAATATTGGCACCAATCTTGAACAATCTTGTAGGACTTAGAGGTCCCATCAGGTGTGCCAAAAATTGTTGACACTTAAATTTTCACCCTTGAGGATATGCTCAGATCTACTCATCCAAGTGGAAAAATAGAATCATCTCTCTTGCTATGGGTGAAAATTTCATTGAGATGAATCTCTAGATTAGGGGCTAGCTCCCCTTGATGCACCTTTAAAGTTATCTCTAATCTACTAATTGTGTATGAAAAGAGTTTAGAAAAATAACTAAAAAAATAAATAGTGATGCACCAATATTTGATATCCTCCCAATTGACTGAAACCACTACTTTAAAGACAAAACAAGGTGTTTTGTAGCACAACACTCATAACTTAGGGACCATTGCTACATCAATATTTCATATGCTAGATTCGAAAAGGTATATGATTCTTAAGAAGGAAATGAATGATCTAAGGGAAGATACAATCATAAATCACTTCTAAGATATCTTTACACTTAGAAAAAAATTCTAGCAAAGACCTACAAAAATCTCCTTTCTACAAATTGGTAGACCATCAAGAGTACAAGCTAGAAAAGGCTATCTTTCACTAGACTAGACCAACAATGATTCATTCATTACTCAATATTACAACATATGAGAGGAAATTACACTTGTATATCTCTTCAAGAGTTCTTTGAGTACAAATCTAGCTAGAGTTTTCCCAATAACCAATGAAGGATGTGAAATGAGCCAAGAGGACACAATATATAGCCTTGAGAGGTAGAGCAATCAAAGGAAGTCCAAGTGTCACTTGGACATGTGTCATCCTAAAAGAATTAGTTACATTTGCATGGGAGAGAAGTAGATGAGCTATGCCATGTCACCGAATAGATCAGTTACAATGAGTTATAACTGAATCAAAAGCATTAGTTACATTTGTTACAACTGAACCAAAGTCTCAATTATATTTTGCTATTTGTTATCTCATTTCTTCACCTTCAGGGTCCTACTGATCCTTTTTTTTAAACTCCAATGACTAGTTTTCATAGTCTAAAATTGACATTCTATGCGCCATCACCTTTTGGGTATTTCTTCAGACTTTTTGTCCCAACCTTTTTTGTTTCCTTTGTATCAAATAAGTTTTTCAAAATAATTTCTCGAATGATCTTTTCAAAATAATTCATTTGGAATTTTCATTTGGCCCTTTTGGTTCTTTAAAATGACCCTTCAGCAAAGTGAAAAAGGCCTCTTCTGAAATGAACATACCCTTCAGCTTCTTACCTGTGACCCTTTGGAAGAGTTGAAAGTGTCCTTCGGATTTTGGAAATGGTCTTCTAAAAGGAACAAATACCCTTTGGATTTTTTTAAATAGTCCACCTTCCCGCATAAACAATCTTTCCAACTTTTTGAAAAGTACCTTTCGGCCTTCTTGCAAATGACCCTTTGGGAAAATTGAAACATACCCTTTGAAAAAATTGCACAGATAATTTGTCTGAAAGAATTCTTTTGGATTTTCTGCTAAGTGCCCTCCATAAAAATGAAAGTGCCCTTTGGCTTGTTGAAAATGTCCCTTCAAAAAATTTGAAATTCCCTTCAAAAAAGTTGTCACATACCCTTCGAGAAAGTTGAAATGCCTTTTGGAAAAGTTGCCTCGAACAAAAAGTCTAAAATAATTCCTTTAGAAAGATTGAAACATACCCTTCAGAAAAAATGCAAGTGTCCACTTTTCAAAGAAAATACCCTTCGAGAAAGTTGCAAATGATCCTTCAAAAAAATTGAAGTGGACCTTTTCCCAAAAAAAAAGTACCCTTCGAGAAAGTTGAAGTGGATCTTTTCCCAACAAAAGATACCCTTCAAAAAAAATGGAACATACCCTTCAGAAAAGTTTCCTTAGATAATTTTTCTAAAAGAATTCCATCGAATGAAAAGTCCAAAATAAATACACTTAAGGAAAAGTTTTGGATAAAAAGTCCAAAAGAATTCGGTAAAGGCTTAGAACAAAGACCTGAAAGAATTAGGCAAAGGCTTAACAAAGACCAAAAATGAACTTTCCAAAAGGAATAGACTTGTACATTTATTGGGGCTTGACAAAGAACACTTCTTCTAAAGAAAATCTAAGTACTGGACCTGGCTAAGATATAGACTTAGATGATTTTTGCTAATAAGGGTGCCCAATTTTGGCTTGAAGGGCCAAATTTTGGTCAATAGTTTCAACATTACATTTAAGGGTTATATTATTTCAAAAAATCTAGAAATAAATTTACGCACAAAGTTAACTTCCCAAAGAAAGATTTTAGTTATTTCTTACTATTAGGTAGAGTCATTTTACAAATTACATCTTCCTTTTAGAGGTCGATAACAATACCTTATTTTGTGATAATGTGATCAAGAAGTTTACCTTCAGTGACATTGAACATGCTTTTTTTGGGTTTATGGAAATGACATACCTTCTACATCTTTCAAATACCCTTTCTAAGTGGCACACATGATCTAACCTATATTTTGAAAACATAGTTAGGTCATCCATATAGATTATGATACATTTACCTATCAATCCTTAAAAAATAAAGTCTATTTCCCTTTAAAAAGTGACACCAACATTGATCAACCTGGAAGGCATTCATTTATAAGCAATTGTACCCCATTTAGTGGTGAAAGCAATCTTAGTCATGTCTTCAAAGTTGACTAGGACTTGGTTGTATCCAGAGAAGCCATCCAAAAATTACATCATTTGAGATCCACTCACCATTTAGATCACCTCATCAAGGGAGGGAAATGGTTAATTATCTTTATCTAAGGCTCAGTTCAAGTTCTATAAGTCCACACATAAGAAAATTTCTTCATTTTTCTTTCACAAAGGTACCAGGTTGGCTATTCAAGTGGAGTAATAAATTAAGAAAATTATCCCTATAATAAGTAGCTTATGGACTTTCTTGTGTATCAAGGGCTCTAGGATTAGGTTTACCAGCCCCTATCTTTGCCTAAAGGATTTTTGGTTGGGTTTCAATGGGATAGTGTGAGTGATTACTCTCAAGTCAAAGACCTTAAAGTTTCCATAGGCCCAGGTCATCACATCCTTATATCTTAGTAGTAACCTTTGTAATTACTCTAATCTTGGTATGTCCATTCAGGACCCACATTAACTGTCTGGGGTTTTTTTGTCATGATGAGGTTAATGAGTTGATAATTTTGATCCTCAAACTTATGTCTTTTCACTTGGAAAGTGGGGTCCAACACATCAAATGCTCTTTCTAATGAGATCATCCCTTTCAAGATCTAGTTCCCATGAATATTTAGGATCCCATCTTTATCCAGATCATTCTCAAGGTTGTCTATGTCTTTCTTATCTATAACTTGGGCCTTGAATATTCCCTTATTATTGATGAATTGGATGATTTATTGGTCATATTCAAAGAGATGAAAGCTTTTCATGTTGTTTGGAACATAAGGACATGGGATGAGTTCCATAAAGAGCTCTTGTAACTCAGTGTCAGCCAAAGGGGTTAGGTTTGATATTGCATATGCTAGTGATTCAACCACTTGGTTTTCCCCTAAGAAATAGGGATGATATTAAACATGTTAAACATCTTGATTAGGTCTGAAGCCCTACGCTTGTGCCTTCTAAGGTATGATAACTTGCATTAAAATTTAGTCTTAATCTAGTTGACCACCAACTCAAAATCACTAAATACTCTTAGTTAATTTGCCTTATACTTCAATGTGAATTGAAATCCCAGGATTAGAGCTTCATACTCTGTTAGGTTATTTGTGCAGGAAAACTATAACCTATATGATTCTAAATGTTTTCTCCTTAGGGGATCTATAAGGAGAAAATCGGCCCCACTACCTTGTTTAGAATGAGCTCCATCTATATAAAGAGACCATATGACAAGTAGACCTAGGTTGTGAATATCTTGATCTTTGGGAGATTTTATGCTCAATGTGTAGATGCCTAGGTTTGAGGACACTAGGTTTATATTCTCATTTATGAAATTATACTTGGTTATCATATGTTTCATATGGATTATCTATCTACCCTTATTTGGTTAGCTACTCCTCTCCATGACAACTACATATGAGAGAAATTTGTGGCCATATGCCCATTTAGGGCTTTAAACCAATCTTTGCTAAGGAGCATGTTACAGGTTTTGGATATATCCACTACTTGAATGTCTATGAAGTGTTGAATACTAAGCTCAAACTCTACCTAGATGTGGACATTGAGCATTTTAACCATCACTTCTACTTCTAACTTTTCTATTTGGACCACTACCTTGTTTGATTTTATGGGGACCGACCCAAGCTTCTCACATATGCCTATTGGCATCACATTGGCTGAGGCTTCAAAATATACTAAACAGTTATGTATATTATTTCCAAATACCCTATGGTTAAGAGGAAATGGGGAGCCTCCATATTATTTTTTTGAATAAGCACATTGGTGTCTGCTGCTCTTAGTTTTGGTTGGACATGTGGGGTTAATTTTTGAGTCAAATATTTTAGCAAAAGATCCTATTGCTCTATGATTTGAGCAACCTCATGAAGGGTAATGTTCACCTTGATATTTTTCATATATTCCACTATGTTATAACCTCTTTTACTTTGGACCAGTGGAGTTTTCGTAGGTACCTTAGGTTCTAATTCCTAGCATTTTGGTCTGGTGGGGTTGCACCATTTTTAGGGGGAGTCAAGGTAGTAAGGGTCTATTGTTGTTGTTTATTCTTGAGTGTGTAGTTGCTCCTCTGGAATTGTTAAAACACTTTCACCTCAGTAATACCATCCTCTAACTCATTTTCTTCCTAGCTGGGAATTCCATGGTCTCTAACACCATAGCATTACTAGGGGTTTCATCCAAATTAGAGGATTTAGGATGATTGGGGACCACCACATATTCTCCTATTTCATTCTAGAATATATAGAAAGTAGAACCAAACTCTATGGAGTCTAGTTCCCCATGCATGTTAGGAATCTAGCTTTTACATTGTTAGTTGTTAGTATTTAATGAAAGGTAAATAGTAACTTGTTAGTGATTTGTAACCGTATAGTTAATACGGTAAAGTTATTTGACATGTATATTCTTGTAACAACAATATATCATGTATAACTTATGTGGTTATATGGTAAAGAGTTTATAGGGATTTAGAAATCCCTTATTATAGGAAACATTATTCCTATATATTTATAATATGTTTAGTATGATTTAATTAACAAGAATATAGAGAGAGTGCAAAAATATTATCAAAGTGTTTGAAATTATTTTAATACTGTGTTCAGCTCTATTATCATAAATGCTATTTCTTTAATCTTGCACAAATCTGTATCAAATTTATCATTTAGTATCAGAGTAGGATTTTCGAGTAGATATGGGTTAGATTAAAGCTTACTCATGTGCAGTTCTATGAGTATGTGATATTTTGTCATGTTCATGGTGTAGCTTTGAGTTTTTGGTCTGCCGTTAAAGACTCAGCCTGCATCGGCTTTTGGCGAAGGGCTGTGAAGCTTTTGGTGGAGGATATTAGAGAGTTGAAGCCAACTATTTTCTGTGTCGGATCTGCATATATCTTGGTGCAAGTAAGAGGACGTTGTTTAGATTATGAAGAAGTTCCATTAACAATTTAAAAAAGAAAGAAAGAAAGAAGTCATCGCCATCAGTGAAGACTGTCAAGAGATATTGTTGGTCAGAATCTTCATTTGCATTTGATCTGGGTTTTTATCCATCGTACCGTTGTGCTACAATACAGCTAGTTTTATCTTTAGGCGATAGTTATTTTTCTAGCTGTAACCGGTATTAAGTTATCATTTTTAATTCTGCGTTCTACACCAGCAACTTGGATTTTTGTGGCATGATACTTGTGACTATGCAAATCCTTTCGTGACAATCATACTGCCTACCAAGACATTTCTCTCTTTACCACTTGATCTTTATAAGCATCTACATAGTCTGTGTATACATCTCTCTATTCAGAATCCTTTTGCTTAGCCTGACGTAATCTTCCACTCAGCTCAGCTTGACTGGTTTGTCTAGTAAATAGATGCCATATTTCAGCTCGCTCGCGTGCATATTTAACCTGGAGACAATTTTGCAATGCTCAAATGATGGGATGATAGTATTTGATGGATCTCATATCAATTCCATTTTACCTTGATCTGTGCATTTCAAGGGTTCGCAACTCTAACAGTGTTCCATATAAGTTCTCACTACGTGCATTCCACACAGTTTCATGCATTGTTTCTTCTACAGATTGAATTTCAACTATTTCCCATAAAGGTGCCTTGAATCGGGTGTCTGATTTAAAGTCTTTATCAGTCCTCCTTTAGCATCGACTAGTCCTCCTTTAGTGTCGGTTAGTGTCTTTATGCTATTTTGTAAATCTGTTTAGTATTAAAGTTAAAATAGCTACCTCTAAAATCAAAGTTTTGGTTATAATCGATAGGTTTGTAAAAATTCTTCCAATATAAGTCTAGTATTTTTAATAGTTCGGTTGAATGTTTCATGTTCTGGTTTATATCAATCACATATATATTAGTGTGTAAAGTTAAAAAAAAACTGAATCATTGGTTTAGTTTATTATTTACTATATGTCAAATAATAGGTTATTTTATATGTCAAAGGTCTAGCATTATTGGTGATAAAGGCCCCATTGCATTTAATGTTGTTTGTAATAGATTTATCTTGGCTAATATGAGTTAATATTTATTTAATATTAACGAATATATTTTTGGTTGCATATGAGACAAAAGAAGGGCCCATGGAGAAGTCAAAGAGCCACGAGATAAAGACAAAAGAAGGATGGGATGCATTTTCCCATGAAGAGTCATCTTGGGGAATTCCAAGAGTCACCAAGTGAAGACAAAAGAGGATGGACGAAATTTCTCATGAAGGGACACTTTGAGGAATACGAAAAGTCACCAAGATAAGAACAAAAGAGGGAAGGACATTTTTGGTCATGAAGGGTCACCACATGACTTTTCAAATGCAAGAATATGAAGTGTCATACAAGTTTGGTGCCACTTTCCATGAGGATTGAAGGGTCACAAAGGGAGAAGGCCAAAGGTCATTTAAAAAGCTATAAATAAAGGCTTGAGAAGCCATTTGTAATAAGAGAGATAGAGGTTGATTTGATATTGTAATATCTAGCTTAGAAGAGCAATTGTGAGAGATGAATATGATTTGTATTTTTTATATCTAGCTTAGAAGAGCAAAGGTGAGAGAGAGGAAAGAGATGTTGTATTGAACTATCATTTGTTGAGATAGCAACATTGAGAGATAGGTGTGTGGTATACACAAAGGGGTTGGCGCTCCTATGGGTTGGTGCTCACGAATTGTTGTTGGGTTGGTGCTTGGCAAAGGGGTTGGTACTCCTGTGGGTTGGTGCTCATGAATTGTTGCTGAGTTGGTGCTCAACAAAGGGGTTGGTGCTCCTATGGGTTGGTGTTCACGAATTGTTGCTAGGTTGGTGCTTGACAAAGGGGTTGGTGCTCCTGTGGGTTGGTGCTCATGAATTGTTGCTGGGTTGGTGCTCAGCAAAGGGGTTGGTGCTCATGAATAGTTGCTGGGTTGGTGCTCAACAAAGGGGTTGGTGCTCCTGCAAGTTGGTGCTTGCAAATATTGTTTGGGTTGGTGCTCAGTCATATACTTGAGATTGTTCTATGTGGTTTTTTCCACATTGGGTTTCCACATTATATCTGATGTCTCTCTCTATCTTGTGTGGCATTTATTGTTTGAGTTTTATTGCATATCTTGAATGTTTGATTAAGTGCAATTTGGTTAAAGGAAAGTTTTATAAGATATATGATATACTAATTCACCCCCCCTCTCAGTATATCTCGTGCTTAACAATGTGATATGAATAGTGTTTTGGTAATAGTTAGGAGAGCAGCTACTACAGAGATCCTACAACTATCTTACTTTTTCATGGAGATGACCCTCAGTGATACATTTGTTATGGTTATGATAAGCAAATGTGGAATGCATTCCTTCACATAATAGTGGTCATGTGCATCAAGATTTTGTCAGTGGTATGTAGACCTAAGAGTACATAGTGGCATACAATTTTTTTTGTTATGTTCATGTCAATGTTTGTGGTAAACCTGTAAAACCATGGGAGGAGTGAGGCTCTCTTTGTATCAAGGTCATTATCCACATAGTTTGGTATGCTACAAGAGGTGAGCATACTTCAGATAAGAATGTGAATATTTTTGCACCATGTAAAAATTATGGGGTGGAATGTTAGGAATCTAGATTTTACATTGTTAGTTTTGGGTATTTACCAAAAGGTAAATAGTAACTTGTTAGTAATTTGTAATCGTATAGTTAATACAATAAGATTTTTTGACATGTATATTGTTTTAATAATAATATATCATGTATAACTTATGTGGTTATATGGTTGAGAGTTTATAGGGATTTAGGAATCCCTTATTATAGGAAACATTATTCCTATATATTTGTAATATGTTCTGAATGATTTAATTAACAAGAATATAGAGAGTGTGTAGAAATATTATCAAAGTGTTTGGTATTATTTTGATAATCTGTGTTCAGCTCTATTATCATAAATTCTATTTCATTAATCTTGCATAGATATGTATCAGACTTATCAATGCATTATTGTTATGCACTCGATACTAGTTATGTAAAGCTATCTCAAAAATATTAATTTTGGGTAGCCTATTAGGTGAGGGTTTGGGGGGGTTGTGAGGATAGTTATATTTATTGTTTAGTCTTTGATATGTGAAGTTTTTGTTGTAATTTTATGCATTAGAGTTACTCACATACCTCTATATCCCAAAGAAGTCATTACTAAGTTTTTGTACCATCAGTTGAATGGCATCTAGCTCATTATTGTGGACTCCTGAGGTGTGGTTTGGATATTGTTAACCATGGCTAATATTACCTAATGTTGAGTCTGAGGCGTTAGTGCATGGCCCCCTAGGTTAAGGAAACCCAGTTATTAGTTTTAAGTGGGATGACCTAGCAGGAGTTGTTGTATTACAAAGAGTAGTTGAAGCATTGGGGCATTCTAATTAACATTGGGCAAGAAATTTAATGTAGCACACTAGGAGTGGGGGTCATTGTGTAACCTTGAGGGTTCAAATTATTATCTACTTTGATGGCACCTACATAATTAGAGGATAGGTTTGTTATGGTTGTGTCCCTCCTTAATAACATGGTTGTCTAAGGGTCTAGTGCATTCTTATACATTTTAAGTGTTAATCGAGGATTAGCTTGATAAATCATAGTGACCTAGATATACATCTTCTGAAACCTAGCATTTAATTTATTCATGGGTTTGTTGGGATCCCTTTTGATAAAATCAAAATAATGGAATAGGGTATTGGGGTCTATCACTTTTCCAAATTAGGTGAGGAAAGTAGTGTTAAAATGGTCCCAACTAGGGATAGAGTCTTTTAGGAGGTTGAAGAACCAATCATATGTTGAGTTTATTAACATAAAATGGAAAATCCTACATGCGAAGTCCTCATATTGTACCTTTAGGAGTCTAGGGTTATTGTTATAAAATGTTATGTGTTCTTTTGTATTTTGTCCTACACTTGGGGTAAAATGAGGAAGATACCTCTCAGGATTCGTAGGTAAATCATGGATAACTCCCAGGTTGTTAATGGTAGAGCTAGCTAACGAGGCCATATTAGGATAAATATATGGAAGGGGTTGTAGGCACAAATTTATTATAATCACAATAGGTTTAGGTTCATTAAACTTGGGTTTTCTATGGAAAAGCAAGTGTAAATTACTAATCGATCATAACGGGACCTAACTCTAGTAATCAAAAAAATCATCCCTAACATGATTCATAATCAAATATTGGTTAGTACATTATTATCAATAAAAATAATATCTACACACTTATGAAAAAATTAATGACAAATGTGAAGTATTCCTATAGCCCTCCTTCTAGTGTGAGTTGTTCATTCTGATCTCTCTCAATTCTAAGAAATGCCTATGAGAATGGGTATTCCCTAAAAGGGAAGATGGTGACAAATATGGACTTTGTCCTCCATTTTAAGATTGATCTAGGATCAACCCAGGGCATGGTTATGAGTATTTGACTTCACAAATGGAGTCTGCATTAATAGTTTCTAAGATATGCACTATTACCACTGAAAGTTCAATATGGTGTTCATGCACATAGGTCTAATTATCAAATATTATTATGGGAGTTTAAGTATTATGATTTTTTATTTCTAAACACAAGGGAAAAGGGTAGTTCAATTTAATAAAATAAACACCAAAAGAGAGGGAAGATTAAGGTAGAGAAGAGAGCATCCATGTCTAAAATGAACTAAATGCATCAACCATCAAACCAAGTTCCCCTGCTACAATTATACCACCATATTGTAAGTTTCACTAAATTTCTACCTCTAAGAACACACAGTGGGAAGATTCTAAGGAAATAAGGAGTATGATTCAAATATAAGCCATCACTAAATATGAGTATTAAGAGTTTATAGTAAACTACACATAAACACAATATGGTAATTTGTAGATTAACACACAAATTAATAATACTACAAAAGGGAAATGAGAGAACTCATACAATGATTAGAATAACTAAGCACATCATAACCATAACACACATAAAATAACAAAGTATTAATTGAATTAATCTAGCATTGATAAGCATTTAGAAATTGAGATAAAATAGGAATTATATTCATTAAAGTGAGTGTTGTTTACAATAATTAATTTTGGTCGACATTATAGTTTAGAGAGATGAAGGAAAAGTAGGTGAAATCCTGGCTATAATTTGATAGCACTTTTGAACAAATTTTATCGACCCCTATATTATAATATGGCTTTGAATTATATAGATGAGGATGGGGCTCAACTCCAAATAGCATGAGAATCCCATCCTAGGCCATGATGGCCACTCATGATAGTTACAATCGTAAGTCAAAATTCAAAACACACAAATCCCCTTAAACCTATAAAATATTTATGGGGGACCACTGAGTTGATATATAGAGACATCTATGTAGGTCTAGCTCCCAACTACTTTGATATAACATCTCTAGACTCTAATGCATCCACCACAAGGTTGAATTCCTTATCCATCTTGGTAAGGTTAATTGGGGGATCTCTGAATATTACCTCGACTTGAGTTGTTAGCCTCCATTAGAAATAGAATGGTGCTTCCATTAAAACATAGATCCCAGAGACTTAGTTGATGCTCATCATGAATTATGTTGATAGCTCTAGCACCACATGGGCCCCTTCCAAGTTTGATTTAATGACCTTTTCCCTCATGACCTGGTCGAATTGACCCAATTGGACTTTAAATTATCATTGGTCTATCATGGTGCCATTCAAGTGGAATAACATAGAGATATTGACCTCATTGAAGTAGGTCAATATATCTTCTTCGTATCCTATTCCAAGAGTCCAATTACTATATGAGCCATGAGCAACCACTCCTCAATAGTAGCCATAATTTTATTGGTGTACATATGATACAACCCCAACTCTAAGGTTGGCATTAGTTTCAACTTTGGGAATAGGCCTTTGTTAATCACAACCTGTAGCTGCTTACACTTCCTAACTATCTTTATAATCCACTCTAAATAAGACTGAGTCCATTAGATAAGTACATTAGTCTCAACTAGAGTCTCCACTACCTATCTAAGAGATAATAAGAGTAGTATAATGGTGTCCTTGACCTAACCAATCATTTTTATGGGAAAATAACTCTTCCCCTATGCTTTCAAGGTTTGAACCTAGATTTGCATGTCATTAAGGAGCTTTTTAGACATATCATGAGTTTCCTAGAGAATGGGGAGTGGGTCCTCAACCATCCTTTCTTCCCTAGATTAATTCCTCACCTTAGTGAGGGGGAAAAGATCTTGATGGGTCTTTCAAACCATCAGGGTCCCATCTTGGACAACACTCTATGTTAATGTCTTCTTCATGCTCCCCAAAGTTTGGTAAAAGCTCCATTGTACATCTAAGTCACCTTGGGAAGTCATTTCTGGGGCTTGTGACCTTGGGACCATTCCTGAGTTGTCTAAGGTGTAGAAGGGATGGCTGAGATGATGGTGAAGGGCAAAGGATGAGGTGGAGGGGAAATGGAGGAAGCAAAATGTTTGAATAAGGAAATTAGTGGAGGTGGAGGGGGCATGGCAATGAAAAGAAGAAGAACAAAAGGGGAAACCCTTAAGAACATTTATTCCCACCACTGCTACTGGGTCAAATTCACCTAAGGTTGAATTACCATTTGGGAAAAGGTCATTAAATAGTAGGGAAGATATGGGTTGGTCGAAGACAAATCCTATAGGACCCTAGGTAATAGAAAGAGAGGGCCAGGGATCAATTCACTAAGGTACTACATCTAGGGCTGAAGGAACTATTGAGGCTGGTAGAGGAGGTTGGATTGGAGTAAAACTCATTTAATCTAAATCTAGAGTGTTAGTTACCTTCTGATTCTTCTTCATCTTCTTACCTAGGTTAGATCTGGATGCTACAGTGGAAGGACCAATGGGAATAAAAGGTCATGAGGGTTGATGGTAAGGGACTTGGAGATATTGAGGGGTTACTAAGATGATTAGAAGGGTTAGGGTGATGTATTTTAACATAAGTAGTATCCCCTAATGGTTACATCTATGCTCGTTAATGAAGATGTGCCCAAAGATACCTAGACTAAATGTAAACCCAAAAAAGAGACTAGGATGGTTCCACGTTATGAAATGGATGGAGTGGAGGGAAATGAAGAGATAAGACACTTAGGAGGACCAAGGCTAAATATAATTCATAAAATGATGGATTGAATACAATGGGTAAAATAGGAGGCACCACTTGGAGGGCCTATGGGGGTGGAGTAGAACCTATGGGTATCAAGACCAAGAATTAGAAAGTGATAAGAGTGAGGGGTGGAAGGGAGATGGAAGAAATGGGAGGTGTAATGGGTAGAACATAAGTTGGGGCCTATTAGGATCCTCACTCTGTTCTCACCCTTAAATTTTTATCCGCATCAAATCTCAAGGTCTATGCAGCCCAGGGTTGAGGTATTGGTGGTTCAGTTGGTTGTGTCTGGGATACCTATCACTGAGTAGCATAAATTTGTCTCTATCATAGCCAACATATTGGATATTTTAGAGGAGGTATAGGTGGAGATGTTACACAAGAAGTGATTACAGGATGTGGAGGTGGATTTGGGGCATGAGGAGTAGGAGGAGCAGTAAGTACTGGAGGATGTAGAGCTAAAACTAGAGCATAAGGAAGAGAAGGTGGTGGGATGACTTGTAAAATCCTCTTGGAGATAGCAGTCAGAATCAATGTTATATCCTCCATGTATTGAGTATGAGATGGAAGGGGATCATATGGGATCACTTAAACCTTTTACTTTCTTCACCATGATCTACGATAATATTTCCTAGTCATCGGTAGCATAAAAGTATATCTCATCATCATCCTCTACTTGATAACCATAGTTGATATTGAGGTGGGTTGATTACCATTCCAAGTGAGATTTGATCATCCCCTTAGGGTCCCAATACCATATCTTGTCTCTTGCAAGGGTGAAGGAGTCCCACTTGGCCACCACCTTTTATATGGGAGGGAAGGCCTTGTACACATGGTGCCTGATAGTCATTGGGAGTGGTGGGCATGCCTTCTACTAGTATTGTATACAAAATCCAAAGATGCCCTCTATTATTTGGTAAGTGACTTCTTACTCTATCGGATGATCAAGGATGAATTATAGAAGGTAGAGGGGATCTTTGAGGAAACTTACAATTTAGATCATGGTTTCCTCTTTGTAGACTCAATAGTCCCTGATGGTGGTGATGGAGTCCCAAATTACTTATGATAGTTGGGGAATCGGGGCCACATTGATCACATTACAGACCACCATATATAAGTACTCACAAATGTCCCAAATGTGTTTATGGAATGGGTGGCCATATAGTTTTTAGAGGACCACATAGACCACTAAGCCCTTGGAACCCATGCAAGAAAAGCCTAAGATTTGAAGGAGAGTGTCCTACAAACTACATCCACTAGGTAGCTCATCATATAGAAATTTCCTCTAGATTAGGCATCCATGATGGCATTGACCAACTTGATGTTGATCAGTCCTCCCATGTCTAAAATTTTTGATCATGTGAGGATCATATGGAGGAGGGTCACCCATAGTTCGTTGAGGTGTAAGTAGTCTTAGGCCTCAAACAATCATTTCATCATAACCATGCCTACATGGGCTTCCTCTTGAAAGGTGCAAACTATGTACACATTTATGTCCTCCTTACTAACCCATTTAGCATATGGGTTCTCAGTATAGTCTTGTAGGATGTCATATATTTGGTAGGTCTCCATCTAGACCTTCATCTTTACCACATCATAAGATAATGCATAGTCTGGGAAGTATTATTATGCCTTGTATGAATTATTAGAGATATCAATTATTTGGTGTTGAGAGTTGGGAAAACACACCTAATCATAGACCCCATCTTGTATTTGAATGATAATGAGAAGGAGGTTTCCAAACAAGTCAGTGTAGGGAAATGCCTCTGGCTTGGCCACAACTCTATGAAGTCTACATTTATTATAAGATTGGAGGGCATCCTAAAACTCTAATTGTTGATCATCCTTATATCCTGAGTCTTCAGGCACTCACTTAACTGATTTGAACATGTCATTATAGTGTTTAAACTTGGTCAAGCAAGTTAGGAATGTGGTATCCTAGTACTCAAGCTTAACCTTTGGGTTCAAAGAGGATACAAACTTTGTAGTAGTATGGAGGGTTAATAGGGAGGATATAATCATAAGAGGCACAAAACATAGGGGTACTCTATGAAAATTGGAAAGCTAAGAGTTGGAGTGCTCTCAAAGGTATGCAGTTGTAATCATTAGTGGGATTTCCTTAAGATTTTATAAATGTATATACACAACCCCTTATATTAATGTAATTTGGAGGATCACTTATTATGAATTCAAATTTAATTGGTGGCTATATTTCCTCTCTTTAATTCTAAATCTAGAGTTAAATTCAGAGCCCACAATCCTTTATCACCAACCAGATTTAGAAATTGTGATGAGATGTTTTAAAGTTATCCAATTGGGACCAAATTTCTATTTTTTAATTCCCAATGCATGGTAGGCACATGGTCACATCCCTTAAATTGTTTTTTATTAACTCTCACTTCATGACACATGTCATCTTCTCATTGGTCCTCTTGCTAATGGTCAATACCTAGACACGGCTTCGTGTTCTATGCAATACCATTAAGAAGGGTGATTTTTTACTTGAAGATATGTTGAAATTTTTAATTAGTTATCCAAACTCATTCATACTCCATTTTAACCCTTTTATGGCCTTAAGTTTCCACAAGTTCATTTTCCTTAGTGGGTAACATTCCACCTTCTAATTAGGTTGAGTTCTCTCAAGCTTTGAAAAATCTGATAGGTCTAGGGATTGGCCACTTTGACACTCAATAACATGAAACCTTTTGATCGGGTTAGACTCTGACATCTCTGATAGGTTCAAAGACTATAATCTTTGATAACTCAATGATGTGACACCTTTTGATTAGGCCAAGCTCTCTTAGGCTCCCACATCTCTAAGAAGTTTGAGGATTAGCCACTCTAACAACTTGGTGATGTGGAACCTTCTAATTGGGTCAAGATCTCCCAAGATCTGACATCTTTAACAGGTTTGAGGATTGGCCACTCTGACAACTCAGTGACATGGTACCTTATGATTGGGTCAAGCTCTCCTAGGCTCTCACATATCTAACAGGTCTAAGGATGGGCCACTTTGATAACTTGGTGATATGGTGCCTTCTAATTGGGATAGGCTCTCAATATTTCCTATAAAATCCACAAAAATACTAAGAAATAAATGAAAAGGGTACATAAAAAATTTAATACTTACTCATCTGTCATTAATATTTTAATTTATTGTGAATGGTGATGGGTCTATTGTTTCTAGAAAGAAATGTGACTCTAGGAACTTCCTTCAAAATAAGACCTACAATCTTAGCACTTTAATCCATAAAATAAATGGTGTACCTTAGTCATAAAAATAAATAAGGCCTATTTTTCTTAGGGAAATTAAGATGACATAATATTCTGAGGATTTAAGCTTAGGCGAAACCATCAAGAATAGAGAAAAGGATCCTAGAGCTCTAGTTCATGGGATTTCAGAAGAGGGGTCCCCTATTTTGAATAAAAGGGGGCATGTTGGCCACAAAAATAATAAAAAGGTAGGAATATATGGAAATTGAAAGAGAATCTATCTACAAAAAATTATTCATTTCAAGCACATGGGGTTAGTAAGCAATGCTAACCAATGAAATCGTGGATAAAATAATCTATATGACCATATTATGCCTAAGATATGCCATATTATCTTCATGATCAAGATATAATATCTTAAGGAATCTAAATCAAATAATTATAATGCATTTCCATCACTATTATCATCATCAGTATAATTATAAGTCCTATAGTAACTGAAATCCTTATCACTGCTATTTTAATCATTATTGTTGCAAGTAGTTGTGGTAGCTTTAATATCCTCTTGTAAAGGATCACATTTCATATTTTGATAGTGTTTTAGATGATTTTTACCTTGATAATTATTTTATATTCAATATCTACAAGAGGTTGTGATAATATTACTTCAATGTGTGGATGAGAAGTACTAAAACTCTAGATGTAGTAGTTTGAGGTTGTATGGTTTTTTGTTTTACTATATCTTTAGATTATATCTATTGTTGAATTTTCATTGGTGAATCATATTGAGTGCCTTGAATAGTAATTACATTATTATTATGCACAAAATTTGAGTATTGATTCAATATTGATGAGATTTATTTCATTTGATTAAGCCAAGGCATTCTAAGTAATAACTCATATGTTACATTATCTGGTAGTATATGAAACCATACTAAAGTAGAATTAGGACCCATGTGATAGGTAATTTGATTCCTCCAAGTGGATCCCCATATTTGAGCATGTTGGCCACTATAAGTTTGATCTCATATATATTAACTACATGAAAACATTCATCAAAAGATTGATATGAGTTGAAAACCACTGTGTATTTAATAGGTTGAAGTAATATTTGAGTATCCATTTTAATTCCATTCTAGGTAATTATTTTTTTAATATAATCACATAATAACTAAAATTATCATTAGGTCCTTGCTTAAGCTAAGCCAACTGTGAAAACATGACATTTTGACTAATGTTGGTTAAAAATTGAGCTAAGAAATTATTGGCCAAAATTTTGAAAAATAGTATGGATATCAATGGTAGGGAATAAAACCAATCCAATGCATATTCATTAATAATTCTCAAAAATCTCACTTTGTTAATAATTTATCATTATGCGTAAAATCAAGGCATGAAGCATATAAATTTTTAACATGAGGTGAAGGATCACCATTCCCATTGAAAAATTCAAACTTGAGGGATATAAAATCAATATTAAATGAGTATAGAAAGACCTCATAATCCAAATGATTGAGTAATATATCATGTGAAGTAACTATGACTTGATTTTTGAGATCCTTGACAAAGTAGTTGAGTATTTTGTTGCATCACTTGTATGGTTTGGATATTTTTTTGAAGTGTAAATTGAGGAGTGAAAAAAAAAACATATGTAGAAATGGACACTCTATGTTTTTAATAAATAACATGAAAAATAAGATAATATTGGAAAAATAGTTTATATGGTTGATTAACTAGTGACACACAAAATAATAATTAATACCAAATTGACAAGGAATGGTCATATTAATTTTAGTAGTAGAAACAAACAATGGTTTAATAATAGAATTGGTGTTAGTAAAAACCTCATTACCTGGTATGTGAAATGAACCTATAGAATGTCTAATTGAATCTATAGACACTATAAAATTGCACATGATGGTTCTACATGTTGAAACACCCTTGGATCAGACCATTACCCAACCTACCAACTATGAGCCTGAGTCAAGTTAGCTAATTAGATAAACCAACTCACTAACCTACCTTTTCACCCCACTTAACCTTCAACCCTCGACCGTTGATGCTCACCTTGACCATCAATGGTTAGGTTCTTACCACCTGAACACTCAAACTTGATCCATGTGCAAACTCAAGCACATCACAATTTAATTCATGTAGCGAGCTACCGCATCAAGAATTAAATTTATGTAATGAGTTTCACTCCTTCTAGAACCTACACCTCCATTTATTTTAACTATAAAAAGAGAGGAGAAAGAGGTGAAAAAGGATTTAAAGATCTATGAATTTAGCAATTAGCCAACCAAGCTATCAACCAGCAGTCATTAGGAGCTTCTAGCATCAAGAAATTCTTTGCAGGTCTTCCCTCTAGCAAGTTAGCAACTACGACAGAGACCCAAACCTCCGCCAAAATTACTCTTCAATAAAATTACCATTACTCTACCCAAATCACTCTTGGATTAGCTACAACTATCAAACAACCAGTTAAGTATATTTCTAGTTTTTAAGTTTTGATTATTTAGTTTTTGACCCAAACCCTTCTACATCATATCTTCTAACCTCCCATCCCTAACTAGACATTTAGCAATTTGCTACTTGATCACTAACCTCATCAGCCCAAAATTTATGCAACACTTCTTAGAACCCATAACAACCACCAATAAACATCCTGACCATTGATGGTCACCCTGACCATCGATGGTCACCTTCAACTACTGATGGTCACCCAACCACCGATGGTCACCTCAATCGTTGATGATCATCCTGACCACCAATGATCATTATCATAGGAAATAAAAGTAATATATTTCCACCTACTTATCCTCAACCAAATTCCACTTTCTATCTTTTTACCTATTTATAGGATCCCCACCTATTTTTTGAACCCAACCTGACCTATTTAGCATTAGTATTAACCCACTTATTCCTATAATTAGTCTATTTCCTTTATCAAGCATTTATTTCTTCTTACATTCCCTTTCAATATTTTCTATCATTTGATGCAAGTACTTCATCTTCATTTCCTTCAACTTAACTATTCTAAAATAGTTGATAAACAACATCCTAGTAAGCTCATGCTTCTTAGATCTAGCTCATGCTAGGCAATCCGCCTTGTTATCCATCTAACAACCCCTTTGCTTTAATATTTTCTTATGTATAGGTCATTCTTACCAAGACAAAGAGGAGCTCTTCATAATTTTTTGGATCATGTGCACACAAAAAATAGGTTTTTCTACCATACCCATATCTATTTCTTACTTCTTTCCAAGAAAATAAACTAAAATTGAGAAAAATATTTTGGCACGCTTGGTGGGACCTAGTAGCATCTAGGTGCCCTTTTATTCCTTATTCTATGCTCATACAAATAAATTTAAAAGTTTCATTTTTGGGGCTTAAAATAAACCTTGCATACATTGATTGCTTACATGTTTAGCTCACGTAGTTAAATTAAAGGCTAAGTAATTCAATCATAGTTTCACTTCTTTATCACACAACATACCAAACCACTTAAATCAATCACAACATCATAACAATTGGCATAAGGCCTAACTAGGGTTTCATCTTCTAACAGTTTAGCTTCACCCTTTGGAAATCTTACTTGGAAGTCATTACTAAGAAGATAAACCAAAACTTAGCTCTTTAGTTGAGTCTAAACTCTAAAAATTGGTATATACTAGCTAAACACCTAACACCCTTATCATTGTAGTGTGTGAAGGGAGGGGTAGGCCCCAATACCAAACCATGTATTAATTTCTAACACACATCCTTTTGATAGCCTTAAACACTTTGAACCAACCATATACTTCTTTTCTAGTACCTGTTCTACAAACCAAGTTCTTCATCACACTTTCTAACTAAGGTATAAGCCAAAAGTGAGATAAAAGGTACCCTAAGATTTTAAATGTACTCTAGTGTATGTTTTTTATTTCCTTTAGATCTTTTTATTTTTTTTGCTTATGTTTGAGTTGTGATATTTCCTTTATTCCTTTCTATTTCTCACATGGTCTTTAATATACAATAATTGCGTAACCAAACCAACCAAGAGCCACACCCTCTTCTTCTTCCTCCATGGAGTATACCTTGGAAGTTGAGGGTTCTCCCCATCCTTATACCAATACTACCATGCCTTGGATAGTTGTCCAAGGTGATGCATATTTTTCCACTTTCCTTGATAACAACCCTATATCCCTCCAACATTATCTTAATACACTATCTTATCGTACCCCTGCTTCAGTTCCACCTATAAATCCACCTTATGGGATGCCTCCCCATCTTATGGGAGACAGCTATGTTTTCATTACCTCTACCCAACCTATGATCACTCAAAAATCTTCCTTCACTAATAACCCATCTACTACCTCCATCCAAACTCAATCAAACAACCCAACCAATAACCAAACCCCTGCTACACTAACCAACAACCCCTCCAACATGGGGGTAACCTCACCTTTTGTTACCCATACTCCACCCACCATGGGGATACCTTCTACCCATATTACCACTATTCCCCTTATCACAACCAACCCACCAATCTCTAGCCCACTTCAGAATGTGGTGCTTTCTATACCTTCTACCCCTTTACCTATTAGTACCAAAGTTACCACTCACCCCCAACCAATTAACCCATTCAACCTTCAACCCAATCCATATCAATTCCCCTATCTACCAATCTGATCATACCTATGAACCAACCCACATCAACTCCGCAATAAATACCTTTGACACCCTACCCATGCTATGTTCTTAATCCACAAGGATGCATAGATCCTTCTTCCATCTAACCTCTTGTGCCCATTAACCCATATGTGGCACCTTCTACCCAACCTCTTGTGCCTATTAACCCTTATGTGGCATCATCCCAACCCTTAATAACCACATAACAACATGTGGCATCTTCTCAACCTTTTACCATTTATCCATATATTGCATCCACCCAACCCCAACAAAACTTACCATGCAATCATGGAACTCCCCAACCCCAAATAGATTTGGTCAAAATATTTATGGACAAAATGACCAACCTAAAGTCATTTATATTTGGGGCTCATAACCTCTTGTCTTATGACCAAATATGTAATGAACCTATTCACCCATCCATTCCTATCCAACCTTACCCTCCTTAACGGGAACTACACAAATTTTATAAGTTCCAAAGTAAGAAAGACCCCCAACAACACCTAAGAATGTTTCAGCATTATTGCTACTTGATTACCTACGATGATGCTCTTCTCCTTCACACCTTTCCTATGTCTTTATCTATACCAACATTAGATTATTATAGTGATATCACTAATCACTCCATATTTTCCTTTTCCCAAATCACCCAAACCTTTTTACACCACTTCTTGATCAATATATCTAAGAAAGTGTCCATCACTGACCTCTACTCCATCAGATAATTTGATGATGAATTAATTGCCAATTTTTTAGCCCAATGGAGAGGTCTTATCAACTATCTCTCTTTCTCTTTGCCCTAACCTGAGTTGATTTAAAAAATTTCTTAGGCTTGTGCCAAACACATCAGCCCTACTCTATAGGTTCAAACCTTCAAAACTTTTAATGAGGATTTCCCCATGGCACACAAACTAGAAATCAAAGCCATCAATGAGGGAAAGTTGAAACTAGGAAATAAAAACTCTAGCCTCAAATCCAATGACCCTTCCCTATCCAAAACCACCAACCAATCTAACCACCCCAATACCAAACCAAAGACATCCACAAACATGGTTGTCCTTAAAACCATTCCATCTCCAATTGTCAACCAACCCAACCAAACCAACTCCTCTAACTCCTCCAATCAACAAACCCAAAATCAAAATTGGGCTACCCCAAAATAATACAATCCACTAGGGGAGTCATATGCTTCATTTTTGGACAAGTTGATCAAATCCAACATCATACAACTTCCCCCCATAAAACCTACCCAATAATTTGATGCTTCTTTCCATGTGCCCAATTGGTACAATGAGAGTGATCTATGTTCTTTCCACCATGTCATTGGACATGATGTTAGTAGGTGTAATATCTTCAAAACTATTATTCAAAACTTTATTGATAAGGGAAAACTTGTATTCAACAATCCTAATGCAGTCTTGAATTAGTCACTCAACATCTTTTGACAATGTTTTCCTAATCATGCCCCTTCTACCCATCATGATGACAACAAACTAGAATCATCTCACACTCGTGAGGTCCATATGGTCAATGTAATTATCAGTGAACCTATCATTAAGTAAACCACTGCCTCAAATACCTCTTCCTCCACTCCACTTATTAAAGTGGTGGAATTACCCCCATTCTTTCAGATACCCAAAAAAATGAAGCAACCATCTCCTTTCCTTCACTTGATGAGGTAACATACTTACCTTCCTCCCCCATCATGGAATCACCCACTCTCTCTTTAGAAACCATTCCACAAAGAGAGATCACCTTATCTACTCCTTCCATGGAGGAAACATCCTCTTGAATATTGGAATCTTTCATCAAGGATAAGGGTGAAGAAACCATTCCCTTAACTCAACCCATGGGCCTAATCTTTGAAGATGATGCCCAAAGAACCAAACCAATTTATAAACCCTTATCTAGACTGGTCTAAATCCTACAATTCTCCCCTCAACCCAATATGGATTGAGCCACTTTTTGTCATTATCTTGGGCTCCCCTATCAAAATAAGCATGAACATTAAACCCTAGCTTCATCCACCCTATCTTCAATTACACCTACACTTAAACCTATAATTACCTCAACCCCTTCATCAAAAACCTTTTTTTCCAAAACCATGGAAGAACCATCCAAACTATCTCCATATAAAATTATCAAATCACCTTACACCTCTCTAATAAAACCTATCAAAAACCTAGGTATGCTTCCTACTTCTAGCCTTATCCACCCATCTTTGAAGTTGGACTTAACTCCATCTATTCCACCAAATAAAACCTCAACCAAACCAACAAAAAAGGTGGAGCCACCCAAACTCCCACCTAGAACTAGAACCATACCACCCACTTCCTTCTTACCTTCTATCTTAGGACCCCATCCTTCTTCCATCTTATAAGCTCATCCTTCTATCGAGAAGGCCAACCATCCAAAAACTACCCAAACTAAACTTCCTCCTTTTATTATACCTTTACTTACCCCCTCCAATCATCAAACTCCCCATCATTCTTAACCAAACTATCTACCTCTAGCTACGCACCTATTTCCAAACCTTCATCATCTCAATCACTCACCTCCAGATATTTCACCTTTAAACCATCCAATATGAAGAAATCTCATTCAAAACCACCTACCAAAACCATTCTACCACCCATAAATTCCATAATAAGGCCTACTCCTAAGAAGGCTCCCACCTCAAAAACCAAAAGCCCATCACCCTTAACACCTTTCCTCAAATCTTATTTGACTATTTTAAAAATGTTGTTACAAACTTATTCCTTAAACCTATCACCTATTAAACCCTTTGAACCTTCAAGTCCTAAACCATCTTGGTTCAAGGATGGTTTAATCTACTCATACCATAGGACACCTAAAAAAATATAGAGAACTACAAAGCTCTCCAAGCACTTGTCCATAATTTATGGGATGAGGATGATCTATTATCATATGAAACTCTCTTATGCCTATTATCAACCCAACCACCAAAAAAACCTATCCAACACTTTCCCACTCCCACACTCTCATCCAATAATGAGGAAGAACTAAAGTAACCTTTTATCCCAATGCTTCCCCTCATCCACACTATCCTCCAGGTTACTGGATCTCAAGCCCAACAAAAGGATAAGGGAAAAGCCAAAGTGTCTATTCCATGGACATATCTTTCCACCCCTAAACCTTCCAACTGAACTCATGCATCTTCACCTTCACTAAACCCCAAAATATCCATTTTGGGTACCTCTCCCTCCAACCCTTCTGAATTTATCCAATGAGTAGTTCTAAAATATCTTCACTAGACACCAGTGAAGATGAACCTATACAAAATAATGAATACCTCACCCCATCACTACCAAGCACTGATAGAGGCCCTACAATCTATAGAGGTCCAACTAGAAGACCCTCAACCTTTTATCACCTTTTTTAGTGCTCTTCAACTCTCCACCCTTGTCACCTTCACGGATTTGAAAATACCCTCTATCCACCTTGAGGATCCAGATCCATCTCTTTTCATCACTACATACATCAATCAAACCTGAATTAAAAGGGTGATGATTGATGGGGGAGTTAGTATTAATATTATCTCCTCTCATACTTATGACTAACTCCATCTACCAAAAATTATCATGTCAAAAATCACAATGATCTTATGTTCTTTTAATGATACTATGGCCATAACCTTGGGGATAGTCATCCTTCACATCTACTTAGGACCTTACATGCTTATAGAACTCTTCTACATCATAGAAGGTGAGTTTAAATACAACATCTTACTTGGATTCCATTAGATCTATTCCATTAGTTGTGTCCCATCCACCTTGCATTGATGTGTCAAGTTCAAATGCAAGGGTCAGGTCATCACCATACAAGCTAACACTCATCCTTTTGCATCTTGAAACATGACATATCAACCCAACAATGTTCTTTTTCCTTTTTCATCCACCTCATTTCCAACCAAAAAAAACTCCACCCCTACCATTGATGAAGCTTCAACTAGCTCATCTATCCCTTCTTCTCAAATCCCTTTGGAACCTACATTCCAACATCTCTCACTAGGAGAGTATCATCTTTTAGCCTTGGATGCCTTCCCTGCTCCTCAAGAATATGGGAATCTTGACAATAATATTGGTAATAATCCCAATATTGTAACCATAATTCCTTTTTATCTTCTCAATGTCTAAACTCATTTCATCTATGAGGGATTTGATCATCCACTTCTCACTTCCTCCACCACCTCTTCTACTTGACCATTTACCTCTGATTTCTCCTATTTGGACAAACTAGAATTTGCCAAATTGTACCTTCACAAGTGTTCATGGAAGGGATTTGGCCTCAAATGTTATCAAAATAGAACCTATGAGTTACCTTTGATCAAAACCCAAAAACCTCATGAGTTTTTTGGTCTTGGGTTCATCCCACTAGAAGAATACACTGATTCACCCAAACCCATCACCACCATTGATGAGGACGTTCCATCCTTATTGACCCCATCTCTTTTGAAGTTTGAGGATTTTTTAAAACTATCCCATCTAAATTATTTTTAGTCAATACCATTAGTTTGGGTCCCCTAACCTATAACAAGGATGGCCAAACTAAAACCTTTCTTCTAATTCATTATAAAATGGTAAAAAATGATTCTCATACCATCCACAATGTCTAACATCAAGATGATGATTCCATTCTCACCTATCTTGGTGTAAAGGATTCTTATATCCATAAATTCCTTCCTCCTAAAACCTAAACCATGTTAAATGAATCCACTATCAATGTCAACTTAGGTACTCAGGATAACCCTCACATTATAAATATTGGTCAATCCTTAGATTCCTTGGAGCAATAAGATTACCCTTCCTTTATTTATGATTAAAGCATCACATTTTCTTGGTCTTATTAGGATATGCCTAGAATCAACCCTTCTATATCTCTTCACAACATCATCATCTATCCCGATACTAAGCCTATTAAGCAAAATCTTCGTAGGATACAGCCTCATATCACCTTTATAGTCAAAGAAGAGCTTCAACACCTTTTATCTGTCGACTTCATCCAACCCATTGAATACATCTAATGGGTTTCCAATATCATTACCATCACCAAACCCATAGGGGGATTTTGCCTCAGTGTTGACTATCATGACCTCAACCTTTCTTGTCCAAAGGATGACTTCCCTTTCCCTAACATCAACCAAATTGTTAATCTTACAACCAACCATGAGATGTTATCTCTTATGGTTTCTCAAGATATAATCAGATATTGATTTCCCCTGGGGATCATCATAAGACTTTCTTCATCACCCCATAGGGAATCTTCTACTATAGCATCATGCCATTTGGTCTGAATAATGCTAGAGCAACCTACTAGTGTGTGATGACCTACATCTTCCATGATTTCATCTATTAAATTATAGAGGAATATGTAGATGATCTCCTTTGGAAATCTAAATATCACAAGGATCATCTAGAAGTTCTCAAAATTATCTTTGAGCACCTAATCCATTTCCATTTCTAACTCAACCCCAAGAAATGTGTTTTGGGGTCCTATCTGCAATGCTTCTTGGCTTTATCATCTCCCTTTGAGGAATCAAAGTGGACCCTATCAAAGTTAGAGTGATCCTTAACATGCCACCTCCAACCCACCTTAAGTAACTCAATAGCCTATAGGGGAGGCTCCAATCCATCCATCGCTTCATCTCTTAGTTGTTAAATATATGTCAACCCCTTCACCATCTTCTCAAGAAAGATACATCTTTTAAGTGGACTAAGGACTTCCAACAAGCCTTTGATTCACTCAAAGAGTACCTTCTTTCACCACTAATTCTTATCCTTCCTAAAGAGGACCAACCCTTATACCTTTATATATCTACTACTGACCATTCCTTAGGGGCAATGCTTGCTCACCGTGATGAATAAAACAAAGAGCAAGCTATCTACTATATATGTTGAACACTTATAGAGTATGATATTGGTATACCCAT
The DNA here is from genome assembly GCA_037957365.1 of Torreya grandis. Classification (NCBI taxonomy): domain Eukaryota; kingdom Viridiplantae; phylum Streptophyta; class Pinopsida; order Cupressales; family Taxaceae; genus Torreya; species Torreya grandis. The sequence goes on along the minus strand of JARHVA010000640.1, from coordinate 1,915,792 downwards.
ATTAAGAAGTTTTGCTTCATCTTAGTCTTTATGGATTCCAAACTTCATTATTACCTCCTCAATCACAATACCTTTATCATCACCAACACTGACCCACTCAAGTACATGCACTCTAAACCATACCAAAACCAGTGTATGGCTAAGTGGCTCATGCTCCTAGCTAAGTTTGACCTTGAGTTCTTATAGAAAAATTCAATTAAAGGGAAATTAATTATCAATAAATTGGTCAAAGATCCTTTTTTAGGCAACCAACCACTTCTTATTGCATTTATGGAGGAGTCCATGGTGACTCTTTCTCAAGAGGACATCACCTATCAAATGACCATGTTTTTTGGTGGCTCAAAGTGCCAGCATGGTGGGGATGCTAGAGTTATTCTCCTTCCCCTTGATGGTAAACCTCTTCATTTTTATTTAAAACTTGATTTTGAGTGTACCAAAAATATCACTAACTATGAAGCCCTAGTAATAGGTCTCCAAACCTCTCCTACCTTGGGAGTTAAGATGATCAATGTCTTTGGTGATTCCCAACTTGTGGTCAACCAGATTAATAGATCCTACTAATGTGAGAATGATGTCTTGCAATAGTATAAACACCTAGTAGATGTACTCTTAGCATCATTTGATCATTACCTTATCCAATTTATTTCATGATCTACCAACAAGTTCATGGATACAATGGCTTCCCTTACTTCCCAGATCCCATCTACACCTTCCAATTATAAACTCTTTATCACCATTCATCATTTTATTAGACCCTTTTATATCCAATATGACCTCCCTACCATTTATAGTGTGGAGGAATATCCATAAGACTTTGGTATGAGTAAACCTTTGACTGCTTCAACCTCGACATCATTCCTTCTAACCTATCTAGGAATGCTCCATGAGTCTTTGTTCAGAGTACCTATTGTTGAGGTGTGGAGCTAAAAGCTTCACCAAATGAGCAAGTTTGCAAGTTGCAAGATTTACACAGTCACCGGTGTCGGTCAGGAGCAACCGATGTCGGTTAGGAGTCGACTAGGAGATGCCGGCATCGATTATGTTTGGCTGACGTCGTTCATAGGCAAACAGGCAGGGACCGATGTCGATCACCTGTGCGTCTAGAATGTTATTTCTATGGACAGAACAGAATGTTTGCATGGTAGGATTAAGTGTTAGTCTTAAGTCTGCATCTCTATCTTTAGTAAGACTGTTTTGAGCCCTTGATTAGGAGGTGCATCTATTGGTTGTAATTACATTTCTCCTGATCCCTAATTCTATATAATAGGGATAATTCTTCATAGCTTAGTAGAATTGAACAGTACAATATTTGTATATGTGAATCATTCCAGGGTGTTGGAGTTGATTGTAATTGAGAGAGAGAGCTCTTGAGGGAAAGAGATCTAGAAAGAGATCTGTACATCTGAGAGAGGTGTGGAAGAAAAGAAGTTTCTTTAATTGTATTCCTTCTGTAAAGAGTTTAATACAAGTTTTCAGGGTGGTTTCTTGTATCTCTTATTGTTTGCTATTTTTTTATTCTAGTTACTTATCTTTCTAGTTTAATTCCGCTTTTAGTTGCTTTCATATATTAATCAACATTGTTGTTTGATCCCCAATAAGTGGTATTAGAGTTCAGGTTAACTAACAGGTGTTTCAGATCTGGTTAGTGTGTATTGATTACAGGTTACTCATAGGGAATCCTGTTTGAGTGGGAGAAGCAATGGTAGAAGAAAGTAAACTGAGAATGGAAAAGTTTAATGGCAAGAATTATCAACATTGGAGAATGTAGATAGAAGATTATCTGTATCAGAAATATCTATACTTACCATTAGGTGGATTTTCAAAGAAGCCCACAGACATGGAAGATGAAGAATGGGAAGTTCTTGATAGAAAGGCTCTTGGATCTATAAGATTGAGTCTAGCATCTACTGTGATATCTAATTTATCACAGGCAAAGTCAACGGTAGAGTTAATGACTAATTTAACAAATTTGTATGAAAAACCCTCATCTTCAAATAAGGTATATCTTATGAAGCAGTTATTTAATTTGCAAATGCAGGAAGGTGGATCTGTATCTAATCATCTAAATGATTTCCATGGAATTGTAAATCAATTAAATTCAGTCAAAATAGTGTTTGATGATGAAATTAAAGCTCTATTAATCTTATGCTCTTTACCTAAAAGCTGGCATAGCTTGGTAATGGCAGTTAGTAATACTGCATCTACTTCAAATATTTTAAAAGTAGATGATGTTGTTAGTGTAATCTTAAATGAAGAAATTTGTAGGAAAAGCACAGAGGAAACATCAGGGAATGCTTTAAGTTTTGAGAGCAGGGGAAGGCAAAAAGAGAAGAGCAAGAAAGGGAGATCAAGGTCTAAGTCAAAGATGAGAGGTAGATCCAAATCCAAAAATGGCAGGAAGCCACAATGCTGGAATTGTGGAAAGATAGGGCACATAAGCAAAGATTGCTGGTCAAAGCCTAAAGAAGACAATCAGCATTAAGGTAAGGAAGAAGCAAAAGTTGCAGGTATTGCACAAGATGCTGTTATATTCTCTTTGCATAATAATATAAAATCTTGGGTGTTCGATTCTGGTGCATCTTTCCATGCAACCCCTAATAGAGAATATTTTAGTGACTATGTCCATGGAGATTTTGGAATAGTTTATTTAGGGGATGATGAGCCTTGTAAAATTTTTGGCAAAGGAAAAGTGCAGCTGAAAATGTAGAATGGCAACACATGGGTGTTGAGAGATGTCATGCATGTTCCCAGCTTGAAGAGGAATTTGATTTCTGTAGGAAAGTTAGGGGATGAGGGTTGTACAGTAACTCTCACAACTGAATCTTGGAAGGTGAACAAGGGTGAACTTGTATTGGCTAGAGGTAAGAGAGTAGGTACTCTCTATTTATGTAATTGTATTACTAATAATTCTCCTTCTATATTATCTACTTCAGATGTAGATGCAAAGTTGTGGCACTCTAGGCTCGGCCACATGAGTGAGAAGGGAATGTCCATTCTTAAGTCAAAAGGTATGCTTTCAAATTTAAAAAGCATAGATTTAGATTTTTGTGAGCACTGTGTTTTTGGGAAACAGAAGAGAGTGAGTTTTCTCAAGACTGGGTTAATAAAGAAGAAGCACAAGTTGCAGCTTGTTCACGTAGACGTGTGGGAACCAGCTCAGGTTGCTTCTATTGGAGGATCACAGTACTTTGTCTCTTTCATTGGTGATGCTACAAGAAAGGTATGGGTCTATTACATAAGGAAGAAATCTGATGTTTTTGACACTTTTAAGATTTGAAAAGTTATGGTTGAGAATGAAACAAGCAGGAGATTAAAGTGCCTGAGATCTGACAATGGTGGTGAGTTCTGTAGCCACAAGTTCAACTGGTATTATTATATGTATGGAATCCATAGGCAAAAGATAGTTTGAAGGACACCTCAACAAAATGGAGTTGCTGAAAGGATGAATAAAATAGTAATGGAGCGTGCAAGGTGTATGAGATTGCATGTTGGTTTGCCCTTAGAGTTTTTGGCAGAAGTTGTGGATACTGTAGTTTACCTGATTAATAGAGGACCCTCTATAGCTCTAGATGGTGGAATTATAGAAGAGGCATGGATAGGTAAAAAGGTAGATCTCTTATTTCTCAAAGTTTTTGGTTGTGAAGCCTTTGTGCACATTGATAAGGAAAATAGAAAGAAGCTGGATGTTAAGTCTATGAGGTGCACATTTATTAGATATGGCTCTGATGATTTCGGATTCAGGTTTTAGAATCTAGGAACTAACAAAATAGTTAGGAGCTGTGATGTTGTTTTCAATGAAAAAGTGATGTATAGTGATCAGCTCAAGAAGCTGAATCAATCTAGGCAAAGCAATGGAGAATTAGATGAGGTGATGGTCCAAAATGAGCTCACGAGAAAAATTAATCACTGATAGGAAAACACAGAGACCAACGTCGGTCAGGCAAGAACCGATGTCAGCAATAAAGGAACCGATGTCAGTCATACAGTGACTGATGTTGATTAGGCAGGAACTGACATTGGTCAGGCAAAATTGACGTCAGCCAATTATAGGCCTAAAAGTGACCGAGGTTGGTCACTTTCAGAGAATTTGGATGGATAGTGTGTTGTGAATGAGTCTCAGACACCCATCAGGAGGTCAGAAAGGGTAAGTAAACCTCTAATTTGATATTCCCCTTCATTATTCTATTTATTGCTTACTAATGGTGGAGAACTAGAGAGTTTTGATGAAGCAATACAGGTGGAATCCAAGAATCAGTGGGAGCTAGGCATGAATGAGTAAATTGATTCCTTGAAAGAAAACCAAACATGGGATTTGGTTGTGTTGCCAGCAAGAAAGAAGACACTGAAGAACAGATGGATCTATAGATTAAAGGAAGTTGAGAATGGACAGATGAGATATAAGGCCAGGTTGGTAGTGAAAGGATTTGCACAGAAACTAGGTATTGATTTTGGTGAGATTTTTTCTCTTGTTGTTAAAATGACTTCTATACAGACTGTATTGTCTTTAGTTGCTATTGAGGATTTGCATCTTGAATAGCTTGATGTTAAGACAGCATTTCTTCATGGATATTTGGATGAAGAAATATATATGGAACAGCTGGAAGGATTTGAGGTCAAGGGTAAGGAGAAGCTAGTGTGCAAATTGAAGAAAAGCTTGTATGGCCTCAAGCAAGCTCCTAGACAATGGTATTTGAGATTTGATAGGTTTATGACTGAGCATGGCTATATTATGTGTCAATCTAACCATTGTGTTTATTTTAAGAGATTGAATAATGGTAGATATATTATTATGTTGTTGTATGTAGATGATATGTTGGTTACAGGATCACATATGCAGGATATCTTTGAGCTTAAGGTGAAATTAGCTCACACATTTTCCATGAAGGATTTGGGAGCAGCCAAGAAAATCCTTGGCATGAGCATTAAGAGAGATAGCAAAAATCACAAGTTGATTTTATCTCAAGAGGATTATGTGAACAAGGTGTTGAAACGGTTTAATATGCAGGATGCAAAACTGGTAAGCACACCTTTGGCTGGACATTTTTAATTGAGTAAAGAACAATGTCCTAATTCACATGATGAGGTAAAGTACATGAGTAGAGTTCCATATGCTTCTGAATTAGGGAGCTTAATGTATGCAATGGTTTGTACTAGACTAGATATTGCCCAAGCAGTGGGAGTTGTAAGTAAGTATATGGCTAATCCAGGGAAGGAGCACTGGAATGTAGCTCAGTGGATCCTTAGATATCTGAGAGGGACCAGTAGTAGGCATTTGTGCTATGGAGGTTCAAATACTTATCTACATGGTTATGTAGATTCAGATATGGCAGGTGATTTGGATGGTAGAAGGAGCACCACAGGATATGTTTTCACTGTTGGTGGAACAACAGTTAGCTGGATATCAAAGTTACAGAAGGTTGTTGCCTTGTCAACTACAGAAGCAAAATATATTGTAGTCACAGAGGCTAGCAAAGAAATGATATGGATGACACGGTTCATAGAAGAGCTAGGAAAGGAGTAAGAGAGTTGTAGATTATACAGTGATAGTCAAAGTGCAATTCATTTGGCTAAGAATTCAGCCTTTCATTCAAGAACAAAGCATATACAGCTTAGGTACCACTTCATTAGACAGGTATTGGAGGATGGTGAGTTAAAGCTAGAGAAGATCCATACAGATAAGAACCCTGTTGATATGTTAACCAAGCCGGTAACAAAAGAGAAGTCGAATCTTCATTCAACTTTTGTTGTTCTTCATGATTGAGTTTGAAGATGGAGGAGCTAGAAGATGTTGCTGTACAAGTATTGGTGCAGTTGTTTATCTCCAAGTGGGAGATTGTTGAGGTGTGGAGCTAAAAGCTTCACCAAATGAGCGAGTTTGTAAGTTGTAGGATTTACACAGTCACCGGCATCGGTCAGGAGCGACCGACGTCGATCAGGAGTCGACTAGGAGATGTCGGCATCGGTTATGTTTGGCTAACATCGGTCACATGCAGACAAGCAGGGACTGACGTCGGTCACCTGTGTGTCCAAAATGCTATTTACATGGACAGAACAGAATGTTTGCATGGTAGGATTAAGTGTTAGCCTTAAGTCCACATCTCTATCTTTAATAAGATTGTTTTGAGCCCTTGATTAGGAGGTGCATCTATTGGTTGTAATTGCATTGCTCTTGATCCCTAATTCTATATAATAGGGATAATTCTTCATAGCTTAGTAGAATTGAACAGTACAATATTTGTATATGTGAATCATTCCAGGGTGTTGGAGTTGATTGTAATTGAGAGAGAGAGCTCTTGAGGGAAAGAGATCTAGAAAGAGATCTGTACATCTGAGAGAGGTGTGGAAGAAAAGAAGTTTCTACAATTGTATTCCTTTTGTAAAGAGTTTAATACAAGTTTTTAGGGTGGTTTTTTGTATCTCTTATTGTTTGTTATTTTCTGATTCTAGTTACTTATCTTTCTAGTTTAATTCCACTTTTAGTTGCTTTCATATAGTAATCAACATTTTTGGTTGATCCCCAACACCTATCATTATACCATACTAGGGGGAATCCTTTACAAACATGGTTTTGAAAAACTCCTTCTTCATTTCCTATGCAACTATGAAGCTTCTTATGCTATCAAGGAAATACATGATGGGATCTGTGGGGGACACTTTAGTGGTTTAGCAATCATTAAACATATCCTTATCCTTGGATACTATTGGCCCACAATCAAATAAGACTTACATGATTATGTGAATAAGTGTGTTAAATATCAATTGCATGCTAATTTACATCACACACTAGCCCATAGCCTTTAATTATCCAAGGAATTTTGGCCCTTCTCACAATGGGGATTGAATCTCATTAGGGAAATCAATCCTCATTCTTCACAATGGCACCACTCCATCATCACCACCATCGAGTATTTCACCAAGTGGGTGGAGTTTATTCATCTCATTTTGACCAAAGCTGGCAAGATAGTCAAACTCATCAATCATCATATCATCTATCATTTCAATGTTCCCTATAAGATCATCATTGATAATGGCAAATATTTTAAAAAAAAAAAAGTCCAAGGTATTTGTGATGCATTTGGAATCAAGTTTAGTTTATCCTTTCCCTATCATCCACAAGTAAATGGATAGGTGGAAGCATACAAAACCTTCAACAAGATGTTAACCAAAGTGGTAAATGTTTTTGGTTAGGATTGGCACTTGCATATCCCCTTCACTTTGTGGGCTTATGGCACTAGCATTCAATCCTCTACAGGTGTTACCCCTTTCTCTCTAGTTTTTAGAGTAGAGGTAGTCTTGCCTCCTAAAATCTAGATTCCCTCTCTCAACATATCCCTGTAAGACATCATTTTTGAGAGTGACTATCATCAAGAGTGTCTAGCATGACTTGAGCTACTTGATGAGCATCGCCTAGCTGCACTTAACCTTATTCATGTTTATCAAGAGCGAGTCAAGTGGACTATAACAAGCACCTAAGAGAATGAGAATTCAACATCAAAGACTTCATCCTAAAGGAAAATCAACATGTAACCAATATGGAGAAAAGAAAGCAAGGTAAGTTTGATTTTAAATGTCTTGGACCCTACATCATAACCCATAAGTATGGATCAGGAGCTTATCATTTATCCTCTCTTGAAGGCAAACTAGAATTGAGCCTTTCAATACTTTGCACCTACATCCTTTCATTTTTTAAACAAGGATTAAACTCACCTTTTTTTTCTAACTTAAGCTCATCCCTTGATTTACAATGTTTTCACCTTCCTCACACTTTCATCCTATCCCTTTGAGGATAACTAATTACAACATAAAACCATGTAATTAACCATCACAATTATAGCCTAATCCTAAATATGGGTACCATAGTTCTACCCATGGCATGGTTCTCATGGATACTTTTCATCCATAACCAGATGGAATCCCATGATCATTGTCTCTCAGAACCACCCCTTTCACCTATCATTAACCTTCTTGTGCTCTAGGTTTTACCCTCATAAAGGTAAACCTCCAAGCCTATATAGACTTGTCCATGTTTAACCTAACATGAAAATAATTTGGGATACCTAAATATTTCTTGGGTCAAATATCTATAGCATGCAGACTACTCCCTTGAAGGACAACTACCAAAAATCTAAATTGTTTACAAGGATGGACTGCTCCCTTGAAGGATAGCTACCAAAATGAACAAATCCAAACTTATACCACTCCCTAGAAGGATGGCTAAGTCAATTTTATCAAAACTTATCATTTTAAATCTTCCCACATGGATCAAATTCATAAAATTATCAAAACCAATCAACAAAAGACCCCCTATCAAAATCAAGAACAAGCTATCCCAAGAAATTTGCAATCAGCTTTCATATATAACATCAGTAGACTTCCCACATTGATCAGTCTAAACCTTGCATTAAGACATGGACTTGTCAATTATGGTTCTTATGTCACCTATATAAGGGGTAAACAACCCATAAGAGGTCACACTACCCTTCACACCACCTATCACCTACCTCCCCTTTGTACCATCTACAAATCAAGGGATTCATGAGCTTACTTGACACGATGTGATCAAGACACCTTTTTACCAACCAATGTATGCTAATGTGAAGAATTTAAAGGTTTATATTCCTTAAGCTAATCTAACTTTGGTTTTATTTTGTATTTTCCAATGGAGAAGCATCATGCCTTTTCTTTATCCTCTCATTAATGGTTCATGTATTCACTTAGATGTATGTCTCATTTTTTCATCTCTTTTCCCACATCTAGTTTTGTTATCTAGCTTACTTTATGTGTTATCATAATCAATAAAATAAACCACATTGCATATCCATGATCATAACCATAATCAAAACATCATAACTATATATAAAATAAAGAACCATAATCATAAATATCATAATCATCACATGCCTAAGCTAGTGAGTCTACATCTCATAAGCATAATCATAATAAATATGAACATTTAAACTGTGAATCATGAAACATAAAATCACATCTATATATCATCATCACATCATATACATCATGTCTCATAAAAATAAAATAACATATGTAATAATGTGTATCTCTCTCTCTCAAAACATATACATCTCACTGCATTAGCTCATACGCCAGTATCATAATCATATACACCTATACATATCATATCATGCCCCATGAACCTAATGTACCACTTCTACTTGGTGTCTACCCCCCTGAGGTGCCTACATATCCACCCACAAAATCATCCCACTGACCTAGATTCAATATACCTACACCACTTGCCAAACTAGCTCTATACTCACCCCATTGAGGCTCATCAAGATAACATGTCAAGACTATGGCCTCATAATAATACAATTCCTCAACTTTAGCCAAGTAACATGCCATGGGGATGCTACCTACTAGTCTTATTGGTGTTTTGGCTCCTCCTCCACCCTATCTCAAAGAGTCCATCTATTGGGTCACCAAGGCTAGTGTAGCTCTAGCCTAGACCCTATCACCTATCATAACTAACACCTGACCCTATGTTGTTGCTAGTTGACCTTATAACATAGCTACTATGGCCTATGTAGAGGTTAATTCTACTCAATCATGTTCTCTCTCTATGATCATTTCTTGTACATTAGGGCTATATCCCTATACTTGTACCTATGGACCCCCACTAGTTGGGTCCATATCCATAGGTTGCCTGCCCCCATCATCCCATTCAAAATTTGCCACTATATAGAGGGATTAATACCATATCAATTAGCCATAAAAAAAATCCACATAATCCATCTCTACTCTAGTAGATAGCTTCTCATAATCAAGAACCATCTCCATCAGTTGAGGTTATGGAAGCAAAAACTCAATATCATCCCACCTATACCTTGGGAATGAACCTAAAATCCCCTATATCAAGCCCAAATACTTATGATCCTTATCAAAAGGGATGATATTAGTCTCATCCTCTCTCCTCTCAAATATCCACCTATAGCTCTATAAAGATAAAATGTGCCAAGTATAGTGGGCCCACCTTAGAAAGTTGACATACGACCTTTAGACCACATCTTAAACCACTAGGGCATCTAATTCCCCTCTTAACCAATCAATATCTTGTACACCTCCTCCAACTTTGGTGAGCATGTAATCACTCCACTACATAAAACCCACCTTAAAATCCATCTAGGCATATCCCTCTCATAGCAGCCCCATTAGCCTCAAAACTTGGATGTTCTCAAAGGCCCTATAGTGTAACACAAACCCCACACTGATGTCATATCTCTTATGAGCTTTGAATCCCCACATCTCCCTATATATCTAAACCAATATCATAGGCACCCACCCAAACACTATGTGACCTGGTAACATCTCCACCAAGACTCCCAATAATAGATAGGGAAACCTCCCACTACTCAAATTTGGAATTGTAAAGTAGGCTATCACCATCATCATCATAGTCATCAACCTTCGATCATCCTTGGCCCTCTAATACAAAGGTGTGTAGATAAATCCTCTAGCATTCCACTTGATGAAATCCTAATCATCACCATATAATAGATCCATGTGTTCATCTCTCTCTTCTCTCTTAATGTGATATATTAGCTCCCCCCAAATGGATAGCCGTGTGATCTTATTTATATCCTCTATCAATATTGTCATCTCACTAATCAATAAAAGAAAGGTGTTCATGGCCATATCCCATCTCTTAATGAGGGTCATGATCATTTCCACATCTCATGGTACATGTTGGTATTGCATCATCACTTCAAGGCTGACCTCCTCCATGTGAGCCCAATCCTCCTTTGTCACCCCATAGTGGATCTTCATAAAGATCCGAGGAACTTGATCTCGCATCTAGAACTACTCCCATGCCTACAAAGTTCAATATAGTGAACACACTTAGTTTTCTAAAAACTACTTTGCCCATGGACTTCTCTCTTTTTTCACTTCCTTCATCCTACCTAATGACACCATTTTTTCCTATATAAACTACATCAATCTATTTTTAAACCTACCCTCCCACCCCAGATATCCTTAGCATTATAATTTGATAACATTCCAACTCACCTATTGCCTTCACCTTTTATTGAAAACACTTAGTCCTTTGGTCGACCACCAATGGTCACTATGACTACCAATGGTTGGATGCCCATTTGGCTTATAGTTTTTTATCATCAATGATTAGGTAGGACTACCAATGGTCACTATGTGTGACCACTGGTAGAAAACCCCCAAACCTACCTACCCATAAACTACCCTACATACCATTCTAACCTTAACTAAACCAACCCGATGCTAATACTACTTTACCTCAACCTACCCCATCCTTCACACACCACTTTCCCCCACAAATCCAACCAAAACTGACCTATAACCTAATATCTAGGGAAAACCCAAAACCCTCCCAAGCCAAAATAAATTAACAAAATCTAAATACAAAATCAGAATTAAACTAATATAATAATTAATTGTAGTCCCTACCTCATTCCTTGATCATCATCAAGGAGGAATATTGGGTACCACTACCTAGTTGCATCCCTATCTACCCTACATCCTTAGTTTAAATCTTGATCAACTCAATAATCACATCTACCTAGTCACCCACTCAATAACTACCTCATCAGTACTCTTGCATAAAATACCAAAGATGCAAGTACATAGAGTCTAGAGTCAAAAGGTAAATGAGTGAAAATGACAAATATGTTCCACTTTTAACCTCTAGACTTTTAGGGTTTTTTCCCATGATTTTTTATGGTCATGGTGACCACCGATAGTCACTTTTGGGACCCTTGACCATTGATGATTAGGATGTCAAATTTTCAAATTTTAGCATGCATACCTCAGTGCCACCCTTTGGAGATTACCTTCTCTAGCTACCATACTAATTACCCCATCCACCTCAATGCTTTCCATCTTTGGCCCCAACTATCACACATTTATGATGACCTTTTTTGGTTCTTTTTTACTGTACTAACCAACATTACCATGCTAAACATTTAAATTTGCACCACCTAGTGCACACCAAATAATTTTTTTCCCCAAGAGCACTTCTTACCTCTAATACCTATGAAAAAACCAACCTTATATAGGATACTTGATAGGAATAACCTGATTAGTTATGCCAACATTGTAGCCTAGTCCCCCTATCACTAGTCCTTCTAAAACCAACCTTATTTTTACCAACTATGGCAACTTAGTCTATGCATGATCTTTACTATCACATATAGTCATATTTAATGCACATGTTTGTGCCTAAAATACCCAAACACCATTGTCACCAATCTCATGACTCACCATAAACTGCTTGTTAAACCTGTACTCAATTTGGTTTCACCGCATCCATTCCCATTTTGATGGGGAACACCTCCTCCCATACTCGGGGAAACCAAACCTTCGACCCATAATCTATTTTTGTTTTACAACTTGATAACACAAACTACATAATAAAAATGGTAAAATTTAGACACTAGAAAACTACACATGATGGTTCTACATGTCAAAACACCCCTAGATCAGACCATTATCCAACCTACTAACCATGACCCTGAGTCAAGTTAACTAACTAGATAAACCAACTCACTAACATACTTTTTCACCCCACTTGACCTTTGACCCTTGACCTCTAACAGTCACCTTGACCATTGATGGTCACCCTGATCATCGATGGTCAAATCCTTATAAATTGAGCACTCAAACTCAATCTATGTGTGAATCCAAGAACATCATAATTTAATTCATGTAACGAGCTAATGCATCAATAATTAAATTTGTGTAATGAATTTCACCCTTTCTATAACCTACACCTCCATTTCTTTTGCCTATAAAAAGAGAGGAATAGGAGGTGAAGAAGGATCTAGATATCTAAGAATTTAGCAATCAGGCAATTAAGCTATCAACTAGTAGTCATCAGGAACTTCCAACATCAATAACTTCTTTAAAATTCTTCCCTTAATCAAGTCATCAACTACAATAGATAAATGAACCTCTACCAAAAAAATTCTTCAGGCAAAGTCCTATTACTATACCCATATCACTCTTAGGTCAGCTATTAACTATCAAACAACTAGTTAAGTATATTTCTAGTTTCCAAGTTTTGATTATTTAGTTTTTGACCCAAACTCTTCTACATCATATCTTTTGACCTCCCATCCCTAACTAGACCTTTAACAATATACTACCTGATCATTAACCTCATCATCCCAAGCTTTCTGCAACACTTCTCAGAACCCATAACAACTACTGATGGTCCTTTAACCACTAATGATCACCTTCAATCACTAATGGTCACCCAACTGTCGATGATCACCTTAACCATTGATATTCATCCCAACCACCGATGGTCACTATGGTAATAAATAGCAAAAATCTATTTCCACCTACTTATCCAAAACCAAATTCCACTTTTTGTCTTTCTACCTATTCATAAGATCCCCACCTATTTTCTGAACCCAACCTAACCTATTTATCATTAGTATTGACACACTTATTGCTATAATTAGTTTATTTTCTTTATCAAGCATTTATTTTTTCTTACATTCCCTTTCAATCTTTTCTATCATTTGATGCAAGTAATTCATCTTTATTTCCTTCAACTCAACTATTCTAAGAAAGTTGATTGATAGCCTGCTAGTAAGCTCATGCTTCTTAGATCTAGTTCATGTTAAGCAATCCCCCTTGCTATTAATATAACTACCCCTTTACTTTATCATTTTCTTATCTATAGGTCATTCTTCCCAAGACAAAGAGGAGATCTTAATAATCATCTGGATCATGCACACATAAATAAATAAATAGGTTCTTCTACCATACTCATATCTAGTTTCTTATTTCTTCTTTCCAAGAAAATAGACAAATTAAGAGAAATAGAAGCATTTAAAGATTCAAATACTAGTTGTAACAATTGTTTCCTCAAACATATATTCCTTATCTAGTGTTATTTATTGCTCTACTCTCAATATCATTCACTTAATTAACCTATCCAACCTAACCTCAAAACTTATACCTCTAGTATAATGGCATATCACTTGACCCTATATCTAAGAGATTACTTTAAGTACATAAGAGACTATTAATAGCCTCATGAAAAAATCATAAAAATTAGATCCAAACAAATAATATACTGCACAATAAAATATAATATAAAAATTATAGAAAGAATCGACCAAAACCTAAATTAAATTGTAACCAAAGATCACTTAAAATAATAATATAAATGCATAAACTCCATTTTATTCATTCATAAATTTTTACATATTTGTATCTCATTTATACATTCCATCTATAACATATACAAAATAATATATAATATCTATACATTTTCAAAATTTTATGGACTTTACAATTATACATTTGCTCCATTTTTACATGAAAATTTCCAACAAAACTCAAGTGTTCTAATGAGAAATTGGGGATAATGTTTAAAAAATTTCCCCACTAACCTATGTATGAAAATTGGATCCATATGGATATCTTCTATAATTATCTAATATATTCCATGGATCTTAAATTATATTTCCATTATATCCTTTTTTTGGATCATCCATGCACATGGTCTTCATGTTGTATTGACACATGTTTGACTGCACAAATTTCTTATTTTCATGATATGCATAATAGTCCTTACTATTCATGGTTATATTTCTCCCTTATCATTATATGTTTATGCATATATACCAACTTATGCATCATTTCCCAAAACCTACATGTCTTTTTCTAAAATTTGTGCATTCTTGCACAAGCTTCCATACTCAGGCAAAATTTAAGTTTACTTAGTATCATGTGCAAATAATGGGTCAACAAGAACATATCATATAAAAACTTATGTTATTCACATCCCTATAATAAAATATATTTCATTCAATCTAGTAAGCTCATATCCACTTATTTACACATAGATTTGAAATCAATTATGCTCATCCTAACATTATTGGTAGAATTCTTTCTAGTGGCATCAAATTTGATGATGATGTGTCTAAAAAAAATTTAATAATTTAAAATATCATGATTCCCCATAGATATTAACTCCACATTACCTCATGTTTACCTAAATTTTATTCATTGAATAATAATTATTATAATAAAAATATTACATATGTAAACATCCAATTCCTAACACCATTTATGTTGAAATTGTCAATCTTACTCAAATTGCACTCAAATGTACATTTTAGGTCAAAATACATAAAACACCCTAAATGGTTTGAACTTGTCACTTAAAAGTGCTAGTTTAGGTCAAAGTATCCCTAAATGGGGTAATGCATTTTATGGGCCAGCTAATTTTGATCAGATCATTTTGAGTCAAAATGACAATTTCACCATTTAGTGCTCTGGATCACTCTTTTCTTCTAATTTATTAGTACACATCATGTACCTTTGTTATTTGGTGTTGGAAACATTATAATTTGTAATATAGCTCCAACGCATTTAACATCACCTTCTATTTACTCTCCAATCAAATTATGACCCAGTAATATGACTTTCTGACCATTTTGATTAATTATGCACCAATTTCCAAAGAATTGCACTAAACTTGATTAAACTTAATTAAGCTAATTAATCCAATTTAAGATCTTAAGTAATAATTATATATATATTTTTGAATATTTCATTATTGGAAATTGATTTTGAATATCTGCATCACCTAATGACATCATTTATGGGATGGAATCCATCAAGCCATAAGTGCATAAAATATCAAGATTATGGGTCACCCATGCCTAGTTAATGCCTCTCATGCCTCTTTAATGATTATTTATCTTGAGGATATTTATTTTTATTCCAAATATTAGGATTATTCATGGCCACACATCTCAATATTGAGATGGACGGTCATGGTTGATCTTGACCAATCTCAAAAACCTATAAATAGAGGGGCCATGGACATGAATTTTAAGCTTGAATATTGCAAAGCTATAATGTTAAATTGTTTCCATAATCATTTTCATTTGATCATTGATTTTGTTTGCAATATTCATTGATAGGCTAGTTTAGTGATTTGGAATCATGATCCTAGGTTTTATGGAGTGTTCTTGAGACATTATAGGAGTTTTCCACCATTGTTGACAAAGATAAGGATGTTTGATCAAGGGAGAACATGCTTTTGAGCCACATCGGTATGGTGAATCCATTTAGGAAATTAATATGATGTTGCTTTCTTTCATTTGTTTCTTGTTATCCTTTGTAATTCCCATGGGAATATATAGGCTTAGTTAGTTAGTTCTTTATGCATTTTTTTATGATTTATGGACTAATGTTTGACTAACTTGCTTTGTAATCCTCTCTACATCTTGGCACACCCAGTGGGACAAAGACACATCTCACACCTAAAGAAGATCATTTTCCAATTTTAAAATATTCATTTAGACCCTTAAAACTTGTGTAAATTGATTTTCTAACTTTATTTTGCCTTTCTTATTTGCCATGATTTTACACAGTAACTAACGTCGACTAGTAAGACTGGCATCAATTGTATAGATTAACCAACATCAGTTGTATACTTGTCATCAGTCACATTGGTATAACTGATGTTGATTAGATAATTGACAAAGGTTAAAAAATTTAACCATCATCGATTATATAAATTGACATTAGTTACTATGCTTTTCTTAAAACACAGACCTGAGATCTCTTTTCCTAAAGTTTATTGGTTCAAACTAAAAACAGCCTCAAAGCTAAAGGATATGCTGACATTTTTACTATAGGACCAAGCTTGACATTTGCTAAAAACATGTTTTAAATCACCTTTTTCATGTTTAAAAATCAATTAAGAACTTTTTTTTGGTGTTTAATGAAAAATTTAGATGCTTAGATGAATGTTTTCAAAGTTCACAATCTTAAGACCAAGGGGTCAAATGAACACCACCAAATCTCTCATTTGGGATTAAAATTGAACACACTTGTCAATTAGATTTTGTTTAGAAAAAAGAGGAATGTTACATGTATCTCTTCCATTTTTCCCCTTTAGGGAACCCTTGGAATCAAAAGTGCCATTCCTATTGCAAATATCCTAGTCCAAGGCTTAGAAAGAATGTCATCTAAAGCACTCCCCAAAAACTTGTCAAAATTTAGGTGACCTTAAATGTGACCCTAAAGTATTTATATTTCATCTTTTCTTTATTTTTATGCAAACTTAGCTTGTGAGGGGGACATCATTACCTCCCATGAGTTCTTTAAGGAAGCTTTGACCCTAGGTTTCACCTCCCAACATTGACTTCATTTGGATCCTAATTAGAGTTGCACATGGGATGTATCTGCATTTGGTCATCATACTACACTGAGTTAACAACAAGATTTAATGGGATGTATCTGCTTATGTTGTGGTCACCCAATTTTTATGCTTATCTTTTGCATTATTTGCAATTGATTCCCCTAAAATGATCAAAAACTTTCTAGTTTAGTAGACCCCACTTTGCTATACCTTATTAGTTTAGACTTAAGACATTTGTTTTTTGTCATTAGCTTACTTGGTCTTGATTTGTGTCTAAAAATACTTGTTAACCTAATGAACTTAACCAAAACACAGTGTCCTAAATTTTCTTGAGCAAGGGAGGCATTACGCTATCTAATTGGAAAATCCACCTTTTCTTTGTTTAAATTCTTATCAAAAGCTTTGTGTCATATCACCCAATTTCGTGAAATCATGATAACCAATTGAGTCTATATATTTTACCCGATTTGTTTAAATCCTTCATTTATAATCCACATTCAACATTGAACCTTTCTGAGTTCTAAGGGTTGGTGTGTCAAAGTGGGTTTGCCATTTGTGCACTAAGCTTGTTCTAACCTAGGTTCAATTTTCCATTGGATTAAAGGTCATTTATTAAGACTTAAAATCACATCATCATCTTGGTAGACTCAAGTCATCTTGCATATCACTCAGGCTTTGAGACTTAGAATATATTTTATCCTACTAGAATCATGTGGTGACGTTGTGCTACCTATTTGGTCCTAGATTTATACTTAGTGATTCATGTATGTTTTTACATCTTGAGTTGCTTAGTCTATTTTGTCTTCTTCATAATCTAGAGAGATTTCCTCTAAACTTCTAGGGTCAACTTGTCAAAGTTAAAACTAGCTTTTATAGTACGGGTGTATCACAAAGATATAGGCTTTGGTGTACTAGTTTTCACCTTGGGCCTTTAAGTTACCTTACCTCTCTGATCTATATAATTTCAACCTTACCAAAGGTTGAGTAAACTCGTGAACCAAATATTTTAAATTGTACATGGTTTCAAACCACCCTCCCTTATAGTCTCACTGGTACCTTGGTTATTTGTTTAAAAGAGCGCCGAAGCATACTTTGTTTGGTTGCCAAACATTGGTCCAAAGTTAGTCAAACACATAGAACAACTCTTTTAGACATGAATCAAAGGTTCACTCTAGTGGAGCCTCTTATGGCCTTAGTTATGAAGATAAGCAATTTTATGGTGGTCAAGATAACCCCTTTTATTATGATATCCCCACAATAGTATGATCTGAAGATGATTACAATGAATATCAACCCCAAGAAGATCAAGATGAAGCCCTTCTCGGATTGATAGAATCAGGTTCTAGACTACCCTCTGACTTTCCTACAGAATAATTTCATACCTTAGTTAGAAAAGGATAACAAAGATGGTAAGGTCATGCTTTTATATGAATGGACATACCTTCTTCCTCTAACAAAGAAAAAGAAATACAAATAGAATCAAAACCCACAAACCTAGATCTTCTAGCTAAGATCAAGATAATAAGTCAACAATATGTAGATCAACTTATCACAAACATAACTGACTCCCTAGTTGCCACTTCCATTCACAATAATGCTTTGAAAAAAAAAGGAAATGTGGTTGAAAGTACACAACAAATATTGGATGAGAACATTACCATAGTGGATCAAGGTAATCTCAATAAATAGTTAAAGGCACAAGAGACCTTACAAAGTGTTCCATTTGACACAAAACATACATTCTTCAATCATCAAGAACCTCTTGTCACTTTAAAAACTCAAAAACCCAAACATTCAGTTTGAATTGAGGAAATCCCTCAAGATAATTTGGCTAGTTCTTTTCAACCAACCCAAAATTTGGTAAAGAAACATAGAAATTTCCAAAATTCACAAGGTACAAAATAGCCAAATTCAAGGAATATTTTACAATCCAGGAATCAATGGCCTATATTCTCAACTCAAGGATCAAATCATAACCAAGTCATGGATCAAAAGTTATACACTCCTTATAGATCAATGCAAAACCAAGGGCACATTCTACCCCAACAACAACAAAACTTGGGGCACATTCCACCCCAACAGCAACAAAACCAAGGGCACATTCCACCCTAATAACAATGAAACCAGGGGCACATTCCACCCCAAAAACATCTTATTCAATCCACAAATGCACCAAACATGTAATAATGGAATTCTATGAAATATATTTTTTAAATATTGGAGACAAATAATAGAGTCAAAAATTATAAATTTGATGAGATATGCCCATATCCATTTGATTTATCTATTCTCCAAAACCAAGTTCCATTTCATTTTGAGGTACCCAAATTTGAAAGGTATCAAGGGAAAAGAGATCCATGTGAACACATACAGGCATTCTTCATCTTATGTCAAGAGGTTTCTTATAGTAGTGAGTACTTACTATGACTATTTCCATGAAGTTTAGTAGGATAAGCTCTTGATTGGCTACTTAAACTACCCAAAGGATTAGTGCAAATTGGAATGACTTATCAAAAAAGTTCATTAACCATTTTTAATATAACATAGAGCATGAATTAACCATTATTGACTTAAGCAAATCCAAGTATCATGATGGTGAAAGTTTCACCGCATATCTGCAAAGGTATAGAGCATTGGTAGGCTACTTTCAACATAATTTGCCAGACAAATAATTGGCTGATATCTTTGCATAGAATTTGCATCTTGAAGTTGTGTATAATCTATGGTTAGCTTGTGCTAACCTATTTGAAGAAATTATTGACAAAGGAGTACAGATTGAGAAGGCTCTTATTTCTAAGGGCCTTGCTAAGATTTTTGCACAAGGTCAAGCATCTAATCAGATTAAATCATTGGTTCAAATAGTTATGAAGGATAAGACTAAAGGCTTTAGCAAAAATAAGAACATGGTTGGAAATGGGGTAACTAAAATAAGACATGTACAAATGGTATAGGCTATACCTCCTCCGAATGTATAATTAACTCCCCCAAATCCACTACCTACTTTACAAAGACAACCTCCACAAAGGACATTTCATAATAATTTTAGAGTCTTTAGCAAGTTAGGAGAATTGATTGAAATAGTGTTACAAAATCTTGTTGCAACTAATTTAATTATGTGGCCATTATCAAGGCCATTTCCTCAAAATCAACCAAAACTAGATTGGTACAAAGAGAATGAATGGTGTAACTTTCATCATGTTACTGGTCATGGTGCATATCATTGCGTTTAATTATGGCATAGTATTGAGGACTTTATTGAAAGTGGTGAACTAGAATTTAAGTTGGCCCCTAATTAAGACACAAATTAGGATATGGGAATCTACAAATACCCCTTTCCTTGACATGATCCACCACCACCAAAAAATAATCAAAATGGCCACAATCAAGGATAGAGGCAGAATCAAAACTAACAAGAAGGTTAGAATCATAATGAGAATAATTGAGATCATAATGCCCACACTAATAATGTGGTTTATAGAAACATACCTTATGACTATAATAATAATATGGGATGCATTTATATGACCCACATTACCACTGTTACTATAAAATTGCATGGCCAATCTCATGTTGCTCATAACATGGGACCCATCATTATAGGGTCAACGCCCTCTCCCCTTAGTAATACCATGTCAGGTTTGCATCATCATTTTACTAATCCATTTACATGAGTTACTAATCCTGAACAACATCACCTTTCTTCTAATTATAAAGGCTCTTCATTGACCCAAAATTGTAGCAATATAGTAAGTGGCCCATGAGTCACCATCAAAGGCCCTTTGCCTTCCTCTTCTAATTATAAAAACTCTTTTCCACCTCTAGGTTGTGCAATCACAACTAGACACCTATGAGTAATGATCTAGGGCCCTTTGCCCACTTCTTCCATAAAACCCAATGAGAATATTGTGCCAATAGTTCCAAATCTAAATATTATCCCAACAAAGACTAAAATAGTTCAATCCATAATTCAAAGGCCTTATAGTCTGATGGATTAATTAGATAAAACCCCTATATAAATTTTCATATTAGAACTCTTGTGGACATCTGATGTCCATAAAACCACCTTCAACAAACTTTTTCAAGAGTCTATTGTGCTTAATGATATAAACCTTGATCAGTTCCAAAACCTAGTTGGACACGTGTCTTCATTTCAGCAAATCACATTTGATCAAAAAAACATGTCCACCCTCAGCCTAAACCATAATAACCCACTATACATTGAGATAATCATTGCGGATCATAAGATCAATTGGGTTCTTATAGATAATGGTTTAGGGCTGAACATCATATCTCTTAAATTGTTACGATGATTAGGCTACATGGATAAAGACATTCAGCCATAAACTATTACAATCAAGGCTTATGATAATGTTGAGAGGGCGTCATCTAGTATAATTTAGTTTCCAATCATGGTTGGGTCTATTTCTCATCACACATTATTCCATATTATGGATATTGAGATTCCTTATAACATACTTCTTGGTCATCCTTGGATCCATGAAGTATAGGTAATTTCATCTACTCTTCACCAATGCCTTAAGTTTCCCCATGCTGGGATCGAGGTTACTATTCCCACTAATCAGCAACCATGTCAATACTACAAACATATTGAAGTAGAGTTTCCTAATTATAACTATTTCCTAGGTTCTAAATTCATTGTAATAATAACAAAGCCATCATTTCTCATCCATCTCCATTTAATTATATAGACCATGGTGATCTATCCTCCACTTTAGCTGATCTATTTCTCATAGCTCTAGATAAGAAGGTTATTATTAAAGATGTGGGCATTTATACATACCATCTAAAGGATGTCCTCCATATTGAAAAATTACCAAAATACCTTAAAACATTTGATAGCCTAAAACTTCCCAGATGCCTAACAAACCCGATCAAATTTGGCAACCAAAGAAGAAAAAACTAAAACCTTCTATGGTTTTTGTACCTATAATTACACCAAAGAAATATCGAGAGGCTTTTATCGAGGGAGATTGGTTATGTTTTAAAGGCCTTAATGATTGTTTTTATAATCCAAAGTATCATATCCCTAACAGGATAATGGATCATCTTGACTATATAAGGAAAGGCCTTGGCCCACAGGTGCAAGGAATTTTAGAATCCTTATCAACTAGAGTTTTTAATTGGAATGATGGTCTTGAATTTAAACCACCAGAGGATGACCTCATAACATTTGATAGTGATTCTTTCAAAGTGATTAGTAATGAGAATCTTATTAGTGACCCAACATCCCATTATAACCTTTTCAATGAGCTTCCTGACTTAAATTTGTTTGATTTAAATGCCATATTGACTGTAATGCCTATTGGAGCTTCCCATCCTAAATAAAAAACCCATCCTAGTGGTGCTTCCCTTCCTAAAGTAGGAGATTACACACACACACACACACACACACACACACACACACACCATTAGCACTTCCCATCTTGAATCAAACCCTCATTGTAACCTATGCCTTTGCCATCCTAAACTCATAGATTGGGATCAGCAAAATTTAGTCATATGCCTTGATGAGTTTCAAAATGAAGAATCAATTACAGGATACATGGGCCTACAAGATGAATTTCCCATTCATGATCATAAGTAGGATTTTGATTTTTCATTAAATTCTTTTGCCTACTTTGAAGAGCAAGTAAGCTTTATTGGTCATGATAAAGAACAAATATCAAGATCTTCAGGTGAAAACCTCTTTGAGGCACTTGTCGATCAGGGAAAAAGTAAAGAAAAAGATAAGCCTTTGAGTGAAAACCTATTTCAAGTGTTCCCAAGTGGAAAAAATTTCTCATCCCCTTAGGACATAGAAATCCCATCCAGCCCAAGTTCCATAGCTAGTATATGCATCTCTTCAGAACAACATCAAATATTTTAGCATCTTGCTCTTGAGTTTCCATAAGTTTTTGTAAATTGGCTTTTACCTGAGAAGGAAGATTCTAATTCTTCATATTATTTAGATCTTTAGGAAGAACAAAAAGAAAATATAGCAGAGGAAAATGACCATGACCATATGATGGATCCACACTCCTTATGAAAATCATAATGGTAGTGAATTTGGGAACCCGTGAGGATCCCAAAATGGTTTATCTTGGAGCTTCCCTTACTGATGAAAAATGTAAACATATTATATCCATTCTTAAGAATTATATAGACATCTTTGTATGGGCATACTCTGGCATGCTAGGCTCAGACCCAAATTTATTTTGCATCATCTTGTTGTTCACCCTAGTGCTAAACCAATCAAGCAAAAATTGAGAAAGATGCATCTGTGCATTGCCCTTTGGGTTAAGTCCAAATTGGAAAAGTTGTTAGGAGCCAATTTAATCAGACCACTAGACTACTTTGAATGGGTTTCCAACATAGTACTAATGAGTAAAAAGACCCCAGGCATACATATTTATACTAATTTCCATGATATCAACAAAGCATGCCCCAAAGATTATTTTCCTCTGCCTAACATCAACATGATTGTCAACTCAATTGATGGGTATGAGATGTTATCCTTAATGGATGGATTTTTTTATTATAATCAGATCAAGATAGCCTCTAAAGATCAGCATAAGACCACATTCACCACTTTGTGGGGGACATTTTACTACCAAGTCATACCATTGAGTTTGAAGAATGTTAGAGCCACATATCAACATGTAATGACTATCATTTTCTATGACATGATTCATAACAATGTCAAGGACTATGTTGATGATATACTAGAAAAATCAAGAACAAAAGCTAGACATCTTGATATTTTATGAAGAATATGAAGAATATTTGAGAGGCTTCATACATATAAAGTCTACTTGAATCCTAAGAAATGTGTCTTTGGAGTCACATCAAAAAAATTGCTAGGGTTCATTGTATCACAATGAGGGATTGAAGTTGACCCTAAAAAGTTTAATTCTATTATGGAAATTCCCCCACCAAATAATCTTAAATAGTTATGAGGTCTACAAGGAAAGATTATAATGTTCCCTTTTCAGTTGACATCTTCAGAGCTAATGATTAGCCTATTATGCGACCTTCATAGGCTGATACGATGGATAGAGGGTCATGATGGAGCTTGGCTTGGCTTTGATTAGCAAAATTTTTCCAGTTGGCTTTCATTTAGGCTCTTTTGGGCACGTTTGCTTGAGCTACTATTAATTAGGGATTTTTGGCATGCAGCAGGGCACCCTTATTTTGGTATGGTCATGTGAGGAATCACTCCCTGGTTCATCAGCTTCAATCGGTTTGAGGATCAAACATATATTGAGGGAGATATTAATATTTGATTGATTTAATTGAATATTAATTATTTAGCATATTTTAATTGAGAAACCCTAATTCTTAATTATGAAACCCTAATTAGGGTAAGTGCACCTTTTTGAGGATATAAGGGTTTCTTATTGGAGGGAGGCCATATAGAATAATATTATGATTATTGATTATTGATTATTGACTATTGATTTTGAAGACAATTTTGCTAAGGGTTTTTCTGAGAAGACTGAGCCAACGGTTTCCAAAATTCCATTTGCATTGAAGAACATGCACTTTTCAATGTGTGCAATTCATAGGTTGTGAAATATCAGCTGATCTATTGCCAGTTTGAGAGATAACTTTACACAAAGGTTATCACAGAGGTTTATAGGTATTTATTTCATTAGGTTTTGATTTAGAAAATTATCCAGATAAAGATCTTCTATATTAGTGCCATATTTCTTGAGATCAGGCATCTAGCATTCAGGCCGTACTATATTGTATTTTGCTACTGTACAAAATCCGTATAGATTCATACCAGGCCATACAAGCCAAACCATAGATTGAATAAAGGCACCGTCAGTAGTTACAGGCCATAGGCTGCATAGAGACTGACATCGGTAGCAGAGACCGACATCGATCGACTAAATACTGACGTCGGCAAAGTAGCCGACCGACAGTGACCAACGTCGGTAGGATATCGACTGACGACGGTAGCATAACCGATGTTGGCAATTGTGTTTTCACATAGAAACCCACACCGTACCAGATTTAGAGTTATTTCCAAATTTGCAAGAAACAATCAGGTTTTTTTTAATAATGTTTCATATTATTTTATATGCATGACAGAGACTCCATATTGTAATCGTCTAGAAGAACAATAAGATCATTGATTAGCCAATTGATAGATTACATTGTTGTTTATTTATTTGATTGAATTTATCTCACAAAATCATATCTTTATTCTTGCAAAAACATCAAAAAAAAGTAAGATACAGAGAAGCAATATAAAATATTCAGTTTCAAAATTCAAGGGAAACAGGGGTTTCTACAAAGATCCAGTTTATACGTAGGTTCATTTCTCAATTGAAAGATAAGTGCCACCCATTTACCCATCTCTTAAATAAAGGGGTAACATTTTAGTGGGATGAAGACTGTCAAATAGCATTTTCAAAACTTAAAACATACTTGGCCAATCCACCAGTCTTACAACCTCCAACACAAGGAAAGCCACTACTTCTTTATATATCAACAATGAAACATGCACTGGGGGCACTTTTTGCTCATCATGATGATCATGATAAGGATCATGTTGTTTATTATTTAAACCACACATTGGTATCCTATGAACATAATTATATGCCTATTGAGAAGGCGTGTTTAGCTATGGTGTTCACCACTCATAAATTATGACATTATATGCTAAATAATAAAACTATTGTTATCACCAAGGTAGATCCTCTCAAGTTCCTCTTATCTAAAATAGATCTTCAAGGATGCATGGATAAATGGATTATGCTCCTCAGTGAGTTTGATATTGAGTACCATAATCAAAAGTTAATCAAAGAATAAGTTCTTTTTGACCAACTTGTAGAAGCTCCTATTACAGCCACTCAACCTCTCAACTTTGACCTTCTAGATGAGTTTATCATGATGATAAAAAAACATCACAAGAACCTAAATAGTGGATGCTCTATTTTGATGGACCCTTCACATCTCAAGGGTTTAAAGTTGACATATTGTTGATCATGTCATAGGGAAATCTGATCCCCAAAGCATTCCATATATAATTTCATTGTACAAATAATATGGCCAAATATGAGGCATTGATTGTAGGGCTTCATCTTGCTATACAATGGGATATTCAAAGCTTAAAGGTCTATGGAGATTTGTAGCTAATCATAAATTAGACAACTAACCAATATCAAACAAGGGATGATAAGCTTGTTCCTTACAAGTAAATTGTCAATAACCTCAAAGCACATTTTCAATCTCTATAATTTGAGCAAGTTTCATGAGTCAAAGACAGATCTACCGATGCCATGGAAATAATTGGTTCCATGATTCAAATGCATGATAGTGCTAAAGAGTATCAATTCTTGATTGAAAATATTCTTTAGCTAGCACATATTCTATCAAATTTAGATAGGATATGTACCATTGCTGATCCTAATCCCTCACCTGAGCTACCATGGTACCAAGATTTTTATAACTATTTCCATAGTCATGTATTTCTCACCAACCTTTCCAAAAGCCAAAAAAACTATTCCTTCATCAATTAACATGTTATATCCTCCTTGGAAACATGCTTTATCATAAAGGCTATGATGGAACACTTCTTCATTATTTATCTTTGGGAGAATCCAAGCTGGCACTATAAGAGGTTCATGAAGGAATGTGTGGGGGCCATACCAATGGTGTAGTCCTAGCAAATAAAATCCTCAGAATAGGCTATTATTGGCCCAAAATGGAGATAGATGCCTGTAATTATGTAAATAAGTGTGTTCTTTTTTAGCAACATGGCAACTTGATACATGCACCTTCCTTACTGTTGCAGTCGATTACAACACCATAACCATTCTCAACATGGGGTCTCGATCTCATTGGAAAAATTAACCCAACATCTTTAGATGGCCATAAACACATTTTGATTACAATTGAGTACTTTACCAAGTGGATTGAGTCCATTCCTCTCACTTATGTTACTAGGAAACAAATAGCCAAATTCATCAATTACCATATCATCTATTGATATGGCATCTCAGCCCATATTATATCTAATATTGGTAGATCCTTTGTGAACCAAGATGTGAAATCTCTTTATGCAAAATTCAAGATCAAGAACAAGAAATCCACTCTATACAACCCACAAGGCAATGGACAAGCTGAGGCATTAAATAAAACCATTATAGCCATCTTAAAAAATATTGTCAATTATGTTAGCCATAATTGGCACTTACAACTATTTCATGCCCTTTGGGCTTATATAACCAATAATCTCACCCCAACTGGAGCTACTCCATACTCCCTTGTTTTTGGCACTAAATCTATCATCTTGGTCGAGATTGAGATCCCATCCTTAAGAATATCACTAGAGCACATTGAAGATAATGAAGACTATAGAGCCTCATGACTACACAAACTAGAACTTCTTGATGGTAAGCATTTGGCTACCCTAGAAAACTTGCAAGCCTATCAGAATAGATTATGGAGAAGCTATAACAAACACATTCTCCCTTGAGAATTTGAGATTGGTGACTTAGTTTTGAAAGAGAACCAAAAGAATATGAATGTTGAACCCAAAAAGAAAGGTAAGTTTTAGCCTAATTGGTTAGGACCATATATTGTCATAGTAAACTATGGATCAAGAGCATATCAATTGGCTAAACCTAATGGTGAAGAAATTTTAGAGCCCATAAACATCATACACCTTAAGAGGTTCTACGCATGAACAACTTTGAACCATTGTCTATAAGACCCCTAACTTGGGGGAAACTTGTGATGTCATAATTTTATTCCACCCTTTTATCTTACCTTGAACACATTTTATACTACCCTGGTCCACTTTTCATGATTCCTGATAGTAAAGACTTTGAATCCTTGGCACTCTAAACACATTCTTCATCCCATTTTGGATTTCTCTCTTCAAGAAGCATATTTTTTGTTGTGTCTAAGGCATGTTATAATATTGAAAACTTTTTATCCCTTGACTAATTATGATCTCGATTATGTCTCATGAACATTATGAACATCCTCAGTAGTAATTCTATAAAGCAGTTCAATCAGGACAATATTATGTAGCTTCAAACAAGTGAATAGAAACATCTTCTTAGTTCCAGATAGTGGCTACACGATTACAGATAGATGAATATTGATACTTCTTTTTTACTTCAAGTTGCATATCACATTTGCTACTCTTTCTTATTTTATCAAGAACCTCGCTCTTATTGATTTGTGAGCATGGGCCATTGGAATTGGCTTAACTATCTTATTGGATCCTCTACTCTCAGGATGTGCATCTCCTCGACTAGATGGCCCACCTTGTGTATCATTTATCCCAAAAACACTAAAAACATTAGAAAGACTTTGAAAATACTAAAAGCATCATAACATGATCCATAAAAGAATAAAAACATTGTCTCATGCTTTTATATATTTTTACATTTCCATTCCACCATGCTATGCTCTTACCATTTTACAAGCATAGAAACACTACTTCATTTCATCTTGTCCCATGCACTTGCCATTTTGTAAAATCATTCTTTCTCATCTCATCAACTTCTTGTTTGCAAGACCATTCTCATTTTTTTTCATATTTTCCATTTCTTTTATAAATCATGCTAGTTTAATCATCATCTTCTATCCCATTTCTTGGGAGAACTACATTTGGCATGAAGTTCATGTTGGAACATGCATCCATATAACTATGTAGGCAATTTCCACTTGTCTTATGCATCTAGAGTCAGCTCAGCCAACCCCTTCCTTTTCTTCTCTTCCCCCATTTCTTCTATCATTGTTCCTCTTTAATTAGGGAATAATTATTGTGTCATTGTTCTTTGTTATGATGTGGTATAAAGTAACACCTCTACCGCACATGCATGAACATTTGTATTTAATCTGCACTAACTTGGTTTTTGTTTATGTGTTTTTATTTGAGTTATCTTGTGTGTGTTTATTTGAGTTATCTTGGTGTTTTGTTGTGCTTTCACACCTCTCCTTTTATTTCTTCTCCTTTTCTTTTTTTATTACTTCTTGTCTCATCTTGGTCTTGTGTTTATTTGATTGTTTTTGCTTTTCTCTTTTATCTTTCAAAACATCTTGATGATTCACATGGATCTTGATTGTCTATATCTTGATCCTATGTTATTACATTTTTCTTAGACCATTTTGTTTATTTGATTGTTGTTAGTGTCTTGTTTTACTATGTGGATTTTGTTTTTCTCTTTTGTGTTCAAGTATATCTTGATGGTCTACATGGATCTTGATCATTCATATCTTGGTCTCATGTCATTAAGACATTCTTGACTTTTGTTTTTAAACATTTTATTCCTACTTCAAATCATATCTTGATTTCAAATTAGGTTCATTTCTATTTATCTTTTTCTTTGTCTTTACTTTTGTGTTTAAATGTAAATCATTGTAACTCTAGTTTTGGTCATTATTTTACCATTATCCTTAGTTATAGGTATTCACATTTGAGCTAGCTCAGTGAAATTGGAATCTTATGTCATTCTAAGTTATTCATACATATGATTCCTAATTTATTTTTCTATAGCAAGCACTTTATGCTTAGGTCTCAAAGTCTTAATGTCAACATCAATGCTGATGAATGATTCTCAAGAACACTTTGAAAAACCTAGGCTCATGATATAGAATTATGCTTCTTGGTAGCATGCATTTTAGGCTTCTTTTTCTATGCTTACATGGGCATCTCTTTTCATACATTGTGAGTCTAATCACTTTTTGATCATTTTTCATCATTCCTCATTCCATTCTCTCCCAAACTTAGGTGAACTACATTGGCTTGAATTTCATGTTAGAACATGAGTCCATGGAACTATGTAGGGAACACTCAACTTTTATTGAGGTCAACTCATCTATCTCCATTCTTATTTTCATCTCTCTCATCACTTTGTCCATTCTCATATGCTTGGTTTTATATGGCTTTCTAATCCATTACACCATCACATGTACGTTTGTGCATGCTCACTTTACCCTATCTTTTGGGTTATATCTTTGAGATATTTTGCTTTCCAATTGCCCATGTTGGGGCCCAACATCTAAAAAATGCCTAAATCAAATCAGCTCTATAGGGGCAAAATCATTATTTATTATTTATCAATGATCAAGATTCTCCCTACTGGGGCAAAACTATTTTATCATGATCACATTTGCTCTACTAGGCTACTTATTATATTCTATTTGGAGACCCTATTCTAGTGGTGCTTCCCTTCCTGAAGTATAATGCTCTCTCTTTTCCTCTAGTTCCAAGCTCTCCACACTAATGCCCATGATGTAAATATTTTAGTGTGTAACTTGTCTTGAGATTGATCAATGCCATAAGCGCACAACTTGTACTCTCAAATTGGGTACATTTATAGTGTGTCCCTTATATTTATGGATTGTATCTTACTTGAATTGCACTCAAATGCACATTTTAGGTCAAGATCCATAAAACACCCTAAATGGTTCAAAATTGTCACTTACAAGTGCCAATTTAGGTTAAATTATCTCTTAATGGGGTGATTCAATTTATGGGAAAGCTAACATTGATCAGATCATTTTGAGTCAAAATGACAATTTCACCATTTAGTGCTCTAGATCACTCTTTTCTTCTAATTCATTGGTACACATCACTTACCTTTGTTATTTGGTGTTGGCAACATCCTAAATTGGAGTACAGATCCAACGCATCTAACATTGCCTTCTAGTTCCTCTCTAGTCAAATTATGACCCAGTAATATAACTTTTGGACCATTTTGATTAATTGTGCACCAATTTCCAAAGATTTGAACTAAAATTGATTAAACTTACTTAAGCTAATTAATCCAATTTAAGAGATTAAGTAAGAATTCCATAGATATTTTTGAATATCTCATTATTGTAAATTAATTTTGAATGTCTGCATCACCTAATGGCATCATCTATGGGGTGGCATCCATCAAGCCATAAGTGCATAAAATATCAAGATTATGGGTCACCCATGCCTAGTTAATGCCTCCCATGCCTCTTTAATGCTTATTTATCTTGAGGATATTTATGAGTTTAATTCCAAATATTAGGATTATCCATGGCCACACATCTCAATCTTGAGATGGATGGTCATGGTTGATCCTAACCAATCTCAAAAATATATAAATAGAGAGGCCATGGACATGAATTTTAAGCTTGAATATTGGAAAGTTATAATGTTAAATAATTTCCAAAATCCTTTGCATTTTATCATTGATTTTGTTTTCAATCTTCATTGATAGGCTAGTTTAGTGATTTGGAATCACGAGCCTAGGTTTTATGGAGTGTTATTGAGACATTGGAGGATTTTGCCACCATTGTTGACAAAGATAAGGATGCTTGATCAAGGGAGAACATGATTTTGAGCCACATGGGTATGGTGAATCCATTTGGGAAGGTAATATGATGTTGCTTTCTTTCATTTGTTTCTTTTTATCCTTTGTAATTACCATAGGAATAGATAGGCTTAGTTAGTTAGTTCTTTCTACATTTTTCTTGATTTATGGACTAATGTTTGACTAACTTGCTTTGTAATCCTCTCTAAAAAATAAACCACCACCTTGCCTACCCCCATTGAGGCCATTAATTTTTATTGATACCATTGCAACCAACATTTCCAACACCAAAATCACTAAACAAGGATTTTTTTGTGTAGAGGTAGCCATTTACCCCAAATATAGACATAAGCATTAAAAAAAAACATATTTATTCCTATGTAAATATTATGATTACCATAATATAGTTGAGCTTTACACATATATTTCTATAATATTTCCTAGATCATTCATCAAAATAGGCATAAGTACATAAAATCTATAAAATAAAAGGAGATTATCATGGAAATAATAGATTATAATTCAAATTTATTTTGTTGACATTTTCTACGGTGAAGAAGATTATCGATATGATTGTTATGATTCAGAATATTTTGAGCATATTTATGAATGTGTTAAGCCAAAAATGCATATTTGGTCATATATTTTGGGAAATTATAAAGCATTATGAAATACATAGATGAGATCATTCCCTTACTTTAATCTTTCTATATCATCTCCAAATGATTACATTTCATCACGTTAAACAGAAAATATGATTCAGAATATTCTATGATTATCTATTAGTTTCCATATTTCTTTTTGGTAACATATCTAACTACATCTAAATCCATTAAGTAGATTTTAGAGTTGTATTTGGTTCTAACTAAATCTATAATAGTATATATGCTAGGCCCTTAGTAGATTCCATTTAATTCTAAATATACAAGTGTAATTATAGATCTTTACTTTAAATATAATATTTACTGTAATGATATTACTTCATCAAATATGCAAAATAACATAAATACATCACAATGATATGGAAATATAGCAAAAAATATGAATAATAGATAAGCCACTTCAAGGGGTTAACCTCCCCAATTCTTAAAATAAAAAATGAATAGTCAAATATGATGATAAACAACTACCCACAACCTCCTATATATAGTCTACTTAGGCCATGGTTACTAATGAGGCCAGGGTATGCCTATTAAATGTACAATAAATGGCCTCATTGTACTCTCTCTTTCTATTAAGTTTGACTATATTTTATGACTTTTATTTGATCTAATATGATTTAGGATGTAATTATCCATCTTTTGTTGATTGTGATTCTAATATTTAAAAGATTTGTAATTCCTAACAAAGTTTTTTGGAAAATTTAAGTTTTGTAATAAAATAGGTCATCATCAGGCTGAAGAACAAATATGAATTAGATTGCATGTTTTTGGAAGCATTGGAATCAATACAGCTTAGTTCTGGAACTCCACCATGCTATTACAAGTTTTGTCACTTAGTTCTAGAACTTTCAAACTTAGTTCCAGAACTTTTAGATTTAGTTCTAAAATTTTCAAACTCAGTTCCAAAACATTCAAACTTAGTTCTAGAACTCTGTATTTAGTTTTGAAATTATCAAAATTAGTTCCAGAACTCCTACAGATAAGCTCTAGAACTTTCACAGTTAGACATGGAATGATTTCCTTTAGTTTTAGAACTCTTCTAAAGTTTTGAAACTAATAAAGATCTATTCTAAACAGTCGATGATCTATCAAATCAATGATCCTATTAATCAGGAGTAGACTTTTGATTTCCATACTTGCAAATCCAAGACACTTATCACACAACTATACATCTAGCCATGTTTTAATTTAGAATCTATTTTGGGCACAATTTAGTTCCATCATATCTGTGAAATAGTTACAGCCATCAATGCACCACAAGAAGAAGAATATATATACAGACCTAGAAGAATATAGGAATAATGATAATAATTGAAGAATATAGGAGTAAGGATAGATATAGATTGATCTATACATATTTAGTACATTTTTTAATGTAGAATATTTTATCAATAAAATAGCCATTTCTATTTTGAGAGAGAATTAAGTTGTTCAATCATGTTTCTAGGTTAAGCAAGGGCCCACTCCTCCAAGAACCAAGATCTTCATTTTTGTTGATATTTATATTCTATTTTCAAAAGCAAATAGGTAGATCTATTAAATTTATAAATGCTTTCAATTCCTTAAGTTAAAACTTGTTGTAGACTTTTCCCTATAGGTGTTCTAGATTAAGTTCTCATTTATTTGCAATCATTTTCCAAGCATTCTAAATTATGTTTTTAATTCTGTAAAGTTTGTTCATTTTCAGCAATCTATTTCATTCTGTAAAAGTGTGTTTATTTCCAACAAATTCATTTCTACAAAGTGTGTTTATTTCCAACAAATTCATTTCTGCAAAGTGTGTTTATTTCTAGTAATTCATTTTTGTAATGTGTGTTTACTTTCAGTAGATTTTCATAGTTTGATTCCAATAAGGTTTTAACCAAGAAGTCCTTAAGACATTAAATATCCCCTAAAACAAAAAAAATACAAATACTTATAATCAATTACTAAATCGCTAAGATTCTTCTTGTTGCATATAGCTTTAGACACACCCTTGGTTGAATATGACATCAACACAGAGTTGATTAAATGAAGGGAATAATGACACCCATCATTTTTGGTGCCATTGCTGGGGGCCACTAGTTGGAATTTTCTAATTAAGTGTCAACAAGAGCAACAATCATATATTTAGTAATTGAAGAAATATTCCCTAAGTTATCACAAAATTTATGAGTAGACCAAAAGACTCTAAGGGTAGATTTCTCCCAAAAATATCTAAACAAGAATTTCCATCATCCTCTAGTTTAAATAAAGAAGTTGACCAAGAATTGGAGGCACCATTATATCCTACAAGACAAGAAGCAAAGTTGTTATCTTTGGAATTTTTAGATCAATCACTAGAAGAAAGTAGAACTTTAAGGAGGAGGATTATTTCTCAAGATCCATTGAGGGAAAGTTTTGATTCTCAATTGAGTAGTCAACCTCATACTCGTAAATTTTCACCATCCCCAAAGTCGATCACATACCACATTGACTGAGAGAAGGGACTAGAAAATACTAGAGAGATGGCACAAGAAGCTAGAAGAGAACCTGAGAGAACCTTTACCTATCCCATTCAATTGAAGGATGATGAAACCACTATGAAGAACATTTCACTTACACACTTACCCACATTTAGAGGAATGTCATCTAAGGATCCTGACCAATTTCTATTTGAGTTTAAAGTACTATGTCAGACTTATGATTACAAGTCAGATAATCAAAAACTCAAGTTGTTTCCATCTACCCTAAAGGATGCAGCAATGAGGTGGTTTATGGGATTAGTATCTAATTCTATTACCAATTGGGAACAAATGGAAACTATCTTCCTAGACAAAAATCAAGATTATTGTAGAGAAATAAATCAAAAGGAAGAATTTTTCAAAATCAAATAGGAAGAGGATGAAATATGAAAGATTATATGGATAGATTCCTCTTTATGAGTAAAAGATGTGGATTTTTACTTCAACAAGAGTTAAGTAAAACCATCTTTCTTAAAGGTCTAGATTATGAATCTAGGGAAACCCTTGATTTAATTGGTGGTGGAAACATTACTCAATTAAGAATGAATGAAATCATAAAAACTTGTAGAAGCTATTCAAGGACAAGGGGTGGACCTAGAAAGGGAAAAATGGTTAAAAATTAAAATCCAGATATGAATAAACTGATGGATGAATTATCAAACTTTAAAATAGACATATTAGTTCAATTAACCTCCACCATGGATGGATTTCAAGCTAAAGCAAATGCCAAAACTGAACCATTAGCCATGTATTATCCTAGATGCAAAAAGAAGCATCCAATAAGGGAATATCCTTTGGATAAAATAAAAGTATGTCTTGTCTGTGAATCTAAAGAACATGATACTCACGCTTGTTCTCTTCTTCCACTCATAAAAAATCAGCTCAAACAAACTAGTACATCATCCACCATAGAAGAATTGAATTTTATTCATAAATAACCCAACCAAGGGTAGTTTATGCCAAGACCAGCTCCTAATCCTTAGATGATGCCATGGGCAACTCAAATAGTACCAAAAAGTTGGGGACATCCACCTTGGGCCCCTCAACCAACATGGCATCCTCAAGATTAGGCAAGTCAATCTTGGTATACTCAAGGACATTAGCAACCTTGGGTTGGTCAAGGAAATCCTTATGCTTGGCCATAAGCTAGATGGAGCCCTAATAATTATGCGCAAGGGAAAACATATCTAAATCAGAACCAACAAGCCATAATGAGATCTCCAACACAAAATCCATAGGCTAAAAATGTAGTCCAAACACAAATGCTAGCACAACTAGTAGTAAACCCAAGAAACAAACAAATAACTCATGTATATGAAATGGAATCAAAATAATTAGTTGATCTAAATGCAACATATTGTAAAGACATGCAAACTATATCTGGAAAAATAGTTAGTTGTCCACCAGTTATAATCACTGAGATGATAGAAGAAGTTGAAACCCCTAGTCTGGTTGCACCTAAGGAAGATGAAAAAGATAAAGATAAAGAACCAAAAAGAAACTCTACTGAGACTCCATTTCTAGAAAGACTTAAAGAAGCCATAAAAATTAAGGAATCTAAATTGGTGTAAGAACCAAGAAGATTGAATATTGAAATACCATTATTACTAGCAATCAAGGATATTCCAGAGTTGAACAAGTTAATCAAACTGTTATGTTTTAAAAAACTTGGAAGAAAGAAGAAATACCCAAAGATTATTAAGGTAGATGGGAAACTTGTTAATTTATTAGCAGGAAAACTCCTACTTCCCAAATATGGATATCCTGGAAGCCCTATTATTTGTGTCTCTATAGGGAATAAAGATATAACATTTTGATTGATTTGGGAGCAGCTATCAATGTAATGACAGTGCACACTTTGAAAACATTACCATTAATAGGGATACAGCCTACTAACACCATATTGTAGATGGTAGATCAGTCTATAGTAAAACCAAAAGGAGTTATTAAAGATGTGGCAGTAATGGTGGAGTCATAGGAATATCCAGTTGACTTCCTTATATTGTAGCTAAAAGATAAAACACTTGGTTATCCCATTATTTTGTGAAGACCATGGTTAGCTATAGTTGATGCCTTAATTGATTACAAGTTAAGTGATATGACTATTTCAAATGGTAAGAATTCTAAGCAAATTTCATTATATCCCTCTACACGACCTTTTATTGATAATCAAGAGAAATTATGGGTTGATAATCCTAATATTAATGAGCAAAATCTATCTTCTTTGGCTATGATAATATTGCAAGATCATGTATAGGAAATAGAAGATATGGTTAATCCTCTAATGAATGTACACCAATTATCATTGGAGTAGGCGGGATTAGTTCCAAAATTTATGGGATTAGTTTCAAAGCCTACAGAATTTATTTCAAAAACATCACAGTTAGTTCTGGAACCACACCCGAAAAAATTCCCTACAAATGAATATAATTTCACTTTGGAGGAACAAGATTTTTCTTGGGGAGAGGAAGGATCTATAGCTCCAACTTTACAGATATCAAGAGATGATAAAGAATTTCTAGAAAATAGTAGTAATGAGGAGTTTGACCTATAACAAGATAAGTATCAAAACTCTTCTTGCTATCCTTTGTCTAGCATTCTATCTCAAGGAACTTTTGGAGATGTTGCTACATATCATATATTTTTACCACATGCATGTCCACTAAACACCTTAATGGAACCCTTTCAACAAATCAGTTCATCATATACTGGAACCAAACATGTTGAGATTCAACCAGGTAAAATTTTAAATATTAATAGTTGGTTAAAGAATGATGAAGAAGCCAAACTATTTGATGTTCTAAAGGATCATACTAAAGCTTTTTCTTGGGACTATAGAGACATGAAGGGAATTCATCTAAGTATCTACACCCATCACATTTATACTAAAAACATTATACCAGTTAGGCAATCTCAGAGAAGGATTAATCTAGCCTTAAGGGATATAGTCAAACAAGAAATTGAAAAACTATTACAAGTAGGTTTTATCTACCCTATCTTAGATAGCCAGTGGGTGTCTCCTCTTGTAATTGTCCTTAAAAATAATAAAAAATGGAGAATTTGTGTTGACTATAGGGAACTAAACAAAGCCACCCTGAGAGATTATTTTCCCTTACCATTCATAGATCAAGTCTTAGACAACCTTTTAGGTAAACAGTACTTTTCCTTCTTGGATGGATTTAGTGGATACAATCAAATCAAATTTGCTTCTGAAGATCAAGACAAAACTACATTTGCTTGTCCATGGGGTACCTTTGCTTACAAGGTATTACCATTTGGACTATGTAATGCTCCAACAACCTTTCAAAGAGCTGTATTAGCAAATTTTTTAGACTTAACAAATGACTGTGTAGGGGTATATATGGATAACTTTACTATGTATGGAGATACATTTGATGATACCTTGAAAATTTTGGACAGAGTATTAACAAGATGTGAACAACATCACTTGTCTCTTAGTCATGAGAAATGTTTGATGATGGTTGATGAAGGGATTGTCTTAGGACACCATATCTCAAAAAGAGGAATTCATGTTGACCAAAATAAAATCAAGATTATTTTAGACTTGCATATTCCTCAAACCCCCATAGATATCAAGTCATTTTTAGGGCATGCTAGATACTATAGGCACTTTATCAAGGATTTTAGTAAAAATTTTGCCCCCATGTTTAAGTTGCTTACTAAGGACTGTGAATTTCTTTGGGATGAAAAGTGTCAACATGCTTTTGAATAAATTAAAGAGAAATTAGTAATTGCCCCAACATTAAGAGGACCTAATTGGGAAAAACCTTTTCACATCTAAATTGATGCCTTAAATAACTCAATTGGTGTAGTTTTGGGACATAAAGATGAAGAAAGAAAAATGTATGCTATTTACTATCTTAGTAAAAATCTTACTCCCATTGAAAGAAATTACACTACCACTGAAAAAGAATTTCTAGCTATGATCTATGTAATTAATAAATTTAGACATTACATTATAGGGTACAAAATATTTATACATACAAATCACTCAGAAATTAAATATTTAATGAACAAACCAGTGGTTGGAGGTAGAATAATTAGATGGTTATTAATTCTATAAGAATTTTATATTACCATTGTGGACAATCCAGGTAAATCTAATGTGCTAGCTAATTTCTTGTCAAGACTGACCACTATAGGGGAGCAGGATCTAGTCAAGGACAACTTTCCAGATGAATAATTATTTGTTATTTTAGCTGATACACCATGGTTTGCTGACATGGCAAATTATTTTGCAATAGGTAATTTTCCTTCTTTCACTAAAAAATAAATAAAGAAGTTAATCAAAACTAGTGCATAGTTCAAATGGTTAAATAGAATGTTATTTAAATGTGGTCCTAATTTGGTTTTACGTAGGTGTGTAAGAGAAGATAAAACATTTGACATCCTCTAGGCATATCATGATGAACCAAGTGGAGGACACTATTTAGTGAAAATAATAGCTCACAATATATTCGACACTGGTTACTATTGGCCATCTTTGTACAAAGATGTGAAGAGATATATCAGGTGGTGTGATCTTTGTCAAAGGATGGGATAACCAACCTTTAACAATGAAATGCCTCTGCAACCTCAAGTAGTGATTGAACCATTTGAGAGATAGGGATTGGATTTTTTTGGACCCTTTAATCCTCCTTCACAGGGAAAAGAGCACATTCTTGTGTCTACTAATTATGTGACAAAGTGGGCAGAAGTGCAGGCTTTAACAAATGCCACTGAAGAAGTAGTTACTGATTTCCTTTGGCACAAAATTATGGTAAAGTTTAGAGCACCAAGAAGCTTAGTTTTAGACTAGGGACCACAATTTATGTCTAATATGATCTAGGCTTTCACAATGTATTATCAAATCAATCATACGAAGTCATCTACCTATCACCTACAAGCAAATGGACAAGTTGAAGTAACAAATAGAGAATTGGAAAACATCCTCACTAAAATAGTTGAAGCAAGAAGAGATTGGGTAAAGAGACTACCTGAAGCTTTCTGGGCTTATAATACAACTTGGAAAACCATAATAGGGTTTTCACCATATGAGTTAGTCTATGGGAAAAAACCCTTGTTGCCTATTGAGTTTGAACTACAGACATTGAGGACAATAGCTAAGGTGGGAATTGAATTGGATGTAGCTCAAAAGGAGAGAATCCTTCAACTCAATGAGTTGGATGAATTGAGAATGAAATAATTTCACCAGACAGAGATAATCCAAGATCAAAGAAATTAATGGCATGATTCACATATCAAAGAAAGGCAATTCAAATTAGGAGACTGGGCATTGCTGTTTGATTCTAAGTACCAATAATTCAAAGGCAAATTGAGAACTATATGGTTGGGACCTTATCATATTGAGTAGATATTTGACAATGGATCTATCTAGTTACTTCCTATTGATGGCAATAGAAGAAAACTCTTGGTCAATGGACATAGGCTAAAACTTTATAGGAAGCCTCCTATTAAGGATGAATTCTTGAAGCAGATTGAAGTAGACAAAGAATTTGATCATATAGAACAACCCAATTCTTCCAAAATGATCAAATAATTAGATGAATAGATCCAGAATAAAGGGAAGAGAATGAAAACCAGTAAATGGCATTCTCTTCTCTAAAAAAAATAAAAAATAAAAAATAAAAAAATAAAAAAAATCTCTCAAAGATCAATTGAAAACCAGCGATGGAGGTTGATCTTCTCAAATAAATGGCTAATTCAAAATAAAAACTTCTTTCAAATTCTAACTATTTTTTAGCCATTTTCCTTTTTGTTTCACTTTTTTTAGGAATGATGAGTCATCATGATAGAGGGATTACATCATTAAGGATGGTAATTATGTTTTTAACTTGTTAAAGGTTAGATTGAAAGTTTGCATGTGTGATTAGACTTGATTTAAAAGATTAGTATGATGAGTCATCTATTGTACATCATGATTAAAAGTGAGAAATCATGAGAAGGATATTGATGGAATAAATTAGTGGCATAGTTATAAAGAATCATTATTATTATTGAATAGATAAAGTAAAAACTAGTTGTAGAAAAACTTCAAGAGAGATACAACGAATTAATTTTTCAGTTTTGCAGCTAAGTATAGTAGTTTTATAGCTAAATTTGCCAGTTTTGCAACCAAAGTCGTCAATTTTATTGCTAAGAGAAGAGTTCTTTAGATAACTTTCATAATATTAAAGAATAATGAATCATGGGGATTAAAAATAAGTCAGAACTAGAGGATGATACCCAGCTCCTTACAGATGAAGAAGTGGTAACTATCTTTCAACAAGTAGGATGGCTAGAGTTTTTGAGGAAGTTCCCTAAATATAATGATTAATTGGTAAGAGAATTTGTTATCAATTTAGAGCAAACAAGGATAAATATTAGGAAGTTTTCATTCCTTTTTCTGTGAAAGTAATAAGTGAGATATCTGGAGTAGCAATGGTGCATGTCCCAAACCCTGTCAAAGGGACATTAAAAGACCTGGTTAAAACCCTATTGAAAGAGGGGGAAGCCAAACCCTAGTATATTTACAACACAAATAAAATCATCAAAGGAGTTAGAAGGGCTAGCTTGCCCAAACCCTTTGATAGAGTAGCATTTTGGATAGTTAAGTATTTAACCTGTGATGGGCAATTTGGGTCAGTAGGAAGAGAAGTCTTGAAAATCCTCATATACCTTAGATATGGAGCTGAAAAACTAGAATATATAGTAAACCTTCTAGGGTTTCTTTTTGACTCCATCCATATAATGGCCCAAAGGTATTCTTGGGGTGGAAGAACAATTAGACATCATGGGTTAGTATATTTAGTATGCCAGCACCATTTCCTTTCAAAGAAAAATGGGAAAGAAATGTGAGAAAATTTTCTTGGCAAGTTTAGGTAGAACCTTGGTATTTTCAAAAGAGTAATAGAAACTCCTCCTACCCCTTCAATTCATTTGGAAATAGATACCACTATTGAGGAAAAGAAATAACTAGGAGGAAAGGAAATACCAAAAAGAAGAAGATCTGGAAGAAGAGCTAAAATTGTAGACCCTACTGTGGCTTCTCAAGAAATTCCTTCTTTTGCAAAAGTTATAGGAGAACTAATACCTGTCTCTGATATTGATGGTTCACCTAGGCCTAAGTAAGAGGTGAAAATCAGAAGAAGCTCTAAGAGGAGACCCATTTCTACACATTTTGAGGCTCCTCAAAGAAGGAGAAGTCATAAAAGGTCTAAATAAATTCTATAGGAGTTGGAAGAACAAGAAGGGCTAAAAACTAAAGCTACTGATATTTTGGGTAGCATAGCCATGACTCCTCCTGGACCAAGCCAAATAGAAAAGGAAAAAGAAGATGAAATATTTGAGGAGCAAGTTTTCCAAGAAATGGGTGAGTCAGCAGCACCATCACATAAAGAAGATGAACATGCATCTTGGAAAAGGAAGGGGAAATCCCCTCTGGTGGAAGAAGAATGCTTAACTCCCCAAGAAATTTTAGAAAAAGAAGAAAATTAGCAATTTAAATAGGATATATTTTGGTCTAGAGCAAAACTCATTATCAAGGAAAAGGATGAGGAATTGAATTTCCTCAAACTCAAATTAGAATAGAGAGAAATGCTCCTTAAAGAATTAACAAACTAGTTCACAGCCAAGATTGAGGAATTAACAAAGATTAAAAGGCAACTGATGGAGAAAGAAGAAGAATGTAAAAGTTCTAGGAGATAGACTGTTGTGTCAATAGTCTCTACACAGATTGAATTGACTTATCTACCATTCAAGTAGTTATAGGATGATACATGTAGAGAACTCAGCGTAGTCAAGACATCTAATAAGGACTTGAAAAGCAAAATGGAGAAAGAAAAGAAAGCAAGGAAGGAATAAGAAGAAAAATTTTATAAAGAGGAAAAAGATAAATATAAATATCTTGTGAAAATATAAATAGTTTGCATGATGAGTGAGAAATTGCTTGCATGTAGAAGACCTTCTCCTACATATAGTATGTTTTTATAGGAACAATTCATTCGCTGGTAGTTGGCAAGGATAGCATGTGTCCTTCCACATGAAATAAAAGATGAAGATAATTTCTCGATAGCCTATTCCTTAGCCAATGCAGAACAAAAAAATCTTCTCTATGAATTTTACCTCTGCAATTTCATGCTAGAAAAGAATTCAGGTTTTATGATCAATTTGTGTGTAGGGGAAAGCTAACTTAATGCATTTGTTTCTATTTTTAAAAATTAGACTGTATGGAAAGAGAGGGATTCAGAGCATCTATTAAAGGCTAGTTCATCTAGTCTTCGTATGAGAATTCATTATGGTAACCCATCCACCTTTGCTGCACATTTCAAATCCCATGCATTTGATAGAAGGTTC
The DNA here is from genome assembly GCA_037957365.1 of Torreya grandis. Classification (NCBI taxonomy): domain Eukaryota; kingdom Viridiplantae; phylum Streptophyta; class Pinopsida; order Cupressales; family Taxaceae; genus Torreya; species Torreya grandis. The sequence goes on along the minus strand of JARHVA010000640.1, from coordinate 1,872,816 downwards.
AAGGAACCTTATCTTTCCAATTTATAGAAAATCATTAATGCCTTCACCTCTTATGAAAAGGAAAATTTTGATAATATTTATGATGCATGTTTGAAAAGATGAGAATTTCTCCCAATGGCATTAAAAATAAGGGAAGTAACATCCCCTTCAATTTTTATCTAGAGTCTAGAAAGGGAAAAAACTTTATGCACAATAATTCCTTAGATCAAAGAAGCTCATAGGTGCATATGGATAAGAAAGTGGATAAGGCCACCTCTACTTCTCACCCCGATATCTCCTTGGCAAAATAGAGAACATCAAGATCCCACTCAATTTAAGGAATGGAAGAGAAAAGTAGAAGTAGGAGTAGGGTATAGTACCTCTGAATCAAAGCATTGGAATATTTAGTTCCAACCATTTGATCTAAGCAATCAAATGGAATGCAGAGTATACAATCCTGAATTTGAAGAGTAAAGTTTGTAAAGGGACTTACAAACAAGTAAGTATGGGGGAAATGATGAGGCCAAGATATGCTTGTTAAATGTACAATAAATGACATCATCTTACTCTCTCTTTCTATTAAGTTTGACTACATTTTGTGATTTTTATGTGATTTTATATGAGTTAGGATGTAATTGTCCATATTTTATTGATTTTGATTCTAACATTTAAAAGCTCTGTAATTTCTAACAAAGTGTTTTGGAAAATTTAAGTTTTGTAATAAAATAGGTCATCATTAGGCTGAAGAACAAATATGAATTGGATTGCATGTTTTTAGAAACATTGGAATCAATACATCTTAGTTTCAAAACTCCACCACATTATTACAAGTTCTATCACTTAGTTTTAGAACTTTCAAACTTAGTTCTAAAACTTTCAGATTTAGTTCTAAAATTTTCAAAATTAGTTCTGGAACTTTTGGACTTAGTTCTGGAACTCTATATTTAGTTCCAAAATTATCAGAATTAGTTCTGGAACTGATAAAGATCTATTCCAAATGGTCAACGATCTGTCAAATCAATGATCCTATTAATTAGGAGTAAACTTCCAATTTCCATACTTGTAGATCCAAAACACTTATCACACAGTTTTACATCCAGCCACATTTTAATTTAGCATCTATTATGGGCACAATTTAGTTCCATCATATTTGTGAAATAGTTATGGCCATCAATGCACCACAAGATAAAGAATATATATACAGACCTAGAAGAATATAGGAATAATGGTAATAATTGAAGAATAGAGGATTAAGGATAGATATAGATTGATCTATACAGATCTAGTAAATTTTTGTAATGCAGAACATTTTATCAATAAAATAGTCATTTCTATTTTGAGAGAGAATTAAGTTGTTCAATCTTGTTTCTAGGTAGAGCAAGGGCCCACTCCTCCAAGAACTAGCTGTTAAGGTGTGGAGCCTAAAAGCTTCACCAAAGGAGCACATTACCAAAGTTGCAAGTTTACATAGTCACCGACATCGATTAGGAGCGATCGACGTCAGTCAGGCGCAGTTCAGGAGATGCCAACATCGGTAGGGGATCGGCTGATGTCGGTCACAGGCAAGCAGGTAGGAACTGACATCGGTTACCTATGCATCTAAAAACCTATTTTTGAGGACAGAACTGAGTGTTTGCATGATGAGATTAAGTCATAGTCTTAAGTCTACATCTCTATTATTAGTCAGACTGTTTTAGAGCCCTTGTTTAAGTGGCATAACTATTGGTTGTAAATGCATGCTCAAGTTTCCTAATTCTATATGTAGGATTAGATCTTCTTAGCTTAGTGTATGTGAATGTTGAAGAATAGTACAAAATTATATAGGTGAATCATTCTAGGTTGTTGGAGTTGATTGTACTTGAGAGAGAGAGCTCTTGAGGGAAAGAGATCTAGAGAGAGATCTATACATCTAAGAGAGGTGTGGAAGAAAGAAGTTTCTTCAATTGTATTCCTTTTGTAAAGAGTTTAATACAAGTTTTCAGGGTGGTTTCTTGTATCTCTTGTTCTTTGCTATTTATCATTCTAGTTACTTATCTATCTGATTTAATTTCACAGTTTATTGCTTTCATAAGTGTAATCAAATTGTTGGTTGATCTCCAATAAGTGGTATCAGAGCCTTGGTTGTAGGTTTAGAGCTTGATATCCAATAAGTGGTATTAGAGCTCAGGTTCACTAACAGGTGGTTCAGATCTGTGTAGTGTGTATTGATTACAGGTTACTCATAGGGGTTTCTATAGGGATTTCTGATTTAGTGGGAGAAGCAATGGCAGAAGGAAGTAAACTGAGAATGGAGAAGTTTAATGGCAAAAATTATCAACATTGGAGAATGCAGATAGAGGATTATCTATATCAAAAAGATCTATACTTACCATTAGGTGGGATTGCTAAGAAGCCCACAGACATGGATGATGAAGAATGGGAAGTTCTTGATAGAAAGGCTCTGGGGTCTATAAGACTGAGTCTAGCATCTACTGTGATATCTAATTTATCACAGGCAAAGTCTACGATAGAGTTAATGACTACTTTAGCAAATTTGTATGAAAAACCCTCAGCTTCTAATAAGGTATATCTTATGAAGTAGTTATTTAATTTGTGTATGCAGGAAGGTTGATCTGTATCTAATCACCTAAATGATTTCCATGGAATTGTAAATCAATTAAGTTCAGTCAAAATTGTATTTGATGATGAAATTAAAGCTCTTTTAATATTATGTTCTTTGTCTGAAAGCTGGCATAGCTTAGTAATGGCAGTTAGTAATACTGCATCTGCATCAAATATTTTAAAAGTAGAGGATGTTGTTAGTGTTATCTTGAATGAGGAAATTTACAGGAAAAACACAGAGGAAACATCAGGGAATGCTTTAAGTTTTGAGAGCAGGGGAAGGCAAAAAGAGAAGAGCAAGAAAGGGAGATCAAGATCTAAGTCAAAGGTGAGAGGTAGATCCAAATCCAAAAATGGCAGGAAGCCACAATGCTGGAATTGTGGAAAGATGGAGCACATAAGCAGAGATTGCTGGTCAAAGCCTAAGGAGGACAATCAGCACGAAGGAAAAGAAGAAGCAAAGGTTGCAGGTATTGCACAAGATGCTTTAATATTCTCTTTGCATAATAATATAGAATCTTGGGTGTTAGATTCTAGTGCATCTTTTCATGCTACCCCTAATAAAGAATATTTTAGTGACTATATCCATGGAGATTTTGGAATAGTGTATTTAGGGGATGATGAGCCTTGTAAAATTATTGGCAAAGGTAAAGTGCAGCTGAAAATGCAAAATGGCAATACATGGGTGTTGAGAGATGTTATGCATGTTCCTAGCTTGAAGAGGAATTTGATTTTTGTAGGAAAGTTAGGGGATGAGGGTTGTACAGTAACTCTCCCAGCTGAATCTTGGAAGGTGACCAAGGGTGCACTTGTAATGGCCAGAGGTAAGAGAGTAGGTACTCTATATTTATATAATTGTGTTACTAACAATTCTCCTTCTGTATTATCTACTTCAGATGTTGATGCAAAATTGTGGCACTCAAGGCTTGGCCACATGAGTGAGAAGGGAATGTCAATTCTTAAGTCCAAAGGTAAGCTTTCAGATTTGAAAAGCATAGATCTAGATTTTTGTGAGAACTTTGTTTTTGGGAAACAGAAGAGAGTTAGTTTTCTCAAGACTGGGTCAACAAAGAAGAAGCATAATTTATAGCTTGTTCACACAGACGTGTGGGGACCAGCTCAGGTTGTTTTTATTGGAGGATACAGTACTATGTTTCATTCATAGATGATGCTACAAGAAAGGTATGTATCTATTATATTAAGAAGAAATCTGATGTATTTGACACTTTTAAGATTTGGAAAGCTATGGTTGAGAATGAAACAGGCAGAAGATTGATGTGCCTGAGATCTGATAATGGTGATGAGCTATGCAGCTATAAGTTCAACTGGTATTTTTATATGCATGGAATCCATAGGCAAAGGACGGTTCCAAGGACACCTCAGCAGAATGGAATTGCTGAAAGGATGAACAGAACAATCATGGAGCATGCAAGGTGTATGAGATTGCATGCTAGTTTGCCCTTAGAGTTTTGGGCAGAAGCTGTTGACACTGTAGTGTACCTGATTAACAGAAGACCCTCTATAGCTCTAGATGGTGGAATTCCAGAAGAGGCATGGATAGGTAAAAAGGTAGATCACTCATTTCTAAAAGTTTTTGGTTGTGAAGCCTTTGTGCACATTGATAAGGAAAATAGAAAGAAGTTGGATGCTAAGTCTATGAGGTGCACATTTATTGGCTATGGCTCAGATGATTTTGGTTTCAAATTTTTGAATCTAAGAACTAACAAGATAATTAGGAGGTGTGATGTTGTTTTTAATGAAAAAGTGATGTATAGTGATTAGCTAAAGAAGTTGAATCAATCTAGGCAGAGCAATGGAGAATTGGATGAGGTGATGGTCCAAAATGAGCTCGCGAGAAAAAGAAATAATCACTTACAAGAAAACACAGAGACCGACGTCGGCAGGGTAGAAATCGACGTCGGTAGAATAGAAACTGATGTCGGTCATACAGAGACCGACGTCGATAGGACAGGCACCGACATCAGTCAGGAAGAACTGATGTCGGCTAGTTACAGGCCTGGAAGTGATTGAGGTTGGTCACTGTTAGAGAATTTGGGTGGACAGCGTGTTGTGAATGAGTCCCAGATGCCCATCAGGAGGTCAGAAAGGGTAAGTAAGCCTCCAATTTGATATTCTCCTTCATTATTCTATTTATTTCTAACTGATGGTGGAGAACCAGAGAGTTTTCAAGAAGCAATACAGGTGGATTCCAAGAGTCAGTGGGAGCGTGGCATGGTTGAGGAGATGGAGTCCTTGAAAGAGAACCAAACATGGGATTTGGTTGAATTGTCAGCAGATAAGAGGACACTAAAGAACAGATGGACCTACAGGTTGAAGGAAGGTGAGAATGGACAGATGAGATATAAGGCTAGATTGGTAGTGAAAGGATTTGTACAAAAGCCAGGTATTGATTTTGGTGAGATTTTTTTTCCTGTTGTTAAAATGACTTCTATACAGGTTGTATTGTCTTTAGTTGCTATTGAGGATTTGCATCTTGAGCAGCTTGATGTTAAGATAGCGTTTCTTCATGGATATTTGGATGAGGAAATATATATGGAACAACCGGAAGGATTTGAGGTCAAAGGTAAGGAGAAGCTAGTGTGTAGATTGAAGAAAAGCTTGTATGGCCTCAAGTAAGCTCCTAGACAATTATATCTGAGATTTGATAGGTTTATGACTGAGCATGGCTACAATAGGTGTCAATCTAACCATTGTGTATATTTTAAGAGATTGGATAATGGTAGATATATTATTCTATTATTTTATGTAGATGATATGCTGGTTGCAGGATCACACATGCAGGATATCTCTGAGCTTAAGGTGAAATTAGCTCAAACATTTGCCATGAAGGATTTGGGAGTAGCAAAGAAAATCCTTGGCATGAGCATTAAGAGAGATATGAAAAATCACAGGTTGATTTTGTCTCAAGAGGATTATGTGAACAAGGTGTTGAAACGATTCAATATGCAGGATGCAAAACCGGTAAGCACACCTTTGGCTAGACATTTTAAGTTGAGTAAAGAACAATGTCATAATTCACATGATGAGGTAGATTACATGAGTAGAGTTCCACATTCTTCTGCAGTAGGGAGTTTAATGTATGCAATGGTTTGTACTAGACCAGATATTGCCCAAGCAATGGGAGTTGTACGTAAGTATATGGCCAATCCAGGAAAGGAACACTGAAAAGCAGTTTAGTGGATCCTTAGATATCTGAGAGGAACCAGCAGTAGGCATTTGTGCTATGGAGGTTCAGATATTTCTCTACATGGTTATGTAGATTCAGATATGGCAGGTGATTTGGATGGCAAGAGGAGCACCACAGGATATGTTTTCACTGTAGGTGGAACGGCGATTAGCTGGATATCAAAGTTGCAGAAGGTTGTTGCCTTGTCAACTACAGAAGCAGAGTATATTTCAGCCACAGAGGCTAGCAAAGAGATGATATGGATGACATGATTCATGGAAGAACTTGGAAAGGAGCAAGAGAGTTACAGATTGTATAGTGACAGTCAGAGTGCAATTCATTTGGCTAAGAATTCAGCCTTTCACTCAAGAACCAAGCACATACAGCTAAGGTACCACTTCATAAGATAGGTATTGGAAGATGGTGAGTTGAAGCTGGAGAAGATCCATATAGATAAGAATCCTGCTAATATGTTAACCAAGCCAGTTACAAAAGAGAAGTTGAATCTTCATTCAACTTCTGTTGGTCTATATGATTGAGTTAAAGATGGAAGAGCTAGAAGATGTTGCTGTACAGGTATTGGTGCAGTTGTTTATCTCCAAGTGGGAGATTGTTAAGGTGTGGAGCCTAAAAGCTTCACCAAAGGAGTGCATTACCAAAGTTGCAGGTTTACACAGTCATCAGCATCGGTCAGGAGTGACCGACGTCGGTCAGGTGTAGTTCAGGGGATGCTGGCATCGGTAGGGGATCGGCCGACATCGATCACAGGCAAGCAGGCAGGAATTGACGTCAATTACCTATGCATCCAAAAACCTATTTCCGAGGATAGAACCAAGTGTTTGCATGATGAGATTAAGTCATAGTCTTAAGTCTGTGTCTCTATTATTAGTAAGACTGTTTTAGAGCCCTTGTTTAAGTGGCATAACTATTGGTTGTAAATGCATGCTCAATTCTCCTAATTCTATATGTAGGATTAGATCTTCTTAGCTTAGTGTATGTGAATGTTGAAGAATAGTACAGAATTGTATAGGTGAATCATTCCAGGTTGTTGGAGTTGATTGTACTTGAGAGAGAGAGAGCTCTTGAGGGAAAGAGATCTAGAGAGAGATCTATACATCTAAGAGAGGTGTGGAAGAAAGAAGTTTCTTCAATTGTATTCCTTCTATAAAGAGTTTAATACAAGTTTTCAGGGTGGTTTCTTGTATCTCTTGTTCTTTGCTATTTATCATTCTAGGTACTTATCTATCTAATTTAATTCTGTGGTTTATTGCTTTCATAAGTGTAATCAAATTGTTGGTTGATCCCCAACACTAGGATCTTCATTTTTATTGGTATTTATATTTTATTTTCAAAATAAAATAGGTAGATTTGTTAAATTTATAAATACTTTCAATTCCTTAAGTTAAAATTTGTTGTAGATTTGTCCCTGCAGGTGTTCTAGATTAAGTTCTCATTTCTTTGCAATCATTTTCCAAGCATTCTAAATTGTGTCATTAATTCTATAAATTTTGTTTATTTCATTCTAAAAAAGTGTGTTTATTTATAGAAAATTCATTTTTGCAAAGTGTATTTATTTCTAACAAATTCATTTCTGCAAAGTGTGTTTATTTCCAGTAATTCATTTCTGTAATGTGTGTTTACTTCCAGCAAATTCTCATAGTTTGATTCCAATAAGGTTTTAACCAAGAAGTCCTTAAGACATTAGAGATCCCCCAAAACAAAACAAAATACAAATACCTACAATCAATTACTAAATCTCTAAGATTATTCTTGGTGCATATAGCTTTAGACACACCCTTGGTTGAATATGACATCAATACAGAGTTGATTAAATGAAGGGAATAATGACATCCATCAATTACTCCATAGTCTGATCTACTAACCCAAAGAAAGTATAGAGAAATGTGATATAACCTCAAAGAGAGATAAGCAAGCCACAAGTCAGATATTCATATCTCGATAAGTTAGGGGTGTAACATGACCTTCCTCTTTGAACTAATGTTTTCCTTAACATTGAACAACTCTATATGTTATTGCATAAAATATTCACCCTCCCAAATTGTATCTTCACTATTCATGTTCTTTCACTTGATTAGATATTCTTTAATATCTCTGTTTCTCAACCTCTTTGTACATGTTTATAGGATCTTCTCTGGTTCCAAAATGACTCACCTTTCTTCATTTAGTTCTGGTAGCTTTGTTTAGGCTAAAAAATTGTATCTAATGACCTTCAATTAAGAAACATGAAATATTTGGTGTATGCAAGATAAATGAGGCAACTCCAGCTTGTAATACAAACTTTCAATTTATTGTAGAACCTTGTAAGGGCCATAATATTTAGGAGCAAGTTTGTTGCCCTTTTTTTGTTATTTCAAGGAAATTTGCTTATAAGGATACAAACATATAAATACCTAATCACTGACATCAAAATGTTAGTCACTACGGTGTTGATTTTTTTATTGCTTCATCTTATTTTGTGTCAATGTCAAATTCTCTCTCAAACTAGTCAAAACCTCTTGTTGATGTTGAATGTGCTCCTCCACATATTGAACATTAGTTTTCACCCTTAAGGAAGAAGTGATGGAAGGTGGATGGTAAAAATATAGTGATATAAATGGGGACATTTTAGAAGAAGTATGGAAATATGTGTTATACCACCATTCTACAAGTAGTAGCCATTTAACCCAATGTTCTTGATTATCTAATATAAAATAATGAAGATACCCCTCTAAACATTTGTTGACCACTTTTGCTTATCCATCATGATGGGGGTGTTAAGATGAGACATGAGCTAGTTGAGTATCCAAACAAGAAAATAGTTTAGTCTAAAAATTACTACTGAAAATAGGATCATGATCACTTACAATTATTTTTGGGGGTTCCATGGAATTTTAGAATTGCCTCCAGATAAATAGACACTATTGTACTTATTTTAAATGGGTGTGAGAGGGCACAAAAATGGGAATATTTTGTAATCCTATCCATAATTACCAAGATAACATTATTACCTTAAGAATAAGGCAAACATTTGATTAAATCCATGAAAACTTCCTCCCACCTTTGACTAGTAATTGCTAAAGGTTATAACATAGTTGGGGTCTTAACTGTCTCACATTTGTTCTATTGGAATATTAAGAATTCTACCAAAAAAATCCATACATATCCCTTTAGTCCTTCTCAAAATACTTCTCACTTGATTATGTGATAATTTTTCAATAACCCAGAGTGTCCCCCAATTGGAGATGCATGTAACTCTACAAGAATCTTATGCTTCAACTTTGAATCTTTGCATAAGTATAACCTATTATTATACCATAGGGCATTATCTTTCCATTTAAATTTTTTAGAGGATATACAACCTTGTTGTATATTCTGAGTCAGAGCCTGTGTATCCTTGTCCTTCCCTTACTCTAACCTAGTTTCATCTATCCAATCTACCTGCAACATGGACATTGTACAAAGTAATGCTTCAATGGATGTATCCTACCTAGATAGTGCATTTGCTACTACTTTATCTATACCCTTCTTGTATATGATTTCAAAATCATAACCCAACATTTTTTTTACCACTCTTGGTGTTTCTTAGATGATAATCTTTACTCCAAAAAGTATATGAGACTATCATGATCCATTTTCACCTTAAAATGTATACCCATTAGATAAGGCCTTCATTATTTTACTACATGAAGAATAACCATCATTTCTTTCTCATAGATATGTTTTTAGATATTATTACATTTGAATTGGTCACTCTTAAATGAAAGGGGTCTTTGTTTTTGTATTATTACTACTCCTAACCTTGATCTAAAAGTATCACATTCAATAATGAACATCTTTGATAAGTATAGAGTAACCAAAATTGGGGTGGTGCACATAGCTACTTTCAGTTGCTCAAATGCCTTAGTGGTTGCATCATTACATTGGAAGGCATATTTATTTAATAATGCAGTGAGTGGAGCTACTATGCTACCATAACCTTTCATAAATCTTCAGTAGTAACCTGTTAGTCCTAAGAACCCTCAAAGGTTTTTGAGATTTTTTGGAATTGGACAATCGACCATTGCTTAGATCTTATAAGGATCAACTTTGACACCTTCATGGGATACAATGAGACCTAGGTACTTTACTTTCTTTACTCCAAAATCACATTTGGATGACTTCGCATAAAGCTAATGTTGTTCTAAAACTATCAAAACTTGTTTCACATGTTGCAAGTGTTCTTCCCATATTTTATTATAAATCAATATGTCGTCAAAGAAAACTAGCACAAACTTCTTTAAAAAAATCCTAGAAAAAATGTTTAACAATATCTGAAAATTAGATGATGCATTTGTAAGACCAAAGGGCATTATCTCAAACTCATAATGGCCCTCATGAGTTTTAAAAACAATATTATGAACATCTTCATCCCTGATTCTAATTTGATGGTACCCTAAATGAAGATCCAATTTCATGAAATAAACAACACCATGCAACTCATTAAGTAAATCATCAATTACTAGAATAGGAAAGTTATCTTTGATGGTGTACTTATTGAGTTCCTTGTAATCTAGGCATATCTACCATGTGTCATCTTTCTTATGCAGCATGACCACTGGCAATCAATATACAATCCGGCTATGTCTGATGATCCCTACCTCCAGCATCTAATGGACAATATTTATGATTTCACTATTTTGCATATATTAATATCTATATGGTCTAATATTTGGTGGTTGACTCCCTAGAATTAGTTGAATGGCATGATCATGTTCTATTTTTGGTGGTAGTCCTTTTCATATGGCCTTAAAAATAGATGTTGGTGGTCATCAAGAATCATCTACATATTAGGATTTGGAGATGACATTATGGGTTGAAATTATATGGAACATAATCATGCTATTAGCATTTTTTGTCATCTGATGTGAACTAACCAATTATGGATATTTTGATCATAATCCCTATAATTCAATTTTTATACCTTCAGAATGAAAGCAAATGAATATTCTTGGAAGTTCATATCAATTTTATCCAAGGTTGTGAGCCATTAGACTCCCAAAACAATATATGCACTACCCATGGAAATAACAAACATAGGATAATATAGATTGTACTCACCCACAACAAGCTTACTACTATGGCGACTATGCCACCATCTGTAATAATGACCTAAATTTTTGGTGTTAGGTAAATGAAAAATTCAATGAAGTAGACAACTTACGGTTGATGAAATTATGTGTGATCCCTAGTTCAATCAACACTTTCACCTTCTATTTCTTGAGGAAACCCACCACCTTAAGATTTTGAGGAGTGATAATACCCAAAAGTGCATGACAAGAGATTGTAGGTTTACCTCTTCTATCTCTTCCTCATCATAATTGGAGGAATCATCCTCTCCATCATCTTCATTGGATCCTTCGATGTAGAATAACTTCTTCTTAGCACATCTATGTCCTTTTCCCCACTTGTCATAGTCGAAACATAATCCTTTTACACATTTCTCTTCATTTTTTAATGGGGTCAATTTGGTAGGTGGAGGAAATGATGATGTTGATATGATATGATCTTTAAAGTTAGTGAATGGTTGATTCTTGTTGTCTATGAATTTTTACTCAGCCTAGTGTGCCATGATAATATAATAATAAACCTTAAGTGGATTAAACATGCATACCTCATGTTGAATGTGGTCCTTGAGGCCTCCCAAAAATAGGTCATTCAGGTTCTCATTAGAAATTATCTACATACATAAAGATAGGTTCTAAAAACTATAAATATAATTTTTGACTGAATCAGTTTGTCACAATTTTTCCAATTGGCTGAAGCAATTCTCTATCACACTATTGCTATAGTTTAATTGTAGCTCCTCTCTAAAAACTAGCCAGGTGGCACTGAGAGTCATCTTTTTCTTTTGAGAACATAACCATCGATACTAAATTAATTATTTAGGTTCTAGACAAGGATGCCATGGTATCCTTTTATTCACATGGAATTTGATTCAAATCAAAAAAATCTCCATTTGGTTGATCCAATTTAGTGGATCTTTTCCAATAAATTTATGCATATCTACATTTGGTAACAGGTTCCATTATGGTAAGGTACTTGGATTTGGATTAGGCTAGTTAGGAGATCCACCTTGGTGGGGTTGTGTAATAGTCATATCTGGCTGATTTGATTGATTATTATGTAAATCCATCATGATATTTACCAAACTAGATTGTACAAATTTCATATCAGATTATATGCCTTGTATCTCACTTTGAATGCATTACACATTATAGTCAAGTTGAATCACTTTGTGATCTATCTTAGAGAAACCTTGTATAAAGGATCTAATAACTCCCCCTTATGACTCCATATATTCATTTTGAGGATTTTTACCTAGGGTTTTATCACCCTTTCCTTGGCCCTTAGTTTGTGGTCCTACCATAAAAGGGCTTGCCAATGTCAACCCTGATTGGCATTTTTGACCTAACCTTGACCAAGATATTTTTACTTGTAAATAACTCTAATATATTAATCATACACATAATATGGAGTAACCATGGCCTAGTTAGAGTATATATACGAGGTTGTGGGTAGTTTTTTATCATCATATTTGAGTATTCATTTCTTATTGCAAGCATTTGTGAGATTGCGCCCTCAAAGTGGCTTATATATTATTTATATTTTCTACTACATTTCTATATCATTATGATATAATTATGTTATTTTACTTATTTGGTAAATTAATATCATTACAAGTGGTATTAGAGCATCGATTTGGGCTATAATCAGGTAAAAAACCCTAGATCTTGTAATTCAACTATATCTCACAAGTAGTTTCAAATTTATCTAAAATTGTTTTATTGGAGGTGAAAAATCATTCAAGGAAGCTTCCATTAAAATTTTACATCAATTGGATCTATTTTGAAAAGGTTATCACCAATTTAGGGTTTTTCATAAATTCAATCTATAGTGCACAATTCAAAGAATTTTTTAGACTTGTTTACATTTTTGGAAATATTAGAAAAATATATCAGGGGTATGTTCTTTTTAGTTTCTGAATTACTCAAATAAATCAGAATTACATAACCATTGAGCATGAATAAATTTTAACGGTATACATGCTATAGAAGTTACATAAATACCTTCTTTAAATGTTATATTTGTTATTCATTGACCACAAATCACTAAAGTATTTGGTGAACAAGTTAGTTCTACATATTTGGTGAACAAGTTACTTCTACATGGGAGAATATGCAAATGGATCATATTGTTCCATGAATTCTAATTCTTAGTGGTGGTCAAATGAATAAAATAAAACTTCATATAGGACCACTTATGTTGGATCAACTTGGGAGAAGAGGCACAAAACATAGAATACATGACACATAATGCCTAGTTATAAAACAATCAACATGTTCCCAAGGATTTAACTGACAATACAACATTATTCACTTTAGGTGTCACCCCTAGTGATTGAAATTTAAATTAAAATAAATAATTTTTGGTTCATGTTACCCCCTACTATATTATTAGAGGATAATTGTATAATATGGGGTGTGATGAAGTATTGTGCAGGTGTGTTATGGAGCATGAGCATGCAAAGGTATTGTGCAAATTACATGATGTAATATTTGGTGTAAATTATGTGGGAGAGGCCACAATACGAAAAATATTATTTTTTGGCCTCTGGTGGCCAACTTTATCTGAATATGCAAACAAATGTGACATTTACCAACATGTGGGAAATTCAAGTATAAGGGATGAGATGCCATTGATTCTCATTATTGTACAATATGCCTTTGAGAAGTGGTAAATAGACTTTGTTAGGCCTATCTCACCATCTGTGCATAAAATTAGAATGAATTACATAATTGCTTCCATATACTACCTTATTATATATATGGAAGCAATATTAACAAAAAATTACACAATTACCATAGCAAAAAGTTTTCTTTGGGAGAAATTTATAACTAGGTACAAGTAACCCTTAATTTTCACTAGTTTTCAAAGTAAACACTTTTTGAATTAAATAGATTGTCTTATTCTTGGATTTCTTTTGGTCATGCACCATGAAACCACCTCATACTACCCATAATTCAATATAAATTTTGATTCCTTCAAAAAATTATTGGGTACAACCTTAACCAAAAAATTTAGTGCAGGGTGCAAAGATTGGGACGAACAAGTTTCTGACATGATATGGGATTATATGACTACATATAAATAATTGAATAATTATAATCCATTTCAATTGGTGTTTGGAATTAAAATTTACCTTTTATTATAGTTCATAGTGCCTTATTTTTGAATTGTGCATTCTTGGAGACTAGATGTTAAGGATTCACTAGACATGTGATTTGAAGATCTCATGAAGCTTGATGAGATGTGCCTGATCACTAAATGGAGTCAAGGAATTGATAAATAAAGGTAGAATACATGGAAAAATAATCATAATAAGGGGAAATTATTTACAAGGATGCCCATCTATTTTTATATGATTCCAAGTATGATAAACATCCATAGAAGCTCCATATTTGCTAGATGGGTCTCTACATCATTCATGACATTCTTGAAACTTGTGATGAAAATTATGCATCTTATATGGTCAAATGTCCTATAAATTTCTTTAGGAATAGATTCAATTAATTCCATGTGTAATCCATTTTATCTACTAAAAATAAGGAATATTTGATATTGTAATCCCCTCTCATGATATTTTTTTTAGTTGTAATTGTGTTTCTTAAAAATAAGTGCAAATATTTTCTTACACATGTAGGATAGTAATAAAGAAAATAACCCTCTAATTCCAGCCTAGTGAGTTAATCTAGGGTTTTATTTTATATCCTTATTCCAAATTCCTAAGTGACTCTAAGAAGTGGTTTTTTCACCATAATTATATTAAGAAGCTTTGTTTCTCTTTAGTGTTAATACGAGGCTATAGTTTGATCAAGTAAATTTTTTTGCTAGTATTTTTCATGCATATAACATAGGCTCCACACAACATGTACACATCATTATCTTCATCTATAAAAAATTTTAAAAATATTTTAGAGGTTTCAATCACACATTTATATGAAAACAAGGTCAAATGGAAGCCTAGAAAAACAAGAGAACATAGGACAGGGTAATGGCATTGATGCATTGGAGGAACATGCACATATTTAGTGTTGATTAGGATAGAAGTAAAAGTATTAGAGAGGAATATTATTGAATGTTCATTAAAAATTGACCAAGTATTCATATACATGAGGTCTACAAGGCACAAAGGAATGAAAAATAGGGATATATGTTGTGCTAGAAACACAAGAAAGAAGTAAGGTGTAAGTTGCACATAAATGAAATCACATAGGGATGACATCACCAAAAATCATTAAAATGTAAGGAATTTACAATTAAAAAAATATTATAATAATACAACACATCATTAAGGTAATTTAAATGTCAATAAGCACTATAAATTGACCAAGTCATTTTCACTAGTTATCACTTTTGCAAAGATTTGAGAACCGAAAAACACAAAGAAAACTAAGATCACTAAAGAAAATTTACATATAATTTTCAAAAATTAAAGTAACTTTAGGATAAAAAATTAATCTATAAAGGATTTTATAGTGAGTAAAATTAAAATTTGAGTGGAGGAAGCAAAGAAAATAAAAACTAATACAAGTTTAGGGTTCAAGAGGGGGCAACCACCATTAAGGATTAAAAAATATTAGACTCAAATTCAAACTTAGGGGTTTCAATAAGATTAATATCCTAGATATGTGCCAAATAAAATTTATACCCACAACATCACCAAAATGGAATTTAACCCCTACAACATCAAGTAGAAGGAAGTGCACGTAGTTTTCAACATTGAATGTGGAAATTCAGTCATTATCCAAAGGATACTACAAAATAATTAAATGTATGTATGAATAGGTGACAATGAAATTTGCATAAAATGAATTTCCCTAGTCTTGTTTGCATGGATAATATTGGGTATCAAATGTGGATGAATGTAATATATAATATTACAACCACCAGGTGTCAATAAATGAATCAAATTTTGATTAAATATTGTATAGTGGAGATAAAAAGGGGAACACACATGGGATGATGACATATGATAATTGTGTTAGATAAAATTATGATATTCTATTTATTTTAACTACCATTATTTGGCAATCTAGAGATGTAGGTTTGGTTCCTTCTCTCTTACAATCGTGAAGACAAATTCTAATTTACAGGGCATTCCATGAAATCATTCCCCAAGAACATAAATAAGTTTATAGATATACCTTTCTTAGGTAGGGACGTAAAATTTATGCTGTCTAATAACAAGGATATAAAAAAATGACCAATTTATTGAAGTATAATAAGGATAAGTACACATTCCCAATTGATAACCTTCATGATTGGGTCCCTAAGGTAATCACACATTTGGTAAACACAAATTTGAGTGGGACTAGTAGATGGGATAGTATAAGTAATAAATATATATATCACACACTTGATGGGTGAAAAAAATGGTACAATTCAATATTTTTAAATTCATTTATGATGATATTATTGAGAGCATATAAAGAGCCCTAAAAAAATTTAAAGTTTAAAGTTGGGTGAAATTTTATTTTTCTAGTGTTAGATGAAATTAATGTTTTGGATGGTTATTATGATCAAATATGGTTCCAAACATTGTGTGACAAATTTCTCACCAAAATATATAATAACCACCTATGTGATGGTTTTTATCATAAGTATTATAAAATAAAAATGGATGGGTGGTTGATAATATGATCATAGATTTTGGTAATGAGTGGCGCATACCAAGATAGTTTGTAAAAACATATGGGGACCATGTCTAATTTTGTATAATAAGGCACCACTCCCTTTCCAAAATAAACTTAGATTAAAAAACATGTCTAAATGGCTCAGGTTGGTATATGGATTTTTAGTGCACTAATTTGAAAGCATAATAAAAAGGATACATACCATGTAATGAAAATGTGAACACCATCTAAATTTATGGATATATCTTAGTCCTTAAGGCACTACTAAAATATCAAGGGAGGTTACCTCTAAGTAATGAGAGTAAGTTACGTGACATATCAATCATAATTGAACCTAAATTAGTTGAAATAATGGGCAAGTACATGTGAAATATTGTATATGTATTAAAGCCATGGAATAAGAAAGGTGGGCACCAAGCCTAATAAGAAAATGAGAAATAATAGGAAAAAGTGAACCGGTCATCGACAAAGGGGCAAACATGGGAACCCCCTTTATTACAAATAAATAAAACATTTCACACCTACACAGTATAAAAATAGAGACTCATTCAATAGGATGATGGGAAATTATAAGGAAATAGACGTGTAGTAAACTAGGTGGAGTTGGCACCCAAAACCTAAGACTCAAAGTGCATAATAATAAAGGATGAAGAGGAAAAAAAATTACACATTAAGAGATGGCTAGTTGCACCTTAACCAAGTCTCCTAAGAATAATCCTACTCTAAAATCCATGCAACCACCACTTAAACCTTCCCCTCCATCTCACCTTGGAATCCCACACTAGCTTCATTTCCACAAAAATAACCCACCCTAACTCCATATCCTCCAAGGAAACCCACTCCACCATATCAACCATGACTTCTCCACAAAAATATGTCATTCCTCCATAACCTTAGTAGCATACTCCACCATGAAAAAAATTAGAAACAACCAATTTTAGTGCTACACAATCACCAAAGATAAATGTCCCAAAATAACCTAATGCCCAGTATACAATGTGCAATCAACTAGATGTTTCCACACATGACTACAATAGGAATATGATTTTGAAGGGCATTATAAGTAAATAATTTACTAGAAGATGACCCCATTGGCATGGAATTGATCACATAAAAATATGATTAGGATTGAATTTTGAATAAATGACCACATTGGAAGTGGAGTTTAGGTTTGATGAGTTGGAAGTTGAGGACCTAAGAGAATAATAAGGGGAGAAGGAGAATGATGATGGAGAAAAAAGTATAAGTGGAAGGAGAAGAAGATAGATAAAAGGTGGATTATGAATGGGAGAAGAGTGAAAATGAATATGAGAAAAAGGAGAAGGAAATGAAAAAATAAAAAGTGCATGAATAAAAATATCAATAAGTGATTGAGATCAAGACAATAGATGACAAGTGACTTGAGGATGGTGCGAGTAAATCTATAAATTCAATCAATCCACAACATGCACCTTTGACATAAGACTCAATGAAATATGAGTTAATATATCAAGATAGTGTAGGAGCAAAAAATATGATAATAAAGAAAAGGGTAAAAAACATAGATGAAAATAATTTATTCTTATGGGACTAATTGTGAGATGAAAGTGGTTTAATCAAATAGTGCACAAACAAAAAAATATCTTTGACATGCATGTATATGAGCCAATATTTTAAGTGCCAATGAACTTCATAAAAAGGGAATAATATGACACCATGGATTATGAGAAATATATATGCACATATACCCCAAAATAATGAATGAAGTTCAATCCTTGTGTGCACTAGTTAGGCTTGCTACCGAAGTATTATAGTGGAATATTTTGAATACATAATTGATAGGAGTAATAAGAAGCATATAAAATAATTTGATAACAAGTGCACTCAAGAAGAGCATAAGTAAAAATAATGTATTTGAATTCCTCAAAATTATTTCAAATAGAACTTAAATTATAACCTATTTTGATGGAAGGAGTCAGCCTAGATGGGGTGAAATAAATTGATAAATTGATCTTATTGGTTGACCTAATTGTTAAAAAGAAAGTAATAAAATTCTAGTGTTGAAGAAGAGTAAATTAAAAAAATATTGAATTTGCATGAATAATTTTATGAATATATGTAGAACTATGAACAATTGTTAATTGACCTCTAGGCAAGGGCAGAATTAATAAAAAATGTGTTCCTAAACTTCATGATCTAAAAATAAATAATCAATTCATGTTTTATAGATGACCAAAAAAAAGGAACTATAGGGGTAAGCCTTCCAAAAAAATTATTTCCAAGAGGAATAAAATTCTTAAGGATACAAACAACCTATTGTCACTTTGAGTTTCACCCTTTGAAGAGGTATTTCAAGTCTCCTCAATCAATTGACACAATGGGAACTCTTTAAGGCTGTGGGTGGACTATGGCTAGAGAAAACCTCCATAGAGGGTTGGATCCATTTATTATACACCTACCATCGCTACACCTACTCAAATTCAAGGAAAAGGGAGAGATAAAGTTGAAAACAATGGAATAAAGGGGTGGTGTACTAGATATTAGTCTCCTCCACTTGCCTATGACTACACTATGATCTAAAATAATACTAAAATCTGATTAAACAACCCAAGAATAACTCTCCTAACATAATTATTTCAATTTTAATGTTATGATCAATACATAATTTGAGAGGGATGGTTGAGAGGTTTGATATAAAACACTCATGAAGGTTTTCCACACTTAACCTTGTAAAACCATTTGACACACTACATATGACCTGAAAGAAGACTACATACTTGCAAAGAGGTGAGAATGAAAATTAAAAATGAGAGGAATTTAAAGATACTATTACTAACATTCATCACACAATCCATCATGAAAACACTAGATGAAATCTTGATAAGGTATAGATTAGTTTGTATTCACTCCAAAGGTAATGAATAAGTGTTAAGTTGAGTAGGGCTTTGCCATACTAACTTGGAGGATCATTTTACAATCTATTTAAGGCAAAATATATATAATAATGAATGAGAGATAAGGGTAAGAGACTAATAATCTCGTGAATTCTACCAAAATCCTATTTTCAATCACAAAACATAAGTATCTTTTCACCAAGCCTACCAAGAAGGTGTCATCTTGTTTCTCAATATACTAAGCCAAGTGCTGATGGAGTTCTCTCTAAGGTGTGGCATAGAGGATCATAATTTCATTAAATTAATCACTCTAAATCTCTTTTAAACTTCCCTTTATTGATTGATGAGTTATAATTTACATCTTTAAGAGAAATCACAACTCCTATCTTGACACATGGTCTACTCACTCCATTTAGCATCTTTTATTCTATTCTTAAATCATTCAATACATATATCCAATTGATTAAGATTTAATATTGATTATTAGGTTTCCTAATTATTTTTATTTATGTATTTTACTTCCATGGACCTTATTTATACTTGATAAATTGCTCTTGATATTGAAGTTTATATTAGGTTTCTTAAAGTTCTACAAGGACATACTCAACTACAACAAAGTCTATATGAGAAACATTTGATAGAACTAGCTTCACAGAATAATTTAGGTTTATCAAAGGTTAAACATATATTTCCAAATTAATAACATCTCTCACTTCCTTTACAAACATATTATGAAGTGGAAACATCTCGATACAAGCTTGAAATAATGGATAGAGGATTGCATTTATCTGTGACAGTTTATATTAATTTGAAGCCAACAAGATGTCTATATGTTGATCTATTAAAATCTAATTATATATATTAAGGTGGAATTTATTTTGAATAGGAGATTAATCTTTGAGTGGCATTATATTTCTATAGGGGTTCTTCAAGATTCTCATCCATTAAATGATCCTAAGAAGTTCTACAAACTTACTTTTCTATGCAAACAAGAACATAGTCTTCACATGGATTGGTTTATATAATTTAAACCTATTATATCACCATGGATACCTATTATAATGTGTTTTTTAATATCATTATACCTTTTTATAATCCTAAAAATCCTCTTTTAATGGTTAAGAAGTTTAAACACAACTAAAAGCATGAAATTAGGCTTGAAAAGTATAATTTTAAACCATTTTCTTATGATTTTACCCCACACATGAAAATTTTATAGGTATAATAGGTGATCATGAGGCTTATATATTTTATTAAGTGTATACCAAACAAATAATATCCATTATGATCACTTAAACAATCATTCTCATTCATCAAGCTCCTTCTAGAGTCTATTGGCAGGTTTAGACTTGTTTATCTTCTTACCAATCATTCATAAAGAAAAATCCATTAATTGATTAAAATTTTATATAAAATTGGATTTAATATTCCCTATCAACATCCAGTAATGTAATTTATTCCAATGCATATGCTTAGTTGACTTTTCATGTAATAAAGTTGACCTTCATAAGCTTTACAAGCCTATAGATGAAGGTTGATGTAGGTGTTTTAAGCAAAATGTATTTATTCATGATTTTTTATGGTTATAAATGTTTATCCTAGTTATAATATATGTTATATAATGTATCTATACCACTATCTAATAATTTAACTTCTTTAAAAGTCTTAAAACTTATTTTAACCCATAGCTGGGGTTTCTTGACAGTTTAGGGATTTTGACCCTAACTATCATCTTTGGATGTTTTTTATTCATCCCAAGGAATATAATAACTATATAAACCTTATTAAATTTCCCTAATACCCTTAATTAACCTTAAAACTTCAATCTCAACTCAAAACCTAATATTTCTCTCCATTTTCTGTGTGTAGGCCTCTAAGTGGGCATTCCAAGCTTAAAACTTATTACAAACCTACTATAAATTTGAAATCCCCTACCTCTTATGACCTTGAATTATTTTGGGATGAAAGGTGGAGTTTTTTTTACCTATATTAATACTTTAAAAAATGATAAAATATACAAAAATTGTCAAGAACCTCTCATTTCAAACTTACAGGCTTGGAAGGGTTCACTTGAGTGTGCATACATCAATTGTCTTCCTTTTCCATTTTTGATCATGAATGATCTTGAATGAGTTTTATGGATTTTTTTAAGGTATTATAATCAATATTTACACCTAAATAATTCATTATGAGTCTTAATTTTGATTGTAAGTATATTACTTCTCTCTTCATACTTGAAACCTTGTCCAAGAACACTAGACCAATGTCGTTCATGACCTGTCACCTACGATATTCCTATAAAATATGATCATGAGTGTTTAATATTTTTTTGGATGATTATCTAAGTTTATTATACACTTTTCATGATTTTTTCAAGCTCTACCTCAGATGGATTGCTCCCCAAACATCAAATTTACTTGCCCACTAGATTGTTCTTCTCTCATGCAAGCGTGTGTGCTTGAACCAATACCATAAATACACTTAGGAGATGAATTAAATCTTGTATTACATATAATGTGATGTTAATGACTAATAAATATTCATACCATGTGCTTTACCCTCTTCATGATCCCAAAAACTCCTCAATAACATCAAACATCTCAAAACTTATACTTTCTCAAAACTATAGAATTATACCTGCACATTTCTCTCCTCTTTGCATTGGATTCCTACTTTTATATGGTTTGGGAGAGTTTATTAGGCCCTAAAATATAAATTATAGTCTTTCAATGAGATCCCAAATTCATTAAATAACATTAAACTAAGGCATTTGGGTTTTAAAAGTTTTTTAGAGGCTACAAACTTCTTAATAATGGTTCATAGAGCTTTGCCCCTTAATCTCAAAACTATTTCCATGGATTTGAAAATAATATGGGTGGTCAACATCCATTAATGTCATTTTTATTTATTCCTCTCCTCCTTCATGAAACAACCACATCAAACTGACTCTTCTTGCCAATGTCTTGATAGAATTTTTGAATGAATTTTGCCCTATTTTAGACCTATGGCTTCTACTTGAGAAAGATGTTGAGATTGAGGAGTATATATAATGTTTTGGAGAATATATATCACTTTTTGCCTTTTTTATCCTATTTTGACATGTTTTGATTCACTATGAAAACCTGCAAAGCTCTCCAAAACATGTTGTTTCTTACCATGAAACTTATCCATTGGGAACAATACCCTACTATAGCTTCATACGAGACATCAAATGGATCTCTACTTAACTATGTTAATTATGATGGTAACGTCCAAGAATATCTTTTATCTCCTTTCCTACCATTATGTTATATTTGGATTTAAAATAATGAACAAAGAGGTTTCAAAAGTGATTTAATGTTAGAAATTGGTGTAGTTACCCTCTTGAAAGGGTGTACAGACATAATGGAGTACAATATGACTTCCATTAAATGCCAAATGACCCAAATTTACCTCTTTGACCTCTATGCATGGTACTAAATCCTCACACTTGATGTTCTCCTCAAGGGAGTTACATTATAACATTGTAACAAGAAAAAGAAGACAACACAAATGAAACCTTAATATCTCCAAAAATACCTTAAACTTTCCAAAGTGATTGAAAATACAATGTTTCTACTTCACAAGTTTTATTTCTAATCCACTATCCATGATGGATCACCATGCTTCTTAGATGATCACCACCTCATTGTCTTCGTCTATGGATCACCTATACCTTGAATTTCATAAACTAACCTTAATCTTTCCAAAGTTACCTTAAACTTTGTTAAACTACATTTAAAAAGACCTAATTTAGACTTATTTTCAAGGGAAATTGATGTGATGGCTAAGTTTTGGATGGTATGGTTTGTATTTTGGACTAGGAGTTTAAAATTTCAACACAACCTAGGAGAGCATATAGAGGATAAGCATAGGTAAATGGAGAAGATATCCAAAACTCTCTAGTGCAAAACTAAGGATGAGGATAACACCCTTAGATAGGCATTGGAGGGAATTTCTAAAAAAATATTGGTGGCCAAATTGAAATCCAAATAACTCCAAGATCAACATTTAGTGCTCAAGGGTTTATCTTAAAAAATGGACATGATAATAGAATTAATGCATGTCATGCTCTTAAGGTGGAGTAGTTATTAAGAAGAGGTTCATAGAGATGGTCGTGAGTTTTTAGCGATATAGGTATCTTTGAAAGGATTGTTTGAGGGTGGGAAACCAAATTAGTTGAAGGTGATGTTGGCCCCAATTTTGGCCTAAGTATATAATTTAATGATTTTTTATGAGACACTCAAATGGAATAAAGGATACACATATTTTGAAGATTTAACACATTTATGGAAGGGGAACAAGACAACAAAAACATATGAATACCTAATTTTACAAATTTTAATTATGTGTAATTAAATTAGAGGTACATGAGGATGAAGTTGTTATATGTACCAAGAAACGTAGGGATGCGTAGAATAAATTATTGACCAAGTCTTGGAATGTGCCAATGATGATAAAATGGTTTACACAGAATAATAAGTGTAGGGAATGGGGAAAAAGTTTCATAGACCACAAATCATAAAAGGATAAGCACAAGACTAGGATAGTAGAGTGAATCTATAGGTAAGGACATCAAGGAAATTATTTTAAGAAATGACTTTTGACCTAATATAGTATAACATGGTGTAGGGATAGGATTTTGCTCAATCAGAGACATTAATTATAAATAAATTAACACTATTATTTTTATAAATTAGTTGTGCATCCTATGAGATGCACATTGATTTTTTGTAACCACAAGGTGTTGGCTTGCATCTATAAAAGACCATATTGTTTGATATAATGGGTTTTTGATACCTTATGTAAGTTATTTTTATTGTATTTTTTATTATTGTTAAAACCTTATGATAAGTTTTTGTTGTTGATTTTTGTCATTTTTATTGTTGTTGACACATTATGATAAGTTATTTTTATTGTCATTTTTATTTTCATTGACATTAGAGATAAGATTTATGTTGTCAAACCATGGAAACTTGTGTTATGTTTTGTTGAATACTTAGTGATTTGGCATCATATATGTAATTTCAATATTAGTGGGAATATAAAAGCTTTAACTGATGATTTGTTATCTTCATGTTATTTTTATTATATGGTGTTTATGCTTAGTTTAGACATGGTTTTATGAATACCATCCATCCAATTTTTAAATTATTTGTGTTTTTATGAGCTTTTGTTAAATGATTAATGTTGTATTCATGCATGTATGAATATAGTGTTGGTTTTCACTTTTACCACATCGAGTGAACAATGTCATTGGTATGACATCTTCGAATAACCAATTTTGGATTAATAATATATTTTATCACCTTGGGTGAGTGTGAAAGACACTTTCATGATATGTGAACAAGGTGAGAATTAAGTGTTTGTGTATGTGAGATTGGTGTAAAATGATTGTGTTGGAAAAAATTTCAAACATTTATCTTCCTATGATTCTTTTTTTTTATGTCTTTTAATGAATAAAAAAATAAAAACAAATTCTTTTTTCCTTTATCTTTGTTTTTAAAATGCTTATGTAGTTTAAAATGCCATGATTATTCACTTATCACTAGAGGTTTCAAATATAAATTAATCATGCACATGATGCTTTTGATATCATTGAGTAGGATGCATGATATAAATATTTTACATATAATAATGGATATATTGTTGTTTAAAAACTTTATCATGTTCATACTTGGGGTGTTTTTAAATAGGGGCATGATTACAATATGGGCATTTTTTAGGTGTGCTTAAATTTTTATATTTCTTATTTTTCATTATCATATTGAGATTTTATTTTGATTATACATATCTTGATCTAGCATATATCTTATGTGCTTCAGTAGTTATTTTTGATTCATTATATGAGTATATTATATTGATTGTAGACTGCATCACATATTTTATGTCTTATGTGTCTCTTTTTTTCTCTAATTATTGTGTTGATACTTGTTGTTTGACATGTCTTTCTTGTTTTCACTATAAGATATTCTATATGAATATTCTGTGGCATTTGTTTGTGATTGATTTCTTTATTTTCTATTACTTTATTTTCTTCATTTATCTACTTTAGGTATCATATATTGGTTACATTATTTTGTGCATTTTCATAATTTATTTGCATATGATGCATTATTGTATGTTTTATGCCATGATCTATATTGGGCACACTATTTTTGCCTACATTTCCATGATTCCTACCATGCATCTATTTGCATATATTATTGTTATGCTTCATTGATTATTTATTTCCATTAAAGACATGATACACCTATCTATCTATATATTCTACATTGATTATATCATGGCACACATTTGCCACATGCATTCATATATCTTATTCATATTGGGGCATATTATTGTTGGTGCTTTCATTGCTACATATTTTCTATATTAGGGAATATTGTAACACTAGGATATATCTCTTGAGCCTCTATTTATTTCCTTTGCTTATATAACTTTTTATTATACATATTAGTGTTGAGATACATATTATCATTAAGCTTTAATGATGACATCTGTATATGACTATATATTCACATGTGTTACAAATTTTCCCTAGTAATTTTTACAACTTAAGATTTTAAATATTTTACACATGGTACACATAATCCTTTCCTATTGAGATGAGTGATATGCAAGTGCATCAGTCAACTCAAAATGGGGCATATGACTAGCTTGTTCCATCTTTGGTTATATGATACAAATTGTTTCAAGGTTATAATAAGTTGTGAGGTTAAGAAAGATTATGAGGCTACATGAAATTTGATTATTCATCTTTTAAGCACCTATTTTTAAACATTCCAAGGTTAGTTAGACCCATTGTTCTAATTATTCATCCCATGGCAAGGTCATTTAGACCCAATTTTCAAATGTTTTGACCCATGTAATGGCTAGTAGGACTCATGATAGTTCAATATTTTTCATAGATGTAAAATGGTTCGCATACCACCATGTGTATTTGTTCTTATTGTTTAATTTAATTTTTAAATAATTTAATCGGTTACATTATTATGGATGTATATAGACATTGATATTATTGAAAATGTTTCTATTTGACTGTAAGTATGTTCTAGATGTTTACATAGGAGCATTGATGATCATTAATGGACCCTCAATGGTAGTGATGAAATTCATGCAAGCACATGGTTTTTTTGTTTTGTATTTTTTTTTTGGATCTAGACTCTAAAATAAGGTAACATATCTCTCTTCATTTTTACTTTCATATCACCTTTATTATTAGTATTAACTTTGAGCATAACTTACAGGTTTTGGCTACAAATTTTTCATTGATCCATCCCAAGTAGACTTATTTTAATTTAGTGTATATGGACACACACTAATTAAAGTGTGGAATTATTTAGACATATAATTATGATACAAACCTAGTAATTGTAATTTTATTAACAAATTTTTATGCATGTGGATCATTGGTTCATGTTATTCTCTTATTGGCACATTTTTCTTTGTGTGTAACTTCAGATAGCCTTTTAAGGCATCTATGGTTAACATTGATTTTACCATTCACATCTTAAAACCTTATAATATTTCATTTGTTTTCTTCAAGTTATACTTTACTATTCCTCTAATCTATCAGGTCTCTATTTTCAAGTTTTTGGTCACCTTGACTAGTATCAAAATAATATGATACTAGTCTGACCACTATTATACCATTATGATAGTGGTTATGTCATCGTGGGTCCTTTTTCCCATCTTACCCATTCCACCACAATGTTTTGATCCCTTATTGTTAGCATTCTTATTATCTCAATGTTAGCTTGCACACCAATAAGGTCTTAATTTTAATTTGATAAGTATACATACAAAAATGCACCTGAATGAATTCATGACCAAGAGACATAGAAAAATCATATTATATGCTCTAAAATTTACAAATATCACATCTAAGGATTTCTAAACTATGTTTTATATTGAATTTTTATCTATTAAAAAGTTATTTTTTCATACTTATGTTGGAGGTTTTTCAATGATGTCTCCAAGGTCACTAAGGTTGTTAATGAGGTGTCATGTGTGTTAGATTGACAATGACAAAGTGTGCTTTAGTATTCTTGCATGGTTCTTCAGTGATTGACTTGGATAGGCAATTGATGGATGATATTGATGGTATGGGCATGTTTTAGAGACCCTATAGGGTGTTATGACTACTTAGAGTGCTTATGAAAGTGAAATAAATTCATCAGAGCAGTCATATGAGTGTATATGTTCATATAGTCATCTTGATAGATAAGGATGGATGATCATATTGATGACATCATATTTCACACATGTGAAGGTTTTAGGATTAGTTTGATACATGGATGGATTCCCCTATGTGAGTTGATCATGTGGTTTAAATGTTAGGTCATGAGGTTAAACGTAGTAAAAGTTATTTAAGTGCAAATTTGGATTCTCAGATAAAGTTTGCCAAGTTCCCATACTTAGCCAAATTTATGATATCAAAGATCTATGGCTAGCATTTAATTGAACCACAGATCTAACGACAAGTATTTAATTTATGATATCAAATATCTATGGCTAGCATTTAATTGAACCACAGATCTAACGACAAGTATTTAATATGATCGGATAAGTATCCAATGGTGTGATTCAAAGACAAATAGTCAAGATTACACATGCTAGTGACATGTGTCATAATCACAAAGATTTGATAGAAGATCAATGTTTTGTGGGTGTTCATATAGATAGAGATCAATTTGATGGTGTAGGTCAAGTCAAAGAGTTAAATATGCAGAAGGTGCGTAGAGCTACCAAGTGGCACAATCATGGGAGTTTTCATCGAAGATCAATGGTGAGCAATAAAAGATAAATACCAAGCTAATTTAAAGGAGATTGATGGTGAGTATTTGTTCAAAGTTTATAGGGAGAATGAGATGAGGTCAAAGTGTCTGATGTTTAACATTTTCATAGTGACCATTGGAATTTGAATATTCAAATTAATGAGGGAAAACTAGTTTGCAATATGTAAGCTATAACTTTTGATATATGCAAAATTTGATCATGGTGTAAAAGGAAACGATGTAAAGGACTCCAAGGTGTATCTAGAGAAATTGGTTATAAGGTTTTAATGTTTGTACAATCAAATATATTGAACTCCAAAGTTGACTATGTATTTTACCATGTTTTCAAGTGACCTAAAAAGGAAAATTGAGTTGTTCTTGATAGTATTTTGATGTTTAAATATGAACTAACTATTGGAGAGTGTTTTAGACTCCATTAATACTATATGTGTATATTTTGGAGGTTTTAAAAATCCATATTCATTTTGAACAAAGGCTTATAAGTTGATTGTGTTTGTTGAATGCACTAGCATATTGAGTGACCATCTTGCAGAGGTAAGTTGAAGGTGTTCTGGGTATAAATGAATAATAAAATGAGCATGGAGATGTTATATAAGTCTCAAAGGATTATGAGAAGGATTTGGTTGTCATATTATGCCCCTGGTCAGTTATGGAGAGTCAAAATAGTATAATTGTATTTTGACTGTGTGTGACTAGTATGAGTGGTCATTTTGAGATAGTTGATTTAAGTGCTTAGAACCTATGTTGAAATGTATATAGCACATGGAGAAATATCATGAGTCCTAAAGGGCTCACCCATGTGATCTAATCATTTGGATATGTGAAAATTTTGATTAGTTACTTCAGAATTTTGAGACTATATTTTTTGTGTATCAAGACCTAAAGAGCAAGGAGACCTAATTGGTAGGTTCAAGTGTTGAGTTGGTGTTATAGGTGACACAGACCCATGAGGAAATGATAAATGAGTTATTTGAGATATTTTTGATGTGTTTTAATAATTCTTAAATTATGAATGTGGTCTAAGTAGTCTTACATGTAATGTGTGATAATGAAGGCCTAATTGTTTTAAGTCTCACTAAGACCTAATGGTGGTTTGGGGATAATGAGGTAATGGCCAACCTATGAGAATAAATTTGAGCTATGTATTAGTGTGATATAAGTATTAAGTGATAAGGTAAGAATATTTTCCAACCAAGAAGATACTATTCATGAAAACTCTATAAAGAGTGAAAACAAAGATGATGGTTTCTAGACTTGAAAGAATAGAGTTGAGCAGTTTTGTGAGTGTGGATTCAATAAAAGTAGATAACCTTTAAAAGATAAGTTACATGTAATTTAGGACCATAATAGTGTGATAAATATCATTTATTTTTATCTGATCAATTTTATTTAGGACAGATAGTTCATTAGACCTAATGAGCCTAGAAGAGGCGATTTGAGCGAGTTAGCCCTAGAGGCAGCTTGAGGGAGATTGAAGGTGAAGAGTGGAGATAAAGGTTATCATCATTATTTAAAGAGTATAAAGATGTTTTCAAGGTTATATATTCAAGTAGTTAAGTTGATGCTTGGTTGTGTAGGGGGTTATAGCCTCTTTACTAGTTGGAGCTAGCTAAAGGTCAAGTGGGTGCTTGACTAAATTAAGGGGCGGGTGTTCCTTGATCAGTTGGTATTGGTCCAAATGTTGAATCTTGCTTTATATTATTGTATTCCACCTTGTAGGGTTTTTTTATTTTTATACCTCAAGAGGTTTTCCCATATATATGATGTGTTCATGTGATGTATGCTTTGGATGTATGTGCTTTCATGTTTATGTTGGTTGATCAAGTTGATGTATGATGTATGTTTAAGAGTTGGAAATTGAATTGGATTATCTTGAATCACTGATTCACCCCTCCTATTAGTGATTTCACCTCTAACAACTTATACCAAAATAAAGATTAGTGAAAGAACATATATAATCAACTAATTTATTAAATCTCATACATAGAGATAAGGGTTGGAATTTTCATATATAATATATTTATTTTTAAATTGAATGAGTGTTTATTTATAAATTGTCATCAAACAAAAAATTTTACTAAACATTTTAACTTACAATCTACATAAATCATGAGATCGAGGAGGGTCAATTAGATTGACCATGGGGCTTGCCCCCACTACTGTAAAATCTTTTGAAATAGTCCAGAACTTTATTTTTCTTGGAATTCTCCTTAAAATCAAGGTTATGAATACCAAGAGGGGTATATTTATATTATTTTCTATCTTTAAATAGAGAATGATCTAATGGGGTGGACAATGAGTCTATATTGAGTCTTTTGCCACCCCGTTTAGACATCTAATTTTCAACAACATTGGGGTCCTTAAGGGATAAGGGTGAACTCACTGATAAATCCATCTCAAATCCAAGATTATCTATTCCTTATTTCTCTAAATAAATTACCATGGGGGAGGAATCACCTCCATTTTTACCAAGACTGGCAGATGGCAAGCTACTAGGGTTAGAAGGATAGAAAACCCATTGTGAGACATTTTAGGCATTCAAGAGATAAAATGGAGTTTTTGTGTCTTCAAGAAGTTAAGGCTATGGGATCCCAATTGTATTTAGTGCTTATTTTCATTTGGCCTAATGTAGTGTAGTTTTCCACTAAGCACTAAAGAGGTAAATAAGGGGCTTCCATCTTGGTTAACCCTGATTTGAAGGAATGCATTATTGACTATGGTATCTCCCCCTATAATAAAGTTGTTTAGATTCTACTAGTGATACAAAACTAATGTTTTTGTCTATGTAATATATATGATCCAAATGAATATAAATAAATATTTAATCTATGGAATTGGCTTGATACTAACCTTAAAAATGTCCCTTGGATCTTTAGAGGTGACTTTAACATGGTGGAGGGAAAAAAAGACAAAATTGGTGGAGATGATCAAGCCTAGAAAGGAAATGAAATCTTATTTTGGTATAAATTTAATAGAATACACAAAATCCTTGATCCACTATAGAAAGCTAAAAATTAAAGTAAAGGAATCTAGTTTACCTGGTACAACAATCAGAGCAATAATAAAAGACAACATTCTCAACTTGATATGTTTTAAATAAATAGAGATTCCTTTTTAGTGCCCTTTTAAATGTGGTTAATGTTATACCTTATACAATCTCTAACCACAATCCCATAGAATTGAGCTTTTCATTGAGTTTAGAGGAAGTAAAAGCTTCCTTTTCTTTCAAATAACTTTATAAGTTTAATGTGTCTCATCTTTTTGATCAAGTATGTATTGATGGTCTTTATTATTCTTGGAATATTAGGAAGCTCTCTTGAAATTTTGGCTCTAGAATTGATAATGGAACTCTTTTATGTAATTTTTAAAGAACTTTTCAAGAACATATGGTTAGATAAAGGCTAAAATATACAAAAAATACTATCAGGGGCACCCAATAAAAATTAATTCAAGTTGAAATTTATCTTCAACTTGATCTAACTAATGATATGTTATTGGATGAGCTTAACTTTATAAAGCATCAAGTTAGGTAATCTCAATGCTACCTTACCAGGGGAGCGCAAATTCTCTCAAGACTAACTTGACTTAAGTTTGGAGATAGAGGCTCTATGTTTTTATTTTGATTCTTGAAAGATAAACACAGAAGGAGCAAAATTAATAGCATTGAGGTTTAGGGTCAGATTTTTCATGACTCCTATATAATTAAAGAATCATTATATGAATTTTATTCCATCTTATTTATTTTTGATGGCTCCAATGATGTCATTAAAAAAATTAGGTGATTTATGATATCTACATTCCAAAAAAAGTGTCACATATGCAAGTGACTTTCCTTGATGAGGATATCATGTTGGATGAAATAAAAGTAACCATAAACTTACTCAATAAAAATAAAACACCTGATTTTGATGGATTCCCTACTATATTTTACCAAACCAATAAGGATTGGGTTATTAAAAATTGTCTGGAGGTCTTTAAATAAGCTATTGATGTTGGTTCCTTGGGCCTTGATATTAATAGAGGCATTATTAAGCCCATCCCTAAGTAAGGAGACCTATCGTTGGTCAAAAACTAGAGACCAATTACCCTCTGTAATGTCTCCTACAAAATCTTGGAAAAAACTTGGAAAAGAGGCTCTCTTTTTTACTACCTTATATTGTTTTTGAGACTCAAATTGGTTTTGTTAATGGAAGATACATTATGGATACCCTAATTACTAGATGGGAAGGGATTATGGGGCTTAATATTCTAATCAAGATGTAGGCATGATTATGATTGACTTTGAGAAAGCTTATGATAGAATTGAATGGCCCTTCATTGAAAGAGTTCTAAGAGCCTTTGGTTTTCAAGATAAGTTTTGCAGAATGGTTAATGTTATCTTCAAAGATGCCTCTATTGTTATTAGAGTTAATAGGGAATTGACTGACTCACTTGATCTTCAATTCTCCATCAAATAAAGATGTCCTCTTGCCCCTTCACTATCTGTGTTATCTAATGAATCCTTACACTATCTCCTTAGATTTTCTAATATTGGACCTCCTTTCAGAGGCATATCTCTACTTCATTAATATGTTTTAATTAGTGTCTTATTTGCTAATGACACTACTATGTTTATCAAATTGGATAAAATTAACTTGAATCAAGACTCTATAAGGTTAGATATATATTTATTTACTTCTGGTTCCAAAGTCTCTATGCATAAATCACGTATGTTGGGGTGGAAGGACTCTCCTCCTGATTGGTTTTTAAAGTTTAGTTGGGCATAAAAAAGGATGAATGAAGTGGTTAGATATTTATTTATTATTTTTGCACTTGCCCCTTTATTTACACTCATGTGGGAGTGGATTTTTGTCAAAATTAATAATGAAATTACAAAATGTTAGGGACACTTGCTTTCCTTACCTGGAAAGATTCAAGTCTGCCAAAATTTTCTTTCCTCGTATGTTATATACTATGCTTCTTGTTAGATCTTTAATAAGACATAGATTAATATGTTACACAAAATAATAAGGGACTTCCTATGGTCTTATGGCAAAGGAGGAAGGAAAAAACATGTTATCTCATGGCAATTCTGCTCAAAGCCTAAAAATATTGGGGGTCTTGGCCTAAAATATCTAAGAATCTAGGGCATCACCCTTGCAGTTAAATAGATAATCAAAGCATTCAAAATGGATGAACCTTGGAAAATCTTGGTCATAAATAATATCATTAAAGTTTTTCCTAGAGGAAAACCACTTTAGAAAGGACTTAATATCGTAGATCTCCTCATTGGTCCCTTTTCTATTAAAGTTGTTGGTTCACCCATTTTTGCTTCCATCTGATCCACTTGGGACTTTGTTAAAACTTTTATCATTGCCAAACATATCTTTAGCTAGTTTGGGACATGATACCAAGATTATAGATCTATTTGGTGGAACCTTGGTGTCAACATAAGGCCACTTGATCTCACCAAGGGTTGTTCTACATTTAAATGGTTTACAAAAAGATTAAGGGTTTTCAAATACCTTTTCTCACAGTATAGATGGGCATCCTGGTCAATAATTAGAGTTAGATTTTAAATACTTGTTACTCAACATATAACTTACAATCTTCTTCAAAAAACATTGTAGGGGAATAATAACATCTCCTTTATGGATGAGGAGGGTGAATTTTGGGATAGTGTTAAGTGGTTAAAGGCACTTCCCCTTTTCAATTTTTTTACTTAGATGCTATACAATAATATCTTTTTTTCCAAAGTCCCCTATCTTACTCTTACTCATATTTGGTTTGTGTGTGATCCTCTACATTCACGGTCCTTTAGATTTGATGTTATCTAAGATTCTTGTCTTGAACCTAAAAAGTCCTACTTTTGGTGGTTCTTGATTTATAATAAGATTGTTAGTGGCTCTATTTTGATTGAAAGTGGTTTTGGCCAACCCTTTTAATCATTTTGTAGTGATGCTGAAACTATTAAACATCTTTTATTTTCATGTCCTTATGCTTCTAATATTTTTAAATGTTATCTTAAGGTCTAGAATATTGTTTTTGATTGTGAGATTGGATGGCTAAATATTGATTTTGGGTTGTCCTAAAGTCAAAGTCCACCCCTTTTTTCATAAATTTTGGCTTATTTTTTCAACTAAAATTTTATGGTTTTTATGGAAGTAAAATGAACTTAGAGATATTTCAATCTAAGGCTAAGGTGCTTACTGACTTCTCTATTAAATTCATCCTTCATCTTATTTCCTTGAAATCTTTCTTCAATTAAAGGTGCCTCAAGGATGGTTGGAATAATGCTTGAGATTTGGAATGCTTAAAATCATGTCAAACTATTTGATTGATTCAAATGAATATCCTAAGCTAAGTCCTCACCTAGATTAGGTAGTTTATCATGAGTTGGCTATAGAGGTTTAAATTATTGAGCATGAATGGAAGTGCATAAAGGATTCCTACTTTAATCAAATAAATAACCCAATGCATGATTGGATTAAATCTTTAGATTTAGACAAGAATGGTATAAATAATTGGCTTATTGCCAATAATGATAAGATGTGGGATGTACATAATTATGGTCATTATAGTTGTGTAATTAAGGAAGCTAAGGACTCTATGGTTCCTCTCGAGATAGATCTTAACTTGTTCTCCAATGATAAGGAATATCTACAAAGGTCCCTCCGTTGAATTTCACTCCCATGGTACAGGATACAGATGAGTAGAGGGTAGCTTAGAAATTGATTGATGATAATGTTAATGTCTTTGTAGAGAAAATAGAGGAACTCATTGATAGGGGAAGGTCTATTAAATTGGATGAGGTGATTGAATATGTCAAATCTAATAAGATGAAATATATGATTAACAATATTGATAGATACACTCCACTATCAACTGTAGGATTGGATTAGTTGGGACTTAAATTAGAGATAATCTCTATTGAGGGACCTATTTGTCTAGTTTTGGATAAGGATAGTGAAATGGAATGCATTTCTTCTTGAAGGATGCTTAAATACAAACCCATGTAGTTGATGACTGTTTGTGCCACCTCTTTTCTAGGTAGCAGATGTGTGATGGTTCCCCATTGCCTTGTGTTTGCTAGGCTACCTAATTGGGGCTGGGTTTTTTATATTGACTTATCAATTGGTATATCTTAACTTTTGGGTGAATAACTCCTTAATTATTAATATTTGAGACTTTTATAACTATTTCTACATCTTTGATGCATATATTTTGTAATTGATATTTCAATATAAAAAACATTTGATTGGGGAAAGATAATTATAACAACAAATTATTTATGCCCTTGCAAGGTATATTGGAGTGGATTAAGGTTTGATTATAAGACAAGTAATTATAGTTTTATATGTAAAAATTCACTAATCAAGTATAGGTTTCTGGAAAGCAAGTGTTGACGAAGGGATTTACAAAATTTAAAATTGATCTGACATTTTTTCTATTGTTAGAATAAAACTACCATAATCAAGACAAAAAATGGCAATCAAAGTAATCTAATACTGATTTATATCTATCAAAATAGTTTGATATTGGTTGCATCATCAGTTTTCTATTTACTTTCTAGATTGTATTTTGTTATTTTGGGACCCATTTTATAGTATTTTTATCCATCACCAAAGTACATGAAGTCCAAATTTTACTTTATATATATATATATATATATCCCTTTTTAAAATTCCAATTCTTTCAAGGTACTTTTATTGTTTTATCCTTAACACAAGTGAGATATTTATTTATTGGTTTTATTGTATTTTGACCATACTTTATTTGTACCTTATTTTTATGGTTTACTATAGTGTTTTTATACCTAAATCCACTTTCCCCTAAATCATAAATATGCATGGTGCAAGATAAATATATAAGCATAACTAAAATTATAGTATGATCCATCATTAATATAAATATTTCATAATTAATTCATCAACACAAAACTTTAACTTTCTAATAAACAACTTAGTTGATTTTAATATTTTGTTGTATATATAAAATTAAAACAAACATGAATTAGAAATATCAAAATAAGTAGCAGAACATAAGATATTACCTTAGAGAAACCCAATGTGGGAATAATTCCATAAGAGTAAGTCCTTGCCTTATTTTTCCACTAACTCCTCCAAAAAATTATAATCTTAATTCCTTGTAAGGTATTTAAATGGCACCAATCAACAAAAAAATAATAATAATAACACTTATGAATGCTCTACAACTTACTTCAAAATTATTAACAGGAATCCCCGAAAATCCTTGACTGAATATGCTAGTGTTATAGTATATAGGTTGTTACATGACTCAGAATATAGAGAATGATCCATAAGTGGGAATTTGATGGTTAAAGGTGTTGAAACCCATATTTATTCTATTTACTTTCTTAAAATGGAGCAATTCAAACCCAGACTTTGATAACACAATAATATTGGCACATAACCATGTACAACTAAAAAAATCATATTATTAATTAAAAAAATGTTTATGACTAAGGATGCATTTTTTTGTAAGATAAATTGATTCAAAAAACTTAATATATTAGAAGAACAAGAATATTAACTCAAAATAGTGACTAACTTATATTTATGTGAGTGCCATAAACTTATAGATTTGACATGACTCTTTGGCTTCTCATCTCTTTATTACTCTTCCTACTTGGTCCTAGGAAACCATTCAACCTTCCATTTTTTAGAATGTTTAAAAAATACAAAACAAACATATGTTGGAAATACATTTTATTCAAATTACTTATGAAATAGCATTTGTAATCCCTTACTAACACTTTCTCAGACTTAAATAGTTGTCTCATTTTGAGACAAAATCCATTTTCAAAGTGTGATTTTATAAAATATGCTTTCGATGCACTAATTGTGTTGATCTTAATTATGTCACCTCTATCCTAAAAAAAATATTTGTCTGCAATTTTGTAAAAAAAAATTATTTGTCATTTTTCACTTTTTGTGCACTACTTATCCATCCTTTCAAGTTTTCAACGAATTAAAATACTAACCTACCAACTTTATATATATTTTTAACTAGGTTTGTATAACCATGAGGCCTCCCTTTATAAGTTTTAAACTTTTATAACCCCACTCAC
The DNA here is from genome assembly GCA_037957365.1 of Torreya grandis. Lineage (NCBI taxonomy): Eukaryota > Viridiplantae > Streptophyta > Pinopsida > Cupressales > Taxaceae > Torreya > Torreya grandis. The sequence continues at coordinate 1,835,554 of JARHVA010000640.1, read as the reverse complement.
AAAGATTTCTTCTAAAAATGCGGCATTCCCAAAATTGTTCAAATTTGAAGGAATCCATGATATCTTACTAATATGGGGGTGGTATTAAGTGCACTGGTATTGGTTGGCTAATTTTCCCAAGGATTTATATGACACTATGGGGATACTAGTGTATATTCATTATACTATATTGATTTTTTTATGAATATACTTTCATATAACATTACCATTTGTTGTGGTTGAAACTCCTTGGATCACAAGTTGTGATCATGTCAAGCCTTTCTGGCTATGATTTGGTTCTTCATAACTGCAAGTAATCCATTATCCATGTCTCTTACATGCTATTAAATTTGAGTAAATGATTTTTTAAGGATTTTTATCGTTGAGATATGTAATCATATTAACATGCAATAAATGTACTAGGTATTCCATTGGAATATTGAATTCTATTATGTAGACCAATTAGAATAGAATGTACCCTATTACACACTTATAATTGGTTTTATATATCCACAATATTTCTTATATGTGATCTTCCCAATCATCTCTATGCACATTACAAATCTTTGTTAGCATTTTTTCCAGTACCATCTTTGATGATTTTGCTTTGCTATTTACTTGGGAATGGTATTTGGTGCTCTTTTGGTGCGACATCATAAATTTCTATATCAAATTATTTATGGTACTATTAATAAAGTGTATGCCCCTATCATTAACTTACTTTTGAGAGAAACTAAACCTTATTATGATATTTTCATAGATGAATTTCATTGCATCTTTCACACCACATGTAGGAGTTGTGGCTACCTCAACGCACTTTTTGAAGTAATACATTGGTGTTATGATATATTGGCTTTGGATAATTTATAGTGTGGATTAATAAGCCCTAAAATATCTATCCCTAGTGGTCAAATGGTTGTGTAGAAAGAATTTGATTTATTGGCATTCCATCTCTATGATTTGGTTTATCAATGCACTAACAAACATCACAATGCTTTGTAACCTGATGTGCATCCTAAAACACTATAGGATAAAATCTTCCACTCCATTTTATCTTCTATTTAGTTAATTATCCTATGAAATGGCCTCCCACTACCCTTTGAATATCTTTGTTCAGTACTTATGCTCCTTCATGATCCAAAGCCATGCTATAAAGGGTGTCATATTTACCTAACTTGTAAAGTAATTCATTGATAATAATAAAAATTAATGCTCTTTCAATTATTTTATTCTTATTTTACACTATGTAGTGTTATATGAATTTACCATAATGTAAAAAAATACAATCTCTTCCAATTTCTCTGAGATTGCAGTTACCCTGAACAAATACACATGTAGAGGATCTTTTTGAAAATCCTTGGGCTTGTCACTTATTTTAATATGGATAAGATGGTCTGGCCCTATGTTATCCTATCCTAGTTTCACAATAACTTTGAATTGATATTCCTGAAACATAAATGACTGATCATTGTTCCAAATACCATTTTTTTAGCCTTCCAATTCCTCATCAGTGAATGGTAAAGGAAAGAGATCATAGATGCAAGCATCATTGAGTGTGTGATATTATCCACACACTGTAATATCTCTTATTTTATTTGGTTGGATTATCATTGGGATTACCCAATCTGATTTTTATACTAGTAAAATGATCCATGTTTCCACCATGTGATTGACCTCCTCTTTTACCTTACTTTCATAATGGGGTTCAACCTATAGGGTCATTTTTTTATTGATCATACAGATTCCTTGAGATAAATATGAATTTCCCCTAATGAATAATATACACCATTAACCTCACTAAATTTGGTGTGAAATACATCTTCATAATCTCAAATTATCTATATAGGCTATTAAATCCATTATTGTGTCCATTAGTCCCTAGTTGACCCAATCTTTGGTACTGCTTCTATACCAATATTATCCATATTTTTTTTGAAAAGGCTCCTTATAAATTTTACTTCCCTTAGTCTTCATGGAATCAATTATCTCTCATTAGCCTATTAATTCTTTGGTGTTCAAATTTCTTATTATACTTTATCTACATCCTTATTCTTAGGCCACTTAGTACTCATTTTAGGCTCAAAAAATACTTTTAAATATGCATTCCCCTTCCTATATTTGTTGAGATACTCACAATATTTCATATTATATTGTAATACTTGAGGATAACCCCTTATCATTTACAAGGGTAGTGGATTTAATTTCACGTTTTCATGAATACCAGTATTAGTGTCAACTTGGGACTCATGTTTTTTGGTGGAAATAATATCATCTACACCATCAAAGCAAAACAAAATCATTTTCTATAATTATTTATGCACCATAGGATTCTCATATTCAAAAATAAAAGTTTGAATGAAATATTGTTGAACTTACAGTGATGCCTTCATCTCCCTCTTGTGTTCTTTATGCATATATCAAGATTAAAGAAGAGGGATTAGTGTTCCTTCAAATATGTGCACCTAGTTCCATGGATTGATGTATTCCACCTTCCAAGTATCCATAAATGACTGATGATACATCTTTAGACACTTTCTTACCTAGAATGTCAACCATTTTTCTAAGATTCAAGGTGCAATATGAAATATTACATGTAACATTTTGTATGATTTCTTCCAATTTAGATCGTATGATCTATTAACAACCCAAATAATATATTTGACCCACTTTAGCATATGATTAAGTGTTATTATCTATGTTTTTTATCATGGAACATGAAACTCCAACCTACGAATGAATCACGTCAAGTCCTTTGTGTTAAAATATGGAAGAATATTCTACTCTAATTTGAACATTGTGTTCATTGGTCTTGTTTTATGATCCCCTCACATCAAATTTTGCATGTCCACATCTTATTTAAAATTAATAGATGATCCATACCTCCATGTTATTCCACCTTTCCTATTGGGTATGATATAATTTAGATCACTCACACCCAACTAATAAATATTATCAATTTTAGAACTATTAGCTGATCATATGGAGTAACTTATACCATGTTATCTAAAAGTGTTAAGGTGTTTGCGATATCATGATTTTTTGAATCCATGGCTGATCCAGTCTTTGAATCCCTTATTTTCCATGTACATGATGTGATGAATATGGAAAAATATTTCTTATACCACTTATATTTTTGGTTTTTTGTCCACCTTAAATTAGTTTTCTTACTTATATGTGTATAGATAGGATGGCTAATTTGGTATCATATAGGTTTTTTTAATTCTTTATTAAAATTTATTTGATAATTAACATCATCTTGGTGAGATTCAAATTGACTATCCACTATTTTTATGGTCATATGATCATTGTATCCAATTTTTTCCCAATAAGTGTAGGGTAATGGGTCTTATCTATCTTCATATAAATGACCACAAAATCCCCTTGAAAATTGAGTTTTTCCACATTCATTTACACATCTTCTAGCCTTACAATAGGCACAATATGGATATAATATACTCATCTCAAAGTCATAGGGCTATAACTTAGCACAGGACTTTCAATCACTTCCCAAGTGGTCTTGGGATCATGTTAATGGTTTTTGCAAAATCAAATACACCAGTAGGTACCTCAATTATTAAAAAATCAATTTCCATATGAGCATCCATGTCCCATTCTTCATTATCTTCGCATACCATACCATTTTATCTATTTTATCTTTCCCATTCTTTGTGCATTCCAATAAGTTGTGTAGTAAATTGGTAATATTTTATAAAATATTCTCATTGTAGAATGCATTTATCAATTTCAAAATATTTGTTAATTATGTCACTACTCCCTTATATCATATAATGCACATTATTTTCCCAGAATTTTGTACTTATGTTATTATATCACTTTTGGTGTTCACATTATTAAATTTTATTTACCATAATAGTTGGGTCACTTCCTATATTAAAACCATTTATAATGCAAGGTTTATATACCTATCTTCTTGCACCTTCCTAATCAGTTTATCTATGGGCATATCTAGTGGGGTAAGGCCTTAATCCTTGTGTTGATTCTAAGTGAAAACCTACTATTATGTATCCTTTATCCTTTGGATGGGTATTCACCATATTGATATTTCATAATGTATTATCTTTCACTTGCTTCTCTAGCACTAGTAAATCTTCAATGTTATGTTTCCCTGACATTATATAGTAAGCACATTAAGATTCCTACCATGGATTTCCTGGGAAATTTTACACAATGTGACTCATCTCCCCACATATGTAATAGGTGATGGGTTGTCACAACTTCCAATCTCCCTATCTATGAATCAATTAACCTCCTTGATATCTTCCTTATTTCTATGATGGCCCCCATCCCTTAAATTAGTTGGGATAGTCCCCATACTACCTTTAAGGTGATGCAGATACCTAACTTGATTGGTTTTATTGTGAATGTGATACCCAACATAATTATTATTGTGGTGATATTGGAGTCAATTATTATGGTGAAATTGGGTCCCTCCTAGATATTATTATAGTGCAGTGGATCCCATCCTAGTGAAACTTTGAGAAAGGTGGAATACACCCCATATGATATTTTGATGACATAATGGCCCAACCTAGTTGAAGTTTAGTGATGATGGAACCCAGCCTCATTATTATGCCATATTTGTGTCTTATGTTATAGTATTTGGTTTTGGTAGTAGTGATTGTTGTTTTGTGACTTTGAATAAATTTCTATTAATATCATATTTTAGATGTATATCCCTATAGTTATTCTCATCATGCATCATGGATTTTTAAAAATGACAACATATATTATGTGGTTGACACACATAATGTTGTAATAAATGACAATTTGATGTAACACGATCCTAGGTGTGACATAGTTCAAATAAATACCTTTTGATGTAAGGACACTCTTTACAATTATTCCATGGCTATCCACACTCAATACACCAAATAGAAAGCTTTAGATTCTACCATTATTGTATCACATCCATTCTAACATAACATATAACTTAGAATTAGTCTTTACTCTTTTGATAGAATGCTCACTGATGTCCTTAATTTGTTCTACTATAACTATAGCTACCCTAGTTTTAGCTTAAATTTGGAGATATATTTTTACTATCATAAATCAGATCTTACTTTACATCCCTTATAAAAACCATGTAGACTTATCAATATATTTAAACTTGAAGGTCACATTGTTTATCACATTATAGAATATATAATTATAGTCTTATATAGATTTTCTAGGTTTTTATTTAATCTCCTTAACGTCTTCTATAGTCTGATTTGTGTACCTATTATTTTAAATTATCTAATCATTTGTATTTTATATCATTCAATGTTAGCCTTATGCCACCATTATTGAAGTTGAATTTGACTTCTTGGATATTTAGTGTTCCTATGAGCTTGCAATAATTTTATTTTTCAATTAGGATGCCCTTGGATTCCCATTTCATCTCATAAGTCAATAATTATTTATCTAGGTCTATAAACCCATCATAAGATGTAAAGTCACAAAGGATCCAATACAGAGTGACATTATCACTAAAAGAGGATTACTTACCCCTGGTTTACTAGGTGAGTGTACTAATGTTAGAAAACTTGATGTGATGCTTATAGGTATAGTTGGTGTACTTGAAATAGGCATTGAGCTAACTTGATTGTTAATTTCCTAGTTATGTCTCTCTAGTATTTCAAAAATGTTGACTAATTTGACCACAAGTCAAATTAGATTAACCCTATATATTCAAACTTGTTATATGGGTCTAATAGGGTGTAAAATGTGTCCTATAGTCTTAAATAAGGTCAAATATGTGTTTTCATCTTTGTATGGTTGGTCTTATGTCATTCTAAGGTCATTTTTGGGTCATTTATTGAACTTGTACAGGTTTTTCATAGAATAAAAAAATTTAAAATCATATCTAACATCCTATATGTCAGATTCATGTTAGAGATGGTAGTTTTGGACTAACAAATATAAGTGCAACATTGAAATCAAGAAGATCAAGTAGTTTTAGGCAGTTTCAAATGCTTATACAACCTATACAACACATTTGACATGTGTGATGACTTCAATAGAATATTTTGAGATTATTAAAGTCCAATTCCATTCTTGGGAAGCTTTGACATCCATAAAATTGATCAAAACCATTTTATCTTCCCTATCACTCTCCTAGACAAGGTCAAATGGTCAACCAATTTTAGCTTAGTATGGAAAAGAGGAGGTGAGTCAGATCAAGTGATTTTGAGGGATAATATTACTCTCTATTTACTTGAAATTCATGGTCATTATTATAGGTTTGGTGTTCTAAGCTTCATGAACCATTGTTGAGAAGGTGTGTGACTCTTTTTCGCTTGTATATCCCAACACTTCAGGGTTTCTTCTTTATTTACATTGTTGTGTGAAATTCAAGTTGTATACATGATATTGAGAAGCATGAAATTCCTCCTAAAAATATTTTCAATCTTGATTTCAAATGTGAAATTGAACTGATGTGAAAAACTATCTTAGTTTACTAGTTGAGGACACCATTAAAGTTGCATACTAGTGTTTCACTTATTGCAGAGTTATTCTCATGTAAGTGGCTTAGGATAAGGATAGTATGTTTTTTTTAAACCTATGTAAGCATAATTATCAATCTCTTATTTTGGAGGTTTATTCTCAAAGACTAGCACTTGATAAAGTGCAGGGTTTCAAACATACACACAATCAATTTGACTTGTGATTGTCACCTACAATCAAGTGTAAAGGAGCCTTCATCATTCATATTAATGAGGCATGAATGTTTCAAGGTGGTGATAAGTATCATAAGGTAGAAAAAACATGATTGAACTATCCAAAAGGTTAGATATTGAGGACAAGTTTCTAACATAGCACACTATCTTGTATCCTATAGTAGCACCTCTAGGGAGCTTCATCAATGGTATAAGTGCCATCTATAAAGGTCTGAATAGAGCTTAAAAAAAGATATTTGAACTTTTTTTAACCTCCATCAAGATCTAATAACATTAAGAGAGCCATGGTGATAATGATGAAGTCATTATATTGCAGATAGACCTAAAAACATGCTCACAAGTCAAGGAAGTTGAAAATGGAGATAACTTACCTTAATTTCTATGAATCAAGGTTTTGTACATATTCAGTACCATCTAATGATGAGGATTTTGAATTATGTACAAGCCTAAATGGACTCACACTTGTATTTTAAGGCTTAGTATATCACATCTTGACATGCGAATGATTGTTTGATCAAGGAAATGAATGGTGGAGTGATTCAAAACTCAAACCAATTTTTATTGTAGATGTTCAGTAACTACTATGTCAAAAGACCAAAAGTGATCTTTGAAGTGCCATGGTGACATAATGGAAGTGTGGCCTATAGAATAAGTAGATTTATTTGAATAAGAGATGGACCTCAATAGTAGATAAAAAATTTGATGTCTAATTTTTTGACATGGGTCATCACCTATAAGAGTCCTTTTTCTCCTAATTTGTTACCTACAGCCTGAGTGTAGGCTCATAGTGTTGATAGTGAGAGATTATAAACAAACCTAGATGCTCATATATGTTCACTTTGAAATGATCCAATGACCTTAAAAGGATCAACAGGAATTAATTAAATACTAAATATACAAATGAGCATCTATAAGGACCCAATGATTTCTACCTAATGGAACATCTATAGGTCACACAGTCTGATTAAGTAAACAGACTAGCTTGGGCTAGTTAAGATGATAGTTTGAAGGTCAATAGGGGTGTATGATGGTTGAACATGTTGATTAACATTCTCATAATGGTAGTAACATAGCCCATATTATTTTCATATCAAGGAAATAGGTTAAAGGAAATATGAACAAACAATACCAACCTTACATACAAATCTTTCACACAATCATCAACTCTAGAAGCTAGTTTTAGGGATTTGTGATAATTAAGGGATTTACAGAGGCAACCAGACCTTGAAAATTGGTAAAAAAGACCTTCATGACCCACTATAGCATTTCATAGTCTTATTCAAGTTGATCAAATAAGAAATATGCTCTCTATTTTATCTCTTATAGAGGGCACTCCTAGATAGTCTAAATTGTAGGTTTGGTAGTAAATCACAAAACCATGTGATGAGGAGCCTTGAAACATTTTATAAAGGCATAATAAATTTAATTAAATGTTAAAAAGTGTGAATATTCACTCACAGTCCTAAAACAACACTTAGATGAGGTTTTAGGCCATGAAATACAGCTAGGCCTATTAGGCATAAAACTAAGTATAAGCCCTAATGAGGCTCAAATTAATTTATAAAGACTAGATGAACCTAAAAAAAAAATTAAATCCATCATTGGGTGAGTTTAGTATGGATTAGAACCACTAGTCTATAGAGGAACAACACTGGGTGGTCAATTTGACCCAAAACCATGATAGGGGTGTTTAGAATGCATGAGAAAGCTCGATAGGCCAACTTCAAATTCTCATACATATATGAACACATTGCATGGAACATAAATGATATATGGGTGGTTTATTAGGATCCTAAACTTGGTCTTAATGACATTTTTTTGGAATTTGAACTTCTAGGTCTTATGAACCATTGCTAAGAAGCAAAATAGCTCAAAACACTCCTTAAACCCTTGGTTTTGACCTGAAGGAGAAAATATGAAGGAGATGCATTAAATAGGGGTATTTTAGTTTTTAAATGGATTTTTAATTATGTAATACTCTCTTTTTATCCTATACATTAAATTGGTATGTACCCTACTTGTATGAACAAGCTAAAAATAGGGTTTTTGGTAAGTTTTTAGGTGTTTTGTAGGTAGATAAGAGATTTGAAGAATGAGAATCATTTGGGGAGATATATAGAGAATTATTACCACTTATTATGATCATTTTTAATGTTAGATAATCCTAGAAACATATATATTTCATATTTCATTTCAGGTAGTCTTGGACAGATAATGAAAAGATAAAGTAATTGCCTAATGAGAAGATGAGAACTTTGATTTCAGATATTTTTAAGGTATACATAATTGATTGGAAGGAAAAAGGACTCTATATAGGTTTCTTAACACCTCTTCCATATATTTGGTTGAGAAACTGAAGGTCACCTTAATGATAAATGTGATGAATGAGACCTAGAAGACCAATGAATGACTGTAGATGGTGAGTACAAGTGTCATGAAGAAGGTTAGTAGTTAGGGAGGCATATGATGAATATCATAGATTTTTTACAACCCCCTTAAGATATTTCACATGTTTCAAGTCTTCCTAGTCTAGTTTTGAGCAGTCAAGAGATGCCTCATCATGAAGATAGTTTTAATAAGGTAGATGAAGATCTCTATGCTATTTTTAAGAAGTTTTTCATGATTCATATGATGTTTGTCCAAGAAGACCTTAACGGTCTACTCTTCACTCTATTATCCTACAATTTAACTAGTCCTCATCAATTGACACTTTTTTTTGTGACCCTTAAGCTTCACTTCTTCTCTCTCATCTCACATGTTCTATAAATGCAACTATTTTGGCTTTTGAAAATAATCCACACCTGGTATGGTGAAGCCCCATTGGTTTGATACTATATTTTTCCTTTTAAATAAATATTTTAAATCTAGTTTTGAGTTCATAATATATCTTTTCTAAGTGTGTGAAGAGGTGTATAGTGAAAGATCAAGTGATTAGTACATATTTTTGCTTTACCTCAACCCTTTCATCTTTGATGTAAGTAGTTCTCACTCTAACAAGTCACATGAAGTGTAGTCAAGTGTGTTTGTCTATATTTAAATGTAATTAGTAACCTTAACATCTAAAATCTGACCTCTGGTTCACTCACCTTGAGTAATTTAATGCATATTACCTCTATGTTTGAATTACTAATTTTAGAGCAACTCAAGATTTTGAGACTATTATTGTGAGTCATGTTTCATAGTGCACTTGTATGGTAGTCTAGAGGAGATATTTTTGGTGTATCACCTCATTAAATTAGTTTAATTTCATTTTAATTATATCCTTTTCATCCAAGCAATCAAGTAATGTAAGTGATAAGCAAGCAAAGAGAAATCTAGAAAGCTAGCCCTTAAACCTAGAGGTTTACCTCTACTATAGGCAACCCATAGGTCTAGAGGTAATCCAATGTTGCCCAAATGTTAGAATTGGCTTGAACACCCATATCTAGGGTGAAAGATTTGGTGACAATAGATTTGGCATGCTTGATGGGACCATTATCTCAAAGACATCTTGTTAAGATGAATGTTGGTCTTGACAACATCATAGATGCATATGGTGTTTTATTTAACATTTGATGACTCCATTCAAGGTAATGTCTAATTTTAGATAAATTTTTATCAGTTATTTGTTCATACTTCATGGTCCTTACTAGGTCTATTTTTAGTAGAGGTATCAATCCTATAAACCCACTCCTTCAACCTGAACTTCCTCTTAAAGTTCAACATCCTCATCCTATATTGACCTTCAAAGAACAAGATGACTTTGTAATCCAAGAATATCAAGAGATTGAAGAGGAACTTGAGGAAAATATGGCTAGGCAACATGCCTCCCCATCCTTTAACATTAAAAACCCCATGCACCTCAATCCATATGATGATATACCCCCTAATGCCACCAAAAGTGTTCCCACCTTAAATGGTGAAGGTCATGTCACCCCTATTGAACATATTAGGTACATCTCAAACTTTTTCATCTTTCAAAATGTTACTTATGTCAACATTTCCATTAGACTACTTGTCATGTCCCTTAGAGGGAAAGTACTTGACTAGTATAGGATATTTATCAGAGGGTTTATCACAACTTGGGATGATTTTAGAGAGTTATTGACTTCAAGGTTTGAAGATAAAAGTGACCACACATCACTCATTCACTAGCTCAATGTGATTCAAAGGGGTCCTAAGGAGACTATGCATGACTTTAATGAGAGATTCCAAAGAACTTGTCATTATCTACCTCCTCCCATGAGACCTCTTACAAGCTTTGTATTCCCTACATATCTAAGGGATATTAGAAATAACATATCCATCATGTTGTAGTTTATGGGTAGTTACACCTTACCTAAAGCTGATGACCTTTCCATTAGAGCTAAGAATGGCCTAATACAAGCTGTAAAACTACCTCCAAAAGTTTCCATGCCTCTACTACATAATATGTTTTTTGCTACTCCAAGTGTTTCTCAAATCCCAAATGAAAATGCTAAGTCTATAACTAACCCTAAGAAGGCAAAACATACTATTGATTGGGAGGCAAGATTTAAAGCCTTAAAGGCTTAGGTTAGGCAACCAAATATGTAGTATGGAGTTAACCAAAACCCATACCCCTATCCTTAATAATTAAATAGTTTCCCACCTCAGAAATATGGTCAAGGTAAAGGGAAAGGAAAACCTAACTTCAATAGGCCATCTAATGCATACAATCCAACTTCTACTTCTAACATAAGAGTTATGGTCCTAGTGTATAGTAACTTGGTGCAAGGAGAAGAATGGTAACAAAGATAATTCATGGATTCAAATTAAGGTGAATATCAAGATTTTAGTTTCTCAAGGAGGATTTACTCCTCAACTATCAACAGAGGATGAGAATTACATGCAAGCAAATGAAGGATGGTAGCCCCAAAATATGAACCTTATAAACCTTCTAGTTGAAGATAATTTTATCCTCAATCAGAAAAATTCTATTGTATCTAATACCAAATCCAAGAAGTGGGATTTAGGAGATGATCATGGTGTTGATATAATTTCAAATAACCCTCCTACAAGGTATTAAGGTGTGATTCCAAGTGTGACAGTCCCTACAACTTCTGCATTCCCTCAAAATTAGAATGTTGGAAGGGTGAATCAAATTGATCCAATGCCTCAAGTTCAAGGCACTTATTTTCCTTCAAAGACACGTGAAAATTTAAATATTCCTTCTTTGAACATTGTTGATTCTTTTAATAATGCTAAATTATCTCTCTTTGGGAAATGCTTCACTTGCCTAGTCAAAAAGAGCTTCTTCAAGAATAACTCTCCCAAATCCACCTCAATCCTCAGCCATCAATTCATGGTAATTTTTCCTTCACCAATTCTCCCACACACATTATTGAATGCTCTTAAATTTTTGAAAAGCCTCCACCCTTATACCTCACTCCCATTGTTGGAGATAAGCTTGTTCACAACTACATAATGGATAATGGGGCTAGTACCTTAGTGATACTCAAGCTTATATAAGCTAAACTAGGTTTTAAATATGAACCATATAGAAAGGGAGTATTTTAACTTTAAGGGAGACTAGATAAGTTAGTGGGACTTGTCGAAGGGTTGAGAATTTTCTTGAATTATTGTCCTAGCTTCCTAATCATTTAAGATATAGAAGTGGTTGATTTGCTTTCTCACTTTTCTATTTGCCTTTCAAGGTATTTAACATCTAAGATAGGAGTCTACCTCTAAGCTAATTGGTCCTTCTTGGAATTCAAGACAATGTATGGAGAAAAGGTAATGATCATAACACAACCATTGGCTAAGTTTCATATTGAGCCTATGTGGAAGCAAATTCTAATCTCAATTGTGTCATCAATGATCAAGAGAAGTCTATCATGGGTGATGGAGCATCCTCTAAGCTTGAATGTATCTCTAACATTTTCTTAGATGAGTATGGTTCTGATACTTATGAATATGATCCATATACTTTCTTTGAGTAGACTGACCTTGGAATATACATCATCCATGAGGGAGTATATGAATAATCTGAGATAAGCATTGATAGTTTTTTTAATAAGTTGTTAAACATAATTACCTTATTCATTTGCATGATGATGATGTATAGATCAAGATGATGAAGATAAAATTGTCATTCTACCTGCATACGATGGAGGAGTCCATGAACATGATATCCATGAAGAAGAATATGACCTATGATAATAATTCCATGTCATAGTTCAAGAATTTGAGCAATTGAGTAAGTCTAGTTTTCCTCCTAAGAAACATAAATTTGATAATAAGTTTGTTGATAAGCATAACAATCATGAGGAAAAGTGTCTTGTTAAGCATGAGGTTGAGTGTCTAACTACTATCAAAGAATTTTCAATCATGAAGGAACCTAATGAAGCCAAAGCATAGGATTTTGTCATTGAGGAGCATTCCAAATCTCAACCTGAGTTTGAACCATTTTTAGATGTGTTGGAATAGAAACAAGACAAACTTGATGGTTCCAAACATAAAGTACAACATGTCCTAAAAGAGACTAAAGTTGAGTTAAATTTGATCCCTCCTAAGTTTTAATTTGACGAGTACCAATTGGACATGATAAATTTCAAGCTACATGTAGAGCCAAATAAGATTCTTGGAGGACAAGATAGCATTAATGAAATCTCTAAGTGGCACACTTATAGTCAAAAGAATATCTAAGTATGGTAACTCATTTAACCATCAACATAATTTTTTGTTGATATGTATGCTTCATATAGTGTATTTTTTTCTTAGATCAAAAATGATGTAAGAGGTACCATATTTAATCCTAGTTGAAGTAATGGTGATTGTCCTTCACCTCAAGTGTTTTAGGTCTTGTATATACCAGGATAGGTGTGTTTTGATTATGTTGTGTGTATTTTCCCTAAGTGTTCTTGAGAACACAAGTGTGTTGTTCCATGTTGTTTGGTGTGTTTTTGTGTTCTTTTAAAGGCATTTCAATGTTACTACAATTTATATGTAACTCAATATCCCAATGGATAGGAGAAGGCTACTAGTCTTTGGTATAGCTAGTTTGCCTCCCCTAGGAAATTGCCAAAATGTTGACTAATTTCATCACAAGTCAAACTAGGTCAACCCCTTATATATTCAAACTTGTTATAGGGGTCTAATAGAGTGTAAAACGTGTCTTAGAGTCTTAAATGAGGTCAAATATGTGTTTTCATCTTTATATGGTTGGTCTTATATCATAAGGTCACTTTTGAGTCATTTATTGAACTTGTACGAGTTTCCTATAGAGTATAAATGTTTCAAAAGCATATCTAATATCTTATATGTCAGATTCATGTCAGAAATGGAAGTCTTTGACTAAAAAATGCAAGTACAACATTTAAAGCAAGAAGATCATGCAATTTTAGGTAGTTTTAAGTAGTTGTACAACCTATAAAACACATTTGGCACATGTGGTGACTTCAAGAGTGTCTCTTGGGATTCCTACAATCAATTCCACACTTGGGAAACTTTGACAAACTTGAAATTGATCAAAACCATTCTATATTATCGATCGCTCTCCTAGATAAGGTCAAATATTCAACCAATTTTAGATTAGTACAAATAGGAAGATGTGAGTTAGAGTAAGTGATTTTAAGGGATGATAGTAATCTTTGTGTACTCCAACTTAATGGTCATTATTCTAGCTTTAGTATCTTGAGCTTCATGAAACATTGTTAAGAAGGTCTGTGACTTTTTTTTGCTTGCCTATCCCCAACACTTCAGGGTTTATTATCTATTTACATTATTATATGCAATTCCTATTGTATACATGATCTTGAGAATAATTAAATTCCTTTTCAAAAAAAATTTAGACTTGATTTCATGTGTGAAAGTGAACTAATGAGCAAGACTATCTCAGTTTGCTAGTTGAGGAACCATTGAAGTTACATACTAGTGTTTCACCTATTACAGATTTATTTTCATGTAAGTGGATTTAGGATAAGGATATTATGTTATTTTCAACCTCTATAAGCATAATTATTAGTATCTTATTTTTTAGGTTTATTCTTAAATACTAGTAGTTGATGAAGTGCAGGGCTTAAAATAAACACACAGTCAGTTTCCCTTATGACTGTCACCTACAATCAAGTGTAAAGGAGCCTTGATCATTCATATTAATGATGCATGAAGTTTTAAAGGTGGTAATAAGTATAATAAGGTGGAAAAAACATTATTTAACTATCTAAAATTTTAGATATTGATGGCAAGTTTCTAACTTATCACACTATTTGATATCCTGTGGTAGCACCTACAAGTAGCTTCATCAATGGTCTGAGTGTAATCTACAGAGGTCTAAGTAGAGTTAAAATAAATATATTTAAAATTTTTTGAAACCTAAATCAAGGTCTAATATCATTGATATATCCATGGTGATAATGATAAAGTCACCATATTGTAGATAAACTTGAAAACATGCTCATAAGTCAAGTAAGTTACAAATGGAGACAACTTACCTTAATTTCTCTGAATCAGGGTTTTTTTCATATTTAGTACCATCTTATGATGAGGAATTTGAAGCTTCTACAAGCCTAAATAGGCTTAAACTTATATTATAGGCCTTATTAGATCACATCTTGACATGTGAATGGTCATTTGATCAAGGAAATGAATGGTTGAGTGATTTATAACACAAACCAATTTGTACTATAGTGTTCAATAACTACAGTGTCAAAAGACCAAAAGTGTTCTTTGAAGTACAACAACAACATAATAAAAGTGTGGCATAAAAATTGAGTGACTTTATTTGAATAATATATGACACTAGGACCTCAATAGAAGTCATAGAAGTTGATGTACAATGTCTTGACATGGATCGACACATATAAGGCCCGTTTTTCTCCTAATTTATCACTTATAGCATGATTGTAGACTCACGGTGTTGATAATGAGAGACTAGAAGCAACCTTGCAGACCTAGATGCTCATATATGCTCACTTGGAAATGATCTAATGACCTCAAAAGGATTAATAGGAATTAATGAAATATTCAGAATATAAATGATCTATAGGGACCCCATTATTTTTACTTAATGGAACATCTACATGTGACATAATCTAACTAAGCAGATAGACTAGCTTAGGCTAGTGAAGAGAATAGTTTGAAGGTCATTAGGGGTGTATGATGATTGAACATTTTGATTACCATTCTCAAAATGATAGTAACACACCCCATATTATTCTCAAATCAAGGAAATAGGTTAAAGGAAATATGAACAAATAACTCTAGAAGCTAATTTTAGGGATTTTTGATAATTAAGGGATTTATAGAGGCCAAAAAGCCTTGAAAATTGGTATATAAAACATCTAATACCTACTCTATCCTCCCATAATCTTATTCAATCTAATAAAATAGGAGAGATGCCCTCTATTTTATCTTATATAGAGCTAACTCCTAGATAGTCTAAACTACAGGTTTGGTGAGTAAATGGTAAAATAATGTGATGAGGATCCTTCAAATGTTTTTAAAATGTGTATTGAGTTGAATTAAATGTGAAAAAGTGTGAATAATCACTCACAGTCCTAAAAAAATACTTAGAGGAGGTTTTAGGACATGAAACACAATTAGGCCTATAATTAAGTCTAAGCCCTAATGAGGCTCAAATTCATTTATAAGATTATATTAACCTTAAAAAATAATTAAATACCTCTGTGGGTGAGTTAAGGATGGATTGGAACCATCATTCCATAGAGGAACAACATAGGGTGGTCAATTTAACCCAAAACCATGACAAGGGTGTATAGAATGAATGAGAAAGCTCGATAAGCCAACTTCAAATGCTCATACCTATATAAAAAAATTGCATGGTACCTCAAGGAGATATGGGTGGTTGATTAGGGTTGTAAAATTGGACTCAATGACATTTTTTTGGTAGCTTAATGTCTGGTTTTTATGAACCATTGTTAAGAAGCAAAATAGCTCAAAACCCTCCTTAAACCCTTGGTTTTGACTTGATGGAGAAAATATGTAAGGAGATGCATTAATGAGATTTATTTTGTCATATAAATGGATTTTTACTTGTGTAAGACTCTCTCATGATCTTGTACATCAAATTGATTTGTACCCTACTTGTATGAACAAGCTAAAAATATGGTTTTTTCATGTTTTTGGGTGTTCTTCAAATAAAGATGATATTTTAAGAATGAGAATAATTTAGGGAGGTATATATAAAATTATTACCACTTTATATTCTCATTTATAACCTTAGATAACCCTAGAAACATCTCTTAGACATAGTTCATTTCAGGCAGTCTTGGACAGAGAATGAAAAGACAAAGTGATTACCTACTGAGAAGATGAGAAATTTGATTTGGGATTTTTTTAAGGTATACCTACTAGAGTGTAAGGTAAAGGGACTATATAAAAGTGTCCTAACACCTCTTACATGTATTTTTTTGAGCAATTAAATTTCAATTTGATGATAAATGTGAATAATGAGACTTACAAGACCAATGAATGATTATAGATGGTGAGTACAAGTGTCATGAAGAAGGATAGCAGTTAGGGAGGCATTTGATGATTGTCATAACTTTTTTATAACCCCTCTAATATATTTCACATGTTTCAAGTCTTCCTAGTCAATTTTTGAGTAGTCAAGAGATGCCTCACCATGAAGATAGTTTCAAGAAGGCAATTGAAGGTTTCTATGCTAGTTTTGACGAGTTTTTCATGCTTTATATGGATATTTATCTAAGAATAACTTCATAGTATATTATCCACTCTATTATACTTAAATTTAAATATCCCTAATCACTTTACACTTTTTCTTGTGACCCTTGAGTTATACTTCTCTCTCCTCTCACATGTTCTATAAATGCAAGCTATTTTGGCTTTTGAAAATAATCCACACCTGGTATTATGAAATGTTGCTAGTTTGATACTATATTTTGAATTTGAAATAAATATTTTCAATCTGAATTAGATTTCAAAATATATCTTGTATAAGTGTTTGAAGTGTTTTATAGTGAAAAGTCAAGTGATTAGTACATATATTTTCTTTCCCTCAACCCTTTCATGTTTGATGCAAATAGTTCTCACTTTAACAAGTCACATGAAGTGTATTCAACTGAATTTTTATATCTTTAAGTGTAATGAGTAGCCTTATTTTCTACAATGTAACCTCTGGTTCACTCACCTTGATTATTTCAATGCATATCACCTCCATGTTTAAAATACTAATATTAGAGCAACTCAGGATTTTGAGATTATTATTACAAATCATGTTTCATAGTGCACTTATATGGTAGTTTATTAGATATATTTCTAGTGCATCACCTCATTATAGTAGTTTAATTTCATGTAACTTCTACCCCTTTTCATCCAATCAAGAAACTAATTTAGGTGATAAGTAAGCAAAGAGAAATCTAGGGAGCTAGCCCTTAAACATAGAGGTTTACCTCTGCTATAGCCAACCCACATAACTAGAGGTAATCCAATGTTTCCAAAATAGTAGAGTCGGCTTGAAAAACCATCTCTAGGGTGAAATATTTAGTGACAACATGTAGCTTCCCCAAACCAATTTATAATTAATGTGAGCTCCCTATATACTTCCAAATTATTGGTATTTGTAATTAGTGATGGCATAAGGGATGTGTCTTTATGGAATGAATGAAATAAAATGGGGGTGATAATAATAACCACCACTAAACCTTTCATATACCCTTATATATTTAGTGGGATATAAAAATATTACTCTTTCCATTTTGTATACATACATTAAAATTTAATTTGTTGTATAAAATTATTGTTAATATACTCTGTGTCCAATATGATATCCACTACCTCGGTTCTCTTTTCTCTTTCCCATTCCCAATTTGGGTTGGTACATTCTTCCCATTCTATATCTATGATATATTTTATTTCCTTCAAATATTTGTAAGTTATATACTTGGTCTCTTCTAATAGAGGTTACTTCCTCCCAATCTCTATGATGTTCCTTAGCTCATTATAATTGTAGCTAGATTCAAAATTCTCTCTTCAACAAAGATACGTTTACTCTATATTTATATTCTTGTATTTCATATTAAATCCCCATAATTTTCTTTATGTCTTCTATTTTATTTCTTCCATAGGTCCTCTTTTCCTTTCGGAATCATTTTTTTCTAGTCTCCTAGGTTATCTTATCCTCACTTCATCTCTTGATAGTATGCATCCCCATATTTTCCTCATCTGACCACTCCATATCATCCATAATTGGCACCATATCCTTTTACACAACTAACATCTTCAATAGCACTAGATATCTCTTAAACATTTTTTCTCTTATTCCCTTCAGAAAGTGGTCATACATTTTTTTGAATGCATCATATCCTTATATGGAAAACACAGGTTTGTATCCATCAATAGTGGTTATTACCCAGTGATTAATAGCATTCATCTATTTAGTATCTAGATTGTGAAACCTTTCCAACTTCACACCATTCCATTTACATTTTTATGTTCTACAAGATTGAAAATAGTATTGTTCGAGCCTTGGTAGTCATGCCATTAAAAATATAGGCAACTCACATTGGAAAATATCATAAATATCACCATGTTATGGTGGTAATAATTTATTATGTCTAAACTTCAATTCTAATAGATTATTCTTAATAAAAATTGTGTATATTTTGTTTTATCCATCTTCAAAGGTCTCTTTGACTTGAAAACTATCTTAACATCTTAGGGTCTTAGCAACAAAACCATTGTTAGTAGCAATCCTTATAATCCTCATCAGGACATGCTCATTTGTAGTTTATAGGTTTTTATAGGATTTAAAATATAGGGAATGGTCCATACATGGGAATTTGATGGTTAATAAAACATATTTATTTCATTTAGTTACTTAAAAGTGCGTAATTCAAACCCAAAATTTGTAAACACAATAATGTTGTCACAACCATGTAAAACTTAGAAAATTACAAATTCTTATTCATATTATTAGTTATATAGAATTCTATGGCTAAGGATACAATTTTTCACAAGAGAGAATAATTTAAAAAAATAAATATCTTGGAAGAACCATAATGGTAGCTCAAAATAGTGACTAGTGACTATTTTATATTTTTATGAGTGTTAAATACTTATAGGCATGACATGACTCTTTGGCTTCTCATCTCTTCATTTCTCTTCTTACTTAGTCGTATGAGACTATTCAAACTTCCATTTGTATTTTTGACTTACATAGATGTTTAAAAATTAAGAATTTAGATATTTCACATGTACAATTTATAAAAAAATATTTATGAAATAACTGTTAAGCATGAAATATACTGAGAGGGGGGGTGAATCAGTATATTATATATCTTATTTATTAATCAAATTCCTTTTCTTTAACCACTTAACCACACATTCAATATATTAAATAAAATTGAAACAATAATATGCACCACACAAGAGAGAGAGAGAGAGAGAGAGAGAGAGAGACCAGATTTTTACATGGAAACTCAAAGTGGAAAAAACCACGGAGAACAATCTCAAGTATATGAATGAGCACCAACTCAAATTACAAATTTCACAAGCATCAACTTGTAGGAGCACAAACACAACAAATATTTGTGAGCACCAACCCATAGGAGCACCAACCCCTTGCAAAGATTTGTGAGCACCAACCCCTCTTGTGTATAAAACACAACTATCTCTCAATGTTGCTTACTCAAAAAATGATAGAACTCTACAATATCTCCTACTTTTCTCTCTTTAAAAACAAATACAAACCATGCACTTTCGTGCATATCACAAATGGCTTGTCAATCCTTTATTTATATCTTTCCAAATAACCTTTGGCATTCACCCTTTATGACCCTTCCATCTTCATGGAAAATGGTGCCAAAATTGTATGACCCTTCGTATCCTTGCATTTGAAAAGTCATATGGTGACCTTTCATAAGCAAAAGCATCTTTTCCTCTTTTGTCTTTATCTTGGTGACTTTTCATATTCCTCAAAGTGTTTTTTCATGGAAAAGTGTGTCATACCATCTTTTTTCTTCACATGGTGACTCTTGAAATTTCTCAAGATGACTCTTCATGAGAAAATGCATCCCATTTCTCTTTTGTCTTTTACCCCATGACTCTTTGACTTCTCCATGGGCCCTCTTTTGACTTATATGCAACCAAAAATATATTCATTAATATTAAATAAATATTAACACACATTAGCCAAGATATGAATATTAAAAACATCATTAAATGCAATGGGGCCTGTATCACCAATAATGTTAGACCTTTGACATCAATGACAATATTTCCAACAATCTTCCCCTTTTTCATTGATGGAAACCTCAAATTAAAACTACCACATCCTAAAACTTGCACATACTGCCATCTAAAAAACATGCAATAACTCCCCCTTACTGTAGTAAAATATACCTGTTCTCTATACTTATTCCTACACCTATTTTTGCACCTATACCTATACTTTTTTTTGTTCCTCTCCCCCTTTGACATCAAAGGAAAAGGGCCTACTTGGAGCTAACACTTAGCTTCCCATCAACTGATGTTGAACCTCAATGATAGGAAGTAAAATAAATTACTCCCAACTTCTCTCTTAGATACTCAAATGTGTCTTTTGGTAGTGCCTTTGTGAAAATATCTAAAATCTGCTATGTAGTACTAATATACTCCATCTTAACATGTTGATCTATAACCTGCTCTCTCAAGAAGTGATATCTAATGGGAATATGTTTTTTTCTTGAATGCATCACTGGATTATTTAAAATATTAATAGCACTTGTGTTGTCACAAAAAATAGAAATAGGTTCATCATATTTTACCTTGATATCTTAAAAATTTTGCTTCATCCAAATCACTTGAGTACAACATAATACTACTAGAATATATTCTACTTTAGCTATATAAAGTGATACTAAATTTTGCTTCTTGCTTAGCCATGATACTAACCTATCACCAAGGAATAAAGCTCCTCCACTTGTACTCTTTTTATCATCCTAGCACCCTGCCCAATCTAAATTTGTATAAGCAACCAAAGTTAAATTTCTACCTATGGGATACCACAATCCATAATCCAATGTCCCCTTGATATATCTAAATATTCTCTTCACCAACTAAACATGACTATCTTTTAGAGATGACTAATATCTTGCAACCATACCTACTACATGCATAATGTCTAGCCTTGATGTTGTCAAATATAAAAGACTATCAATCATAGATATATACAAAGATTGATCTGCAACAGGTGAATATTCATCCTTGCTCACCTTATTTTCTATACACATTGGTGTGCCAAATGGTGCACAATCCTTAAAACCAAATTTCTTCAACATTTCCTTGGCATATTTAATTTGAGATATGAAACTTCCTTTATTTGACTATAATATTTGCAATCCTAAAAAAATGACAATTCTCCAAGCATAGACATCTCAAATTCTTTTGCATATTATTATAAAATTATTTTTTCATCTTTTTAATGTTTCCTCCAAAAATGATGTCATCAACATATACCACAACAATCAATTGATGCTCACCTTCTATTTTGATGTAGAGATTATTGTTAGCAAATCCTCTCTTGAAACCTTGATACTTATCAAGTCTTGTATACCAAGCTCTGGGAGCTTGTTTTAATCCATATAATGCTTTCTTCAATCTGCATACATGACTACTAATATTTGAGAGAATAAATCCCTTAGGTTGTTCAATGTAGACCTCTTCTTCTATATTCCCATTTAGGAAGGCAGATTTGACATCCATCTGAAACACTTTGAAATTTTTAAACACTGCATATGCAAGAAACATTCTAATAGCCTCTAGTCTTACCACTGGTGTAAAGGTTTTTTCAAAATCTATTCCCTGAATCTGAGCATATCCTTTACATACTAATCTTTCTTTATTCTTGGTCACTTCTCCATTTTCATTTAACTTATTTCTATAAACCCATTTTGTTCCTATCACATTGTGATCTTTTGGTCTAGGCACTAATTCCAAAGTATCATTGTTTTCTATCTAATTTAATTATTCATACATACCCTTAACCCAATGCTTATCATGTCTTGCTTCTAAAAAAGTTTGAGGCTAAATTTTGGATAAAAAAGAGAAATTCACTTACTCAAACTCACTTACCATCATTTTTTTAGTGCAAATTCCTTCATTTATGTCCATGATGATGTCACTTTCATTATGATTTATCTAAACATATTTGGATGGAGTTTTGATGTCCTTTTTCTCCTTCTCATCTTCATCTGATTCTTCAAAATCTTCCTCTTCAATGATTTCAAGAATGTCTATTGGATCACTGATTATTTGTGTTCCATCTTCTTCTATCTTGACACTTACGCTTTCAATAATTTTCTTGGTTCTTTTTTAATAACATTTATAAGCTATAATTTTTCAATAATAAATAATAAATACACCTTCATCTGCTCTAGATTCAAACTTCCCAAGTTTTTCATCGGTTCTCTTTATGAAGCATCTACTGCCGAAAACTCTAAAATAATCAATTGTTGTTGATTTGTGTTTCCATAACTCATAAGAAGTCTTGTCACTATTGACTCTCAATAATGTTCTATTCTAAATATGCACTATTGTAGCAACTACCTCTCTTAAATATTTATCTAGTATCTCAGATTCATTTAGCATTGTCCTTGCCATCTCTTGAACTATTCTATTTCTCTGCTCAACTACTCCATTTTGTTGCAGAGTTCTTGTTGTTGAATAATGTTTCTTTATTCCATAGTCTTCACAAAACTCAATAAATTGATCTAACATGAATTCTCCTCCTTGATATTGTCTTAGACCTTTTAATCTTTAAATTGGTTTCATTCTCAACTAATGCTTTGAATGCTTTGAAATGTCTAAAATCTTTTGATTTTTCTTTAAAAACATTACCCAAGTCATACATGAAAAATCATCAATAAGCAACATGAAATATTTCTTGCCTTGAGTACTTTGAGTTCTCATAGGTCCACACAGATCAGTGTGAACAAGCTCTAACATCTGAGTGGTTGAGTGTTCTTTTGTTTTGAACTAACTTCTGGCCTACTTCCTATGCTGACAAGGTTCACAAAGCATGTCGAATGGCTTTGTAATCTTTGAAAGAACTTTGATTGCTTGCTTTTTTCTGATGTTCACAAGGTTGTCAAAATTTATGTGACACATTCTCTTGTACCATAGCCAAATTTCTTCAATCTAACTCAAATAACATTTTTTACCTTTGATGTCTGATAATATATATATATATATATATATATATATATTATTGCATGTTCTCTGAGCATCTGTAATCAACACATCTGAATCTTTTCTCCTAATTTCACAACCTTCTGCATAAAAATTTAATGTTTTCCCCTGATCACACATTTTACTTACACTCAAAATATTATGCTTAAGACCTACATAAAAAACATTTTCAATTTTAGTTCTACCATTATGCAAACTTAGTGTACCTTTTTTGGAAATTTTGACAGTAGTATTATCTCTAAATTTCATTGTGCCACCATTGATTTTCTTCAAGGTTATGAACTTATTTTTGTCTCATATCATGTGCCTCAAACATCCACTATCAATGAACCATGGCTTTTCTTCATTTTTTGCATGCAAAGCTGTTTGTATCAACATAGATTTTTTAGGTTATTTCTTCTACCATGAACCTGTATGAACTTTCTTCTTGATGAATGGAGCCTTAAAACTCTGGTCTTTCTTGACTGAATCAAACACACTTCTACAGTACCGAGCTATATGTCCAAGTTATTTCACTTGTAACATATTATGGCCTCTTCATTAAACCCTGATAGAGGAGCAAAAGAGTTATGCCTTCTGCTTGACTCTACATGACTTTCCTTCTCTTTATTTGTAAAATTGTTAGCCCTTTTTCAACATTCTATTTTATTATGACCATATCCATTACAATAAAAATAGTAACCATAAAAATAGGACCTGTTTGTGTATCTCTAACCTGATTGCCTTTTTTAGCTTTGTTCCCTTCAGCCTTCTTTGTTTGAGATGTCCTATGTATTCTTAACTTCTTCCCTTTTTATTTCCTCTTTTGTAAGATTTTCATCATAGCTCTTTTCTTTTTCCTTATTTGTGAAAGTAGTAGCCTCCCCTTTCTCTTTTCTAAATCCAATACCTATCTTATCTGACATCGATCTTTGATTTTCTAATATCTTATTCAACATATTAGTGTTATTCTCAAATTTTGAATCATTGGCTGCTCTATCATTGATTTCTTTATTTCTTTCTCAAGATCTAATTTTAAAGAAGCAATTTCAATAACATAACTTTCACATTATTTACTTACTATTTGCAACTATGACATTACATCTTCTTCATTCTTCTTGGCTTCATCAAAGTGTGCTTGTAGATCTTTAATTATTCCCTTTGACTCCTTTTCATTTTTCTCAATTTGGAGCTTTAATCTTTGATTCTTATTTTTAAGATATTTTAACTCTTCTAAGGCACAAATGAGTTCTCCTTCTAGATTTACTTCAGCGTCATCTTGTACTTCTTCTTGATCAACTATACCTTTGCTTGTAAAGGCATCTTTATGTATGTCCATGAATAGAATATCTTCTTCTTCTGAATCACTGACTCCACTATCTTCGGCTGAGCTAGAATCTTTAGAATACAAACTACTCTTCTTGAATCCCTTCTTGAATTTTCCTTTGAAATTATTCTTGTATGCAAACTTTCTTTCTTCATTTTCACCATTTCCCTTATCTGGGCACTTAGCTACAAAATGTCCAATCTTTCCATAATTAAAACATTTAAAAGGTAATTTTCTTTGATATTTACTTATGCCCTTTTTCAGCTTGCTAATGAATAGAGCTCCTTTGTTATCTTCATCATCACGAACTATCACTTGATTTTTAATCTTATCCTTCTCTTTCTTTGATGTCTTGAAAGCGACTTCTCTTTTTGAGGGTTTCTCTTATTCAGTCTGTATCTCATATGCCATAAGAATACCATGTAGCTCATCCATATTTAGCTTGGCTAAATTCTTCATCTCTTCAATTGTCAAAACTTTTGCATCATATCTTAATGGTAGAGATCTCAAAACTTTTTAAACCACAATTGATTCTTTTAACTTTTCTCCAATACCTTGAATCTAATTAACTATTTAATCAACCCACAAAAGATAACTTGCTATATTTTCTTCCTCTTCCATCTTCAAACTCTCAAACTATCTTCTAAAAGTTTGAAGCTTGGCTTTCTAAACCTTTCCATCACCTTTGTAAATATTCTCAATTTTTACCCAAGTTTTATGAGTAAATTTACATTGCATAACTTTAACAAATTTTCATTCACGTAAACCACATAAAATAGCATTTAAAGCTTTAGCATTATTTCCACTTGCCTTCTTTTCTACTGGAGTAGTTACAAGTGTCTTTGGCTTTTCATATTCCTCTACCACTACTTGCCATATGTCGAATCTAAGGGCCATGAAATAAGTCTTCACCCTTATGCTCCAAAAAACATAATTTGTCCCATCAAATAAAGGTGCTTTATTTTTAGAAAAACCTTCATGTGATCCAACCATCATGTTTTTCTGATCTACCTTCAAGCTACAAAACTTTATTAAAGGAACCTACTCTGATACCAATTATTAAGCATGAAATACACTAAGAGGAGGGGGTGAATTAGTATATTATATATCTTATTTCTTAATCAAATTCCTTTTCTTAAACCACTTAATCACACATTCAAGATATGAAATAAAACTAAAATAATAATATGTACCACACAAGAGAGAGAGAGAGAGAGAGAGAGAGAGAGAGACCAAATTTTTGCGTGGAAACCCAAAGTGGGAAAAACCATGAAGAACAATCTCAAGTATATGAATGAGCACCAACTCAAATTACAAAGTTTGCAAGCATAAACTTGCAGGAGTATCAACCCCTTTGTCAAGCATCAACACAACTATTTGTGAGCACCAACCCATAGGAGCACCAACCCTCTTGTGTATAAAACACAACTATCTCTCAATGTTGCTTACTCAATAAATGATAAAACTCTACGATATCTCTTGATTTTCTCTCTTCAAAAACAAATACAAACCATGCACTCTCTTGAATATTACAAATGGCTTGTCAAGCCTTTATTTATAGCTTTCCAAATGACCTTTGGCATTCATCCTTTTTGACCCTTCAATCCTCATGGAAAATGGTGCCAAACTTGCATGACCCTTCATATCCTTACATTTAAAAAGTCATATGGTGACCCTTCATAAGAAAAAGCATCATTTCCTCTTTTGTCTTTATCTTGGTGACTTTTCGTATTCTTCAAAGTGTTTCTTCATGGAAAAATGCACCATACCCTCTTTTGTCTTTACATGGTGACTCTTGGAATTCCTCAAGATAACTCTTCATGAGAGAATACATCACAGTCCTCTTTCATCTTTTACCCCATGACTCTTTGACTTCTCCATGGGCCCTCTTTTGACTTATATGCAACTAAAAATATATTCATTAATATTAAATAAATATTAACACATATTAGCGAAAATATGAATATTAAAAACACCATTAAATGCAATGGGGCCTTTATCACCAATAATGCTAAACCTTTGACATCAATGACAATATTTCCAACAATAACTTTCATAATCCATTACTTAAAACATACACAATAGCCTACAAAAATAAAATTAATATGACATAACCTAGAATATTTGATAAAAAAATAATTAATTAAAAATGACTCCTACTAACGTATGTATGTATTTAAAATCAATTAGGCTCAAATTAAGAATCCTAGAAGATAAAGAACTAGAAGAGACACAATTTATAGTTATTTATTTTCATATTCATTTCATTCAATAAAAATCACCACATCATGTCAAGGAAAAACTTCTATGTCACAATCATAACTACCATATAAAAAGTGTAGCCTCTATGTCACAAGCCTAATTTCCACCTTAATACCTATGACATTTTATTCATTGAAAAAATGTTCTTTATTTTTAGTATATTTCTAAATAACTTCAAGTATGTTTGAATAAAATGTGTCTCAATCGTGTTACAACCATTTGAACCTTTATAGACCCATATATAACTCATATGCTCTTTTCTTGGCTAAAATCACCATATTAGAATTTTTTTAGAGTGTATCAAGTTACATAATTATTTGATTTGAATAGTGAATTAGAATAGTGGCTTAGTCATTTAATTTTAATATTCAATATACAATTCATATCAATGTTGTACTTTATACATTTAGGGGTTGAAAAAGCATACAAATTATCAATTGTAGAAACATGTGTTTGTCTAGTGTTTACAAATTCAATTCATATTAGTTGAGGAGGCTTTGGTCTCTCCCCCTGTTTTGGAGGATCTACCTAGGAGCCAGACGGTGGTTGGTTTTCATAAGGATTTTGCTGAGTCATCTGTGTCCCCTAGGCTTCATGGATCAGTGTCTTCTGAGGCATGGATGACTGAGGCAGCTAAGGTAGAGGATGGATGGACAGCAGTTAAGAGGAAGAAGTCTAAGCCTTTGGTCCCCCCTCTAGATATGAATCTTAGATCGTGTAAAAAAATATATATATTATTAAAACCTCATTTGTATGGGAGGTTAGTAGGGTGCAAATCCTGTCTGCTGACGGTCCATTTTGTGTAGTGTCAGTTGTTACATCTGGACTTTTCTGTTGTTTTCAGGTTCCTGTGTAACCTGGTTTTGCTTTTCTGGTTTCAGGTTTCTTTTTAGAAATCCGGTTGTGCTTTAAGGTTTATCTCTTTTTTGATGTAAAGGGTTTTAGGGTCCCTTCAAAACCTATTTTTACCTTAATCTAAAACTTATTTTATGATGTATAGACCAATACAATAATAGGATGGTCACTCATTTGTGTAATAACTACTAAATTGTGGAACAAGAGAGCCAACCTTAATAATTTCTTTCTAGACCTATTTTCTTATTCTTTTGGGAAATTATTGTTTTTGTAGAACATTTTTCATTTAATGAGATTCATTGGTTTAGGTAAAAGAGTTTAATTGCTCATGGGTGTCATCCTAAATAAAATTTGACACTAGAGAATATGAAAATTATGATTGACCATTCTTAAATCAATATGTAGATGAAGTCAAGAACAAGATTTCCATTGTTAAAATTTATTCTAATAAATTAGAAAAACTAAAGGAATGTTATATTTCAAATGAAGCCTCTCAAATATTACTTCCATCTTAAGAATTTAATGAAACTATATCATGATGTATGGGACTATACTAAGGGTTCAAGATATATACTATTATGGATTCAATTGGATCCAAATACACCTCT
The DNA here is from genome assembly GCA_037957365.1 of Torreya grandis. Taxonomy (NCBI): domain Eukaryota; kingdom Viridiplantae; phylum Streptophyta; class Pinopsida; order Cupressales; family Taxaceae; genus Torreya; species Torreya grandis. The sequence continues at coordinate 1,806,716 of JARHVA010000640.1, read as the reverse complement.
AAAATATGGTCAATAGACTTAGATGTAGTTGAATTTTATACTCTAAATAAATATGGAAGCTCGTAATCTAAGATAATCTCCTCTACTAATATGTATTCTAAATGTGAATATGTACATGTATCTCTATTATATTTCATGTGTTAAAATATAATAATTTAGAGATCAAATAGGTGAATTTAAGTCAATTTGTGCCAAGAGAATGATCTCATTTATGGATTCCACAAGTTTTTATAATTTCTCATAATATCTAACCAAATATGCACTTATAGCCTTAAAATATGCATAAATATGCTCATAATATTTTTAATTATAGCCATAATATTGTCATATTCTTTATCATAGGAAATGTCCAAAATACTTGTAATATCTGACCGATAATCAATTATGTCCTTCATAATTACCTTCTTTTCTCATGTAATTGATAACATATTCATGCATATTTTTTTGAATGATCTAGGATATATTTTAGAAATATTTGAGTAAAGCTCAATTATGTTATTGTAATCAAAATATTCCCATAATAATATATCAATTCTCTAGTTTTGTACATATCTATTTTGGATTAATGGCTTCTTATACACACAAAAAAACCTTGTTTAGGGGTTGTAGTGTTGGAATAGGTGGTGTTTTACCAACAAGTGATAATATCGTAATAATGAAAATAAATGAATGTTAAAATTAGGAACACAAAGGATTCTAAGGTAAATACATTCCAAAACAACCACCATAATCCTAAGTGTGTAATAAATAGAAACAAACAAAATAACCAATTAACCAAGATAATAAATTACAATGAAATGAAAATTAAGATAGGAATCTGACACACCTGATTAATGAATTGAAAATCTAGAAATGGATCTAGGATATGCAAGTGACTAAGAAGGTTTGTGTAAAATGTAGCCATCAAAATCTATAAGAATGGATCTAAGACTTCTCAAGATACTACTAAATGTGACTATGAATACTAAGAAAACCATTAAATTTGTACTTCTAGTACTATTGAATGTGTTCTCAACCACTAAATTTTTACCTAACACTATTCTAGATTGTATATTTTCTATGTAGATTCACTATCGGATTTTGTATATATTTTTTTCAGTCCTTTTCTAAATTTATAGGTAGAATGTATGATTTATCTTATCTCAATCTTCATGACTTAATTTTACACAAATTCTTGTAAGAGGAAAATATAAAATGTAAGGTTAGTTGACTTAGGAAACCTCATCAAATAATTTTAGCTACATATCTTTCACACTTGGAATCAAAGTAATGTAGTTTTTTTATGCACGTGAGTGGAATTTTGAGAGAGTTTTTTTACTCCTCTCCCTAGTAAAGTGTAATTTAAACTAAATGAAAAAATATTTAAACCCTATTTTGGTATAATTGGATGATGTCATAAAATTTGAAGTGATGTAAGACCAATGTTGGATCAATGTGCAAGGTTCATCTCAAATTTAGCAATATATGTGATCAATGAAGGCTCTAACTTTGGGAAGGGTCTTCATCTGATTCTTATTTGAATTCCACTTCCTAAAATGTCTATGAATGATTTGTATATATAGTGATATCTATGACATGACATGTGAAGGCCAACTATGATGAATATAATAAACTAAAGTTACAACATAGGAAATTAGACAAGATAAAAAGGACCCATAAAAATAAATAAGACCCAATGAATCTACCCAATATGGATTTTATAGGTCATTGAATCTTCCCCTTAAAAGCATATGACTATAATGAATGTATGTTGCTTATAAAATGGATGACCAAGGCTCAAAAGTTGAAAGTAAATAAATATAATAGAATGTTGATGGCATCTATAAGGATCAAAGGTCAACTAGTGTCATGTGTGGGGTATAAAGTGTCATAAAACATATAATTATATTGAAGTGGACCAAGTGTGATAAAATAGGGAAAAGACACTATGGAAAATGGTCTTTTACCAACATTAGGTGTTTACATAATGTCCCTACTTTGATGTACTATATGTTGTGAATGCATGTGTGCATGAAAGTAAAAACAAAAAAATTGAATCAAAAAGCTTTACTTACTGAGGTAAGGATGGATTAATTGAATAATGCTTGAAAATAACTTTACTCATGTGTAATTTTATTTTTTGGAAAAAATAGAATACCTAAAAGTAATGGACAATTTTCAACAAGTAGTCAATGTCATATCATGTCATAGTGGCTATAAATATGGAAAGAAAAAGTAAAATATAGATATGAGTTTAGGAATGAATACACCTAATGGTATGTGAACCACGATGCCCTAATAAAACATCATCTTCTCATGCTCTTATAATTATTAAAAGTTTCTAATTCCTAACAACTCAAGTTTACTTCTTGATCAGAGAAGAAAATACATGTCATCTAACCATATTTATCACCTTCATTTCAATCAATTTTACCAAATTCATTCAATCTTTAAAATATTTAAGAATATTTTTAGTCAATTTTGAAAAAGACAAAAAATATTTGAATATTTGCCCCATTTTTAGGTGATGTAATGTAAATTTTTTTCATTAAATCTCTAATCTCAAAATAAAGAGTTAAATGCACCGTGTATTACTACATAATAAAGTTGAAGCTTTGTAAAATCCTTGAAAAAACATCAAAAACATATAAATGTAATCATCATAAAATATCATCATGTATGCTTAATAGTAATATATAACTCTAAGGATTATTCATATTAAAATTCAAGACCAACCACATTTCACACTATTAATAGTATGAGATATGGATGAATAATATGTCCATCTGAAACCAATTCAACATATAACATCATGTAAATATCTATATTTGTGTGTGTTGGGTGAATATTTTGTCAATCAGCATACTGATCAACAAAATAGGTCTGATCAACCACAGCGGGAAGATTGGTTGGCTAGGTGTGCAGCTTTACTACATCAACCAGAGACAAATCTCTCCTCTCATCAAGGGCAGGTTCCCTATAGATACGTAGGAGCTATATATAATATAAATAAGAAAAAAATAACACATGGGGGTAGAATAAACCATCCATCTCTCTTCTGTTAGAGATGATGCTCATAGACAAAGGAGAAAAGCCTGGTGAAAACACTGAAGGCACTTCTCTTCTTTTAGAAGTGTTCTTGCAGGAAAAAATAGGAGTTTCTTTCAGGTAGTGAAAGTAACTGGTGACAAAGAGCACAGTAACCAACAAGATGAAATAGAACAAAAGTTTCCACCTCAATTTCCCAAAGAGTATAAACACAAAGGATAATGGGGGCACAAAGTCTTCTCACAGTTGTTTTCAAGACACCTCCCTTTTTACCTTCACTAATTCTGCTTGTCAAGTAAAATAAATAAGAATGCTTCTGGGAAACAGACATAAGAACAATTTCCTAAAGTAGCACAAGCCAAAATAGCAAAAAGTCTACAAAAAACTTGCTTTCTCATTCAGATAAAATGAAATGAAATTACAATCTGAGCTCAAAGTCTTAGTTTTCTTCTTTCAAAATGGGTAGAGTTTTGCTCTTGTAAAAATGAAAAGTCTCCTTTACAAATGAGAGATATTACAATCTTATAACAACTACATAAGGATTGACACTTTTTTCCATGGGACAGCCCATGCTGCAGTCAATGTCTTCAATGCACCTTCAGTTCTATCTAGAGAGACCATGCTGAGAACAGTGCACTACCATAACTATGGTGTGTCCCTTCATCTAATATGTCTCTTCCTTGGTATGGACCATCTGGTCCTTTTCCAATTTGTCTTTACTTCACGGAAGAAAAATAGGTTGTGTCTTTGGTTTGGTGCACTCAAAAGTCTACTCGATCCATTGTTCCACCTACTATAAATAACTCTTTTGAAGATATTTCTGGTCCTTTGCATTGATGTTCTCTTCCTTGCAGCAATTTGAGCCTTCAAGCTCTCTTTTCAATTAATTACTTGATTCATGTTGAACCTTGAACCCGTTGAACCACTGAAAGTTCATTGGTTCATTTTGTCTCTTTTATTCTATCGCTTCTTCTTTCAATCACTTCTTCGCTTCTTAGTTAAACCATCCGTTGAACCACTTGTTTGTTGTTTCTCTCTTGACTAAGGCCATCTTTGAACTTTTAAACCTATGAACCATTGAAATTTAAACTCTTTCAGTTCAAAGTTTAATCAGTTCATTGGTTCATTCTATGTCTCACTCAATCATTGCTTTAACTGTCTAAGCTCTGGTTGAACCTTTGAACCTTGAACCAGTTGAACCATTCAGTTCAATGGTTCAATGGTTTAATTGGTTCATTCAGTTCATCCTCTAAAGTCCTTTTTGTCCAAGTCTTTGAAGATTCCTTTCTATGTCTTTGTTTAGCCTTTGGAACATCCCAAAGGGAAGGTGTCCCTTCGAGTCTTTGGAAAAGGTCCTTTTTTTGACGTCAAGTATCCCTCGTAAGGGTATCTACCTTTCAAGATTTTTTGGGTGGACTTCAGGTTTCAACTTTCCCGGTGGGTTCTTACTTCTTCGGTGGGATTTTGCCTCTTAGGATTTTTTTGTTAGGCTTTTCCTTCAGACAAAAAGTCTGAAAGAAAGCTTCTTTTCTTTAGCCATTTTTTCCTTTCAATTTCTTCGGGCTTTCTTCCCGAGTGAATTCCTTTGGCCTCTTCACTTAATCATTTCCATCAGACAAAAAGTCTAAAAGAATTGTTCTTTTTGGGCCTTTGAACAAATCCAAAGGAATTTTGTCTTTACTTTGACCTTTGAACCAATGTTTCCTACCCTCTATAAGGGCATTTGCATTTTTCACTTTGGGGTAGCCCCTTGAACCTGCCGATTGAACCAACTTTGGTTCAACGATTCAATGGTTCAATCAGCTCATTCTTCGTTATTTGGCTAAGTCTTTTTGATCTTTTACACCAAGCACATTAAACCAACTTGGTCATTGAATCCATTGAACCTTTGAACCAAAGTGGTTCAAAGTTCAATGGTTCAAGCCTTTGTTCTTTATCATTTGCCCATTGAACTCTTTTGATTGAACCGAGGCACCAAACCAATCTTGGAAATGACTAAGTGTTAGAAACTTGTTCTTTTTACTGAACTCACCTATCGAAGCTTTTTAACCTGTTGAACCTATGAATCCCTTTATGGAAAAATCTTAAAAATGAGGAATTTGAAAGCTCAGAACAAATTTTGAGAGGGGAAGAGATAAATTTTGGTCTGTACAAGGCCAAAATAGTCCGTAGGTTGTCCCAAAAATGAGTGACATTTTTTGGGGACAATAACTGGCTCCAATTGGGAAACTTCTTTCAGTTGAAAACTTGAAACATAGCTGAGGGGAGTAGAAACTAGAATCTCCAGTGCCTTGAAGTGTGCCATTAGGCTATGAAGTCATGCTACCCAAAAAGAAAGGCACCAAAAAGTAAAATGAAAAGCACAAAATAGAACTAAAGACTATACAAATATACATATGTACAGGTGAACTTATTTAATACTTCAAAAATTAAAGTACTTCAGACGCTACTCCTTGTGAGGCAAAGAAAAGGGGATGCCATCCCGATAAACTAACAGGAAACCATTCTGTCCCCAAAAATGGTGACGGGCGAATGGAGCTTTCCACTAGGAAACCAATTTTCTACATCTTCCTCTTTGGTTTTTATTCTTCTTGCCCCATGGCAGGACGTGGTCTTCAAACTGAAAACCATAACTCCTTGCTCTCTTGGCAAAGGGCTCCTTTTGCTGATTTTGGAGTACAGCAATATGGTCCACCACCATAGCTTGTTGTTCTGTTGGTTCAATCTAGCACATATTTTGATTGTCAGCATTAGACCCCTAACAAACCATTAGCTCAGCATCCCCTTTGGTGTGAAGGATTTTGATCTCTTCATCCTGAGCAGTCTTCAATCTGAGCAACAAAGATCTACATCCAGCATGAGTGGAAGAATTGCTACCATCAGATTCCAGGATCCAAGCATCATCAAAAATTGATCTTCTATTATATTTCTCTTCATTGGAGATGGAAGATCCTTCTTAATTTGTATTGTGCCCTACCAATTCTTTTGATGCTTGATTTGGATCAAATCCTAGATTGCCAACCATGAGACTTTGATCAGTTGAAACATGAGCATCCTCTATGGTCAAGGAGTAATTACCCCTACTTGAAGGCTCAAATAGAATTTGAGTAGTAGAGGTTGACATTTGGGTGACCACAATCTTTGCCTCAGATAGGTCCACACCTAGCTCTTCACCAAAGTTTAGCTACTCAGAATTAGCTTGCAGGGATTCAAACTTAGTCATTTGAATTTTAGATTTCTTGACATGATCAATCATGTCAAATGACTGAGATGGACTTGGAAGAGAGGATGGGAGTTCATCCTTTCAGTTTTTGGGAGGGAGAGGACTGATTTGCAAAGTTGAAGTAGAAGGTGCAGAGATGTTTGATGTACTAACCTTCTTAGCAATCATTAGGTCCTTTAACTGGAAAGGCAGAGTGGTTCTCCACTTAGCAATTAGAATTGTAGGTTGAGTTCATTCCTCTATTCTTTCTTTATCATCTTGTTGGGTTGACTGATTCTCAGACCAGGTGAATACTATGTATGATTCCTCATCTACTTCACTTTTACTTTTGGGTTCATCTTGGTAATTTAGGAAACCAATGTGGGAATCACTAGTTGATTCTTCTTGATCCTCCATGAAGAGACCATCATCATTTTCTTGCTCAAACTCAGGTTAGAATTAGGAAACATGTTATGTTTCCAGATATCCCACTGCTGAGTTGGTTGGAGGTGCTTCAAGGGTAAGGTTCCTCTATGGGGGAGGAAGACGATTTGGTTGTCCTTAACTTCTAGCAGCGTTGCCTTGATATGGCTGATTGGGGAATGTCCTTCTTGGTACATTTTTTTATGAAGGAGCAGAAGACATACTTTGTGCCACTTGTCTTTTCAAGACTAGCAGTTCATTTGCCAGCTTTTGTACCATTGGGTCAATGGTGGTTGTGGGTGAGTATTCAAAAGATGAAGAGGGTTTACCTCTATTAGGATCTCTCCTTATCTTTCCTATCAAGATAAGGTCATCTTCTAGCTCAGTAGCCAAGTCTTGACCAACCTCAAGGTCTATGTGTTTAGCCTATCTCAATAGAAAACTCACTTTAGGCAGCTGTGAGTTGATGAAGAAGCATTTGAGATTTTGAGGTGTCAGCTAGGTGACCATGGGAATCTTGTGCCTCAGCTTATTAAACCTGTCAATAAAATCCCTCATAGGCTCATGAGGTTCCTTCTTCATATGAGTGATCTGGGCCAGCAAAGCATGTGCATCCTCTGCAGGCTTGAACCTAGCTTCAAACTTGGCTTTGAGTGTATCCCAGTCAGTTACTGATCCAGCTTGCAGATGGTAGAACTAGTCTGCAGTAGCACCTTGTAGTGTATCCACAAATAGGCTGACCGCTATGTCTTCAAATTCCACTCTTATTACACTACAAGCTATGCTGAAAGCTACAATGTGTTCATCAAGATGAACCTTCCCATCACCAAAGAATTTGGGGAAATTCTTTCTTAAACTACATGGAAGTTCATGCAGAGGTGGAGTCAAGTTGAGTGGGCCAAAAGAGTTAACCCAGGGGCCTCAAACTGCCATGATTTAATTATGACAAATAGGGATAACAAATTTGGGTGGAGTGGCCAGATTGTAGAACAAAAAATGGAAAAGAACTGGCCCTGCTTTAGCTTGAGGCTTGAGGCTTCAAACTATGCACTCTTTTCTAGCAACTCTAGTTTTGTAGACCAGATAAAATAATGGAGGTGGAGGAAAATGGTACAGATATAAATGGATAATGGGTAAGACATGAAATAGAGTTGCCAGAGTTTGTATAATGGATAAGGGAAGGAACTGCTTCAATCTAAAACTTGAGGCTTTAGACTGCACATTCATCCCCAGCAGAGTCACCAAAAATTGTTGCACGAGGTTGGGGAGGAAAAATTAACAATGGGAAAGCACTAGAGCAGTTCATTCCTCCACAGCAGAATGCATGGATAAGTTTTTAATGATAATGGGTAAGACATAGGTGAAGTTTTAATCTAAAACTTGAGGTTCCAAATTGCACAAAATTTTTGTGTCCCCAGCAGAGTCGCCAAAAAATTGTTGGGTGAATATTTTGTCAATCAGTGTACTGATCAACAAAATAGGTCTGATCAACCACAATAGGAAGATTGGTTGGCTAGGTGTGTAGCTTTACTACATCAACTGGAGACAAATGTCTCCTCTCATCAAGGGGAGGTTCCCTATAGATACGTAGGAGCTATATATAATATAAATAAGTATAAAATAACACATATGGGTAGAATAAACCATCCATCTCTCTTCTCTTAGAGATGATGCTCATAGACAAAGGAGAAAATCTTGGTGAAAACACTGAAGGCACTTCTCTTCTTTTAGAAGTGCTCTTATAGGAAATAGTAGCAGTTTCTTTCAAGTAGTGAATGTAAATGGTGACAAAGAGCATAGTAAATAGCAAGATGAAACAGAACACAAAGTTTCCACCTCAACTACCCAAAGAGTATAACACAAAGGATAATGGGGGCACAGATTGATCCTAGAATCCTCAACATAGAAAGAAAGAAAAAACACACGCTGAAAAAAATTATGAAAGCACAAAGTCTTCTCACTATTGTTTTCAAGACACCTCCCTTTTTACCTTCACTAATTCTTCTTGTCAAGTTAAATAAATATGAAAGCTTCTAAGAAATAGACATAAGAACAATTTCCTAAGGTAGCACAAGCCAAAATAGTACAAAGTCTGCAAACAACTTGCTTTCTCATTTAGATAAAATGAAATAAATATACAATCTGAGCTCAAAGTCTCAGTCTTCTTTCAAAATGGGCAGAGTTTCACTCTTGTAAAAATGAAAATATCTTTTACAAATGAGAGATATTACAATCTTATAGCAACTACACAATGATTGGTGCTTTTTTCCATGGGACAACCCACGCTATAGTCAACGTCTTCAATATGCCTTCAGTCTTGTCTAGAGAAACCATGCTGAGAATAGTGCACTGCAATAACTATGGCATGTCCTTTCATCTAATATGTCTCTTCCTTGGTATGGACCATCTAGTCCTTTTCCAATATGTCTTTACTTCATGGAAGAAAAATAGATTGCATCTTTGGTTTGGTATGCTCAGAAGTCTACTCAATCCACTGTTCCACCTACTAGAAATAACTCTTTCAAAGATATTTCTGGTCCTTTGCATTGATCTTCTCTTCCTTGTAGCAATTTGAGCCTTCGAGCTCTCTTTTCAGTGGATCACTTGATTCATGTTAAACCTTGAACCCGTTGAACCATTGAAAGTTTATCGGTTCATTGGTTCATTATGTCTCTTTTGTTCTATCACTTCTTGGTTCAATCACTTCTTCACTCCTTGGTTGAACCATCCATTGAACCACTTGTTTTCTACTTCTCTCTTGACTGACGCTGCCTTTAAAGTTTTGAACCTATGAACCATTGAACTTTGAACTCTTTCATTTCAAAGTTCAATCAGTTCATTGGTTCATTATGTGTCTTGCTCAATCATTGCTTTATCTTTCTAAGCTCTGGTTGAACCTTTGAACCTTGAACCAGTTGAACCATTCGGTTCAAGGATTCAATGGTTCAATCGGTTCATTCAGTTCATCCTCTGAAGTTCTTTTTGTCCAAGTCTTTGAATATTCTTTTCTACGTCTTTGTTCAGCCTTTGGAACACCCTGAAGGGAAGGTGTCCCTTTGGGTCCTTGGAAAAGGTCATTTTTCTGATGTCAAGTGTCCCCTGCAAGGGTATCTACCTTTCAGGATTTTTTGGGTAGACTTCAGGCTTCAACTTTCCCAGTGGGTTCTTGCTTCTTCGATGGGCTTTTGGGTCTCGGGCTTTTTCCATTGAGCTTTTCCTTCAGACAAAAAGTCTGAAGGAATTCCTTCGAATAAAAAGTTTGAAAGAAAGCTTCTTTTCTTTAGCCATTTGTTCCTTTCAATTTCTTCGGGCTTTCTTCCTGAGTGAATTCCTTTGGCCTTCTTCACTTAATCATTTCCATCAGATAAAAAGTCTAAAAGAATTGTTCCTTTTCGGCCTTTGAACAAATCCAAAGGAATTTTGTCTTTACTTTGACCTTTGAACCAATGTTGCCTGCCCTCCGCAAGGGTACTTGCCTTTTTCACTTTGGGGTAGCCCCTTGAACCTACCAATTGAACCAACCAATTAAACCAACTTTGGTTCAATGGTTTAATCAGCTCATTCTTCGTTATTTGGCTAAGTCTTTTTGATATTTTGCACCAAGCGCATTGAACCAACTTGGTCATTGAACCCATTGAACCTTTGAACCAAAGTGGTTTAAATTTCAATGGTTCAAGCCTTTGTTCTTTATCATTTGCTGATTGAACTCTTTTTATTGAACTGAGGCACCGAACCAATCTTGGAAATGACTAAGTGTTAGAAACTTTTTCTTTTGACTAAACTCACCTACAGAAGCTTTTTAACCTATTGAACCTATGAATCCCTTTACGAAAAAAGCTTAAAAATGAGGAATTTGAAAGCTCAAAACAAATTTTGAGAAGGGAAGAGAGAAATTTTGGTTTGTGTAAGGCCAAAATAGTCTGTAGGTTGTCCCAAAAATGAGTGACATTTTTTGAGGACAACATTGTGCATCCTTAAATGAGGGTGAGATAGTGTGGGGAGGAAAATATGCTTTGATGTATTCAAGTGAATGTGAATGAAGCTATGCCCAAATGAAATTAAATGCCATAAGGTGTGTGTGTGTGTGTGTCGGTGTGGGTGTGGGTGTGGGTGTGGGTGTGGGTGTGTGGGTGAGTGTATAAATGTGAAAACCAATTATGTGACTATAAATATGTAAGATAATTTCATATATTGTTATATAAGCAGTGCAATATTACTAGACACAAGGGTGTGAGAGACTCCATAGAAAATATATATTTATAAATCTCTAGGATAAAATATGTGGGTAACATGTCACCATAGGTAATGTATCAATGCAATATATAAAGGGATATGTATGTTTCATTACCTCAAGTTTAAAGGTATATATAGATGTAACCAATTAAACCCACAAGATGTGTGGGGGTATAATTATCCCAAAGGCAATAGGCATGCTCCATAATATGGAAAGGATAGTGAAAGTAAGATGTTATTTTCAAAAATACATATGGTAAGAAAATAACTCATGAGGAATGTCCAGGAGCATTCCCTTGATAGCAAGGTTTATTTCATAAGTTTAATAATGATATGTCCCAAACTATAGTTATGTATGTAGAAATAATAATATCCAGGATGTGACAAGATGTAAAAAGTATGATGGTCATATGGGCCCATCAATATAATGATTTAAGGAAAAAATGCATTGAAGCTCCATATAAGTAAGATAAAATCAATAAGTAACAATTTGATTATATCGTTATGATGCCCCCAAAGGAAATAATATATGCATAAACATAATAAATTCATGTAATGCTCAATCTTTGCAATGTCTAGTGATGTAGGAAAGTCAAATGTGTGGCCCCAAATGGAAAGATATAATAAAGTGCTCAATGATGAGATAAAAAATAATTCCCCAATATAAGCTTGATATGTGTAAAATATATATTAGCAAGATCAAGGGCTAGACAAGGGTACAATGCCCCAAATTTCAAAGTAAGATAAGTGCAAATGATATGTCCCAATGTAAGAATATTTCCTTAGGTGTGTTAGATATACAAATAAATCATGTTCATATAGTAGCAGTGAAAGCATGGATGGGATGGCACCAATCCATATTAAATACATAAATAATTATCGTAAAGGATGTAAGAGAACAAGCAAAGCACCAATGTGACAAAAATATGTAACAACATAATGTATATATCCATGTAACATGCAATATGTACATATTAGCAATATATGACATAATCAATGTAAATGGATCTATATGATAAATGGAAAAAATAAATTTATTACTATAAAATGCATTATATGGATATGTCATTAATGTAAAACAAACCACCAATGTGATAATGTCCCTGGGGTATGGCCATGTAAGTATTTGTGTAACATCAAAAAATCCATAATCATATGAAACTTATATATCTCGCATCTCATCCACACAAATAGTATAATGAGAAGCACATGTGTAGACATTTATACATAATGCATCTATCATATTTATCAATCAACAAAGATAAAGGAAAGTAAAATTTTGATTTTGATATTTTATAATGTTTTTGTATTTTATATTTTTCTAAAAAGAAGTGGATATATATTTAAAAATAAAGGACAAGGGGAGCATGCAAGAATAATATTAATCAATAAATTATAATTAAAAATCAAGAAACCAATTTAAATAGGTAAGCCAAGGGGCACAAAAATGTAGACACCCAAATTTGGCACAATCCCTGTTTTACAATGTCTTTTATCCACTTTGATTAAATGGAACTTAGCTAAGAATTAAGTAAATATTGGTATATGTCTTTTATATTTTATCATTTTATATGAATTTTTTATTCCCTTTTCGATACATTTTACTTAAGTCATGTTTAAAAAATGGATATCTCTAACCGACTTTGTCATTCAAAGTTGTGTTTATTCTAGGATAGAATATATTAGTTAGTGCCAAGATCAATTTTTGATCTTAACCCATTCTAATCAATCAAGACCCTTGACATTTTGACTTCCATTTTGACAATTTTTTATTTTAGCCAATAATTTTTGTCCCTTTAATGTCTTTGATTTTATCTTTTAACTCCACTATGTTTTTAATTCAAACTATAAAATTTATTATATATATATATATATATATAGAGCGAGAGAGAGAGAGAGTTGTTAGGAGACATTTAGGATAGGAATTCTCCCATTTCAAGTGTTATACAAAAGTTACATACTTCTAACATTGAATCACTAAAGCTACATCTAAAGTATTGTCACATTTACATGCTTGTTCCAAGAATAAATTAGGATGAAGAGAATATAGATATGCATTCATCATTTCATGCACACATGTAAGTAGGAGAACTACATTTGAGTTTGATCTATCTTTAGATCATTGGCAATGTAGTACAATGTTTGGTATTTCAATAGGGATTGGCCAAATTTATTTCAACTCAATATCTTTCATTGATTCCCCTATTTGATATTTAAAGTGTTTGTGGTATAATATATGATTTAATATTTTAGGTACATGCATATGCACATTGAATGCTAAGAAGGTGATAAATGCAATTATTAAAGTAGGTAAAGCATCCAATAAATAATCAAAATCTTACTATCATAGGTTCAATATCAATCCATAGGGGTAAATATTGACTACTGGTAGCATCCTCTTTTTGTTAGTTCTATCCCAAACTAGAAAAAAAAAATTGTAAATAACCTCCATTCACAAAGTCAAGATTGGCCTATAGGGTTTAATACTTACTACTAGTATTATCTATTGGAAATATTGTCATTGATGTCAAAGGTCTAGCATTGGTAATAAAGGCCCCATATCATTTATTGTCTAAAGGTGTTTTTAATGTTCATATTTTGGCTAAAATGTGTTGATATTTATTTAATATTAATGAATATATTTTTAGTTGCATAAAATTTAAAAGAGGGCCCATGGAGAAGTCAAAGAGTCACAGGGTAAAGATAAAAGAGGAATGGGATGCATGTTCCCATGAAGAGTCATCTTGAGGAATTCCAAGAGTCACCAAGTGAAGATAAAAGAGGGTATGGTGCATTTTTCCATGAAGAGTCATCTTAAGGAATTCAAAAGGTCACCAAGATAAAGACAAAGGAGGAAAGGATGCATTTGCTTATGAAGGGTCACCATGTGAATTTTCAAATACAAGGATTTGAAGGGTAATACAAGTTTGGTGCCATTTTCCATGAGGAGTGAAGAGTGACAAAGGGTGAATGCCAAAGGTCATTTAGAAAGATATAAATAAAGGCTTAGGAAGTCATTTGTTATATGCAAGAGACTACGTGGTTTGTAATTGTTTTATATAATAAAAGAGGAGAGAATAGAAAGAGATATTGTACAATTCTATCATTTGTTCAAAAAGAAACATTGAGAGATAGTTGTGTTTTATACATAAGAGGGGTTGATGCTCTGATGGGTTGGTGTTCACAAAATTTTTTAAGGAGTTTGTGCTCCTATGGGTTGGTACTCACAAATAGTTATTGTGTTGGTGCTCGGCAAAAGGGTTGGTGCTCCTACAAGTTGGTGCTTACAAACTTTGTAATTTGAGTTGGTGCTCTTTCATATACTTGAGATTGTTCTCTATGGTTTTTCCCACTTTGGGTTTCCATGTAAAACATTTGGCAAGTAGTTGTGGAGGAATATGAAGAGCCACAAACACTTGTGAGTACTCCAATAGAAAAGAAGGGAAGTGAAAATAATGTTAAAGATTAAAATGCTATTTTATGTGGTTTATATGAATCAAAATTTGTTAAAGTTATGCAATGAAAATCTACTCATGAGAATTGGGTAAAGCTTGAAAATATTTACAAAGGTGATGAAAAGGTTTAGCAAGCTAAGCTCTAGACTTTCAAAAGATAGTTTGAGAGTTTGAAAATGGAAGAGGAAGAAAATATAGCAAGTTATCTTTTGAGGTTGATCAAATATTTAATCATATTCAAGGTATTGGGAAAAAGTTAGAAGAATCAGTGGTAGTGCAAAAGGTATTGAGATCTCTACCAATGAGATATGATTCAAAAGTTTTGGTTATCGAAGAGATGAAAGATCTAGCCAAGCTAAAGATGGATGAACTACATGGTAATCTTACGACATATGAGATGCAGACCGAACAAGAGAAACCCTCAAAAAGGGAAGCTACTTTCAATACATCAAAGAAAAAAAAAGCTAAGATTTTTAAACTCAAGTGATAGCTCTAGCGATGATGAAGATGACAATGGATCTCTTTTCATTCATAAGCAGGAAAAGGGCATAGGTAAATATCAAGAAAAATTGCCTTTCAAATGTTTTAATTGTGGAAAGATTAGACATTTGGTAGCTAAGTGCCCAGATAAGGGTAATGGTGACAATGAAGAAGGAAAGTCTACATATAAGAAGAATTTCAAAAGAAAATTCAAGGATTCAAGAAGAAGAGTTTATACTCTAAAGAACTTAGCTCAGCCAAAGATAGTGGAGTCAATGATTTAGAAGAAGAGATTCTATTCATGGCCATACATGAAGATGCCTTTGTAAGCAAAAGTATAGATGATCAAGAAGAATATGATGAATCCAAAGTGAATCTAAAAGGAGAACTCATTTGTGCTTTAGAATAATTAAAATATCTTGAAAAGAAGAATCAAAGATTGAAGCTCCAGATCGAGAAAAATAAAAAAAAAGTCAAAAGAAATAATTGAAGATCTACAAGCACACATTGAAGAAGCCAAAAAGACTGAAGAAGATATAACAGCTTAGTTACAAAAAGTAAGTGAAGAATGTGAAAGGTATGTTGTTGAAATTACAACTTTAAAATTAGATCGTGACAAAACAAATAAATCAGTCAATGATAGAGCAGCCAATGATTTAAAATTTGAGAATAGCACTAATATGTTGAATAAGATATTAGAAATTCAAAGATCAATGTCAGATAAGATAGGTATCAAATTTGAAAAAGATAAAGGGGAGGCCACTACTTTCATAGACAAGGTTAACATAGAAAAAGGAAAGAGTTATGTTGAAGCTCTTACAAAAGAGGAAATGAAAAGGGAAAAAGCTAAGAATACAAAGGACATCTCAAATAAACAAGGCTAAAAGGAGCAGAGCTACAAAAGGCAATCAGGTTAGGGATACACAAATAGGTTCTATTTTTATGGTTACTATTTTTATTGTAATGGATATGGTCATAAGAAAATAGAATGTTAGAGAAGGGCTAACAATTTTAGAAACAAGGAGAAGGAAACTCATGCAAATTCAAGCAAAATCCACAACTCTTTTTCTCCTCTATCAAGATTTAATGAAGAAGTCATAATATGTTACAAGTGTAATAACTTCAGACACATAGGTCGATACTACAAAATCATATTCAATTCAGTCAAGAAGGACAAAAGTTTCAAGGGTCCATTCATCAAGAAGAAAGTTCAAACAAGTTCATGGCAGAAGAAACAACCTAAAAAGTCTATGTTGGTCTAGACAAATTTTCATGTAATAAATGAAGAAAATCCATGATTCATTGACATTGCATGTTTGAGGAACATGATAGGCAACAAGATCAAGCTCGTAACCCTAAAGAAGATTAATGGTTGCATAGTGAAATTTAGAGACAATACTACTACTAGAATTGCTAAAATAGGTACACTAAGTTTGGATAATGGTAGAACTAAGACTAAAAATGTTCTATATGTAGAAGGTCTTAAGCATAATCTTTTGAGTGTAAGTCAAATGTGTGATCAAGAACACACACTAAATTTTTATGTATAAGGTTTTAAAATTAGGAGAAAAGATTCAGATGTGTTGATTGCAGATGCTTAGAGGATAAGCAACAATTTATATATGTAATTAGATATCAAACGTCAAAAATGTTATTTGAGTCAAGTTGAGGAAATTTGGCTATGGCACAAGATAATGGGACACAAATTTTGACAATCTTGTCAACATCAGTAAAATTAAGCAGTTAGAGATCTTCAAAAGATTATAAAGCCCTTCAACATGCTTTGTGAACCTTGTCAGCATGGGAAGCAGGCCAGAAGATGGTTCAAGACAAAAGAATGCTTGACTACTCAAATGTTAGAGCTTGTTCACATTGATCTATGTGGACTTATGAGAACTCAAAGTACTCAAGTTGAGAAATATTTCATGGTGCTTACTCATGATTTTACACGTATGACTTGGGTGATGTTTTTGAAGAAAAAATTAAAAGCTTTCAGACATTTTAAAGCATTAAAAGCTTTAGTTGAGAATGAAACTGGCTTAAAAATTAAGTGCCTAAAATCAGATCGAGGAGGATAATTTATGTTAGATCAATTTATTGAGTATTGTGAAGACCATGGGATAAAGAGACATTATTCAATAGCCAAAACTCCATAGCAAAATGAGAAGCTAAGTAGAGAAATAAAATAGTTCAAGAAATGGTGAGGATAATGCTAAATGAATCCAAGGTACCATATAAATATTGGAGAGAGGTAGTAAGTACAGTAGTGCATATCCATATTAGAGCATTGTTGAGATTAAATAGTGATAAGAGTCCCTATGAGTTATAGAAAGACAAACTAGCTACAGTTGATTATTTCAAAAAAATTAGTAACAAATGCTTCATAAATAGAATCGATAAAAAACTTGGTAAGTTTGAATCTAGAGTAGATGAAGGTATATTTCTTAGATATTCTTGTAAAATTAAAAATTATAAATGTTATAACAAAAGAACCAAGAAGATTGTTGAATGTGCAAGTGTCAAGATAGATGAAGATGTAGCAAAAAGAGATAGTGATCCAATAGACACTCCAAAAATCATTGAAAAAGAAGATTTTGAAGAATCAGATGAAGATGAGATGAAGGAGAAAAAGGACACCAAAACTCCATCCAAATATGTCTAGATAAATCATAATGAAAGTGACATCATCGAGAACATAAATGAAGGAGTTCACACCAGAAGAACAATGGTAAGTGAATTTGAGCAAGTTAATTTCTCTTTATTATCCAAAAATTAGCCTAGAGCTTTTTTAGAAGCTAGACATGATGAGCATTGGGTTAAGGTAATGGATGAAGAATTAAATCAGATAGAAAATAATGATACTTGGGAATTAGTGTCTAGACAAAAAGATCAAAATATGATAGGAGCAAAATGGGTATACAAAAATAAGTTGAATGAAAATGGTGAAGTTACCAAGAATAAATCAAGGTTAGTATGTAAAGGATATGCTTAGATCTAAGGAATAGATTTTGAAGAAACTTTACACTAGTGGCAAGACGAGAGGCCATTAGAATGTTTCTTGCATATGTAGTGTTTAAAAATTTCAAAGTTATTTAGATGGATGTCAAGTCTACCTTCTTGAATGGGAATCTAGAAGAAGAGGTCTACATTGAGTAGTCTAAGGGATTTATTATCTAAAATGATAGTAGCCATGTATGCAAATTGAATAAAGCATTTTATGGATTGAAACAAGCTCCTAGAGCTTGGTCTGCAAGACTTGATAAGTACCCACAAGAGAGGTTTTGTTGATAGTAATCTCTACATCAAAATAGAAGGTGAGCATCAAATGATTGTTGTGGTAATTGTTGATGACGTAATTTTTGGAGGAAATATTGAAAAGATGACAAAATAATTTTTTTATAATATGCAAAAATTATTTGAGATGTCTATGCTTGGAGAATTATCATTTTTTTTAGGGTTATAAATATTTCAGTCAGATAAAATAATTTTCATACCTTAAAGTAAGTATGCTATGGAAATGTTAAAAAAAATGGTTTTGAGGATTGTGCACCAGTTGGCACACCAATGAGTATAGGGAACAAGGTGAGTAAGGATGAAGATTCAATTGTTATAGATAAATATTTGTATAGATCTATGATTGGTATTCTTTTATATTTGACATCATTGAGGCCAAACATCATACATGCAGTAGGCATGGTTATGACATATCAGGTGGCCCTAAAATAAATTCATGTTCTTTTGGTGAAGAGAATATTTAGAGATGTCAAGGGGACATTAGATTATGGATTGTGGTATTCCACAGGCAGAGATTTCACTTTGGTTTCTTGGATGACAAAAAGAGTAAAAATGGAGGAGTTTTCTTCCTTAGTGATAGCTTAATATCATGGCTAAGCAAAAAGCAAAATTTAGTATCACTTTATATAGTTGAAGTAGAATATATTGTAGTGGTATTGTGTTGTACTCAATTGCTTTAGATGAAGCAAACTTTGGAAGATATCAAGGTAAAATATGATCAAATTATTTCTATTTTTTGTGACAACATAAGTGCTATTAATATTTCTAATAATCTAGTGATGCATTCAAGAACAAAACAGATTCCTATCAGATATCACTTGTTGAGAGAGTAGGTTATAGATCAGTAGGTTAAGATGGAATATATCAGTACTACAGATTAGATTGTAGATATTTTCATAAAGGCACCACCAAAATACACATTTGAGTATCTATGAGAGAAGTTGGGAGTAATTGATTTTGCTTCCTGTCATTGAGGATCAACATCAGTTGAGGGGGAGCTAAGTGTTAGCTCTAGGATAGGCCATTTTTTTTATTAATGTTAAAGGGGGAGAAGAATAAAAATAGGTACATGGAAGAGGTATATGATGCTACAGTAAGGGGGAGTTATTGTATGTTTTTTAGATGGTAGTATGTGCAGGTTGGCATGTGTAAATAGGTTTCAGGATGTGGTAGTTTCATTTTGAGGTTGCCATCAATGACAAAGTGGGAGATTATTGTAAATATTGTCATTGATGTCAAAGGCCTAGCATTGGTGATAAAGGCCCCATAACATTTATTGTCTAAAGGTGTTTTTAATGTTCATATTTTGGCTAAAATGTGTTGATATTTATTTAATATTAATGCATATATGTTTGGTTGCATAAAAGTCAAAAGAGGGCCCATGGAGAAGTCGAGTCATGCAGTAAAGACAAAAAAGGAGTGGGATGTATTTTCCCATGAAGAGTCATCTTGAGGAATTCCAAGAGTCACCAAGTGAAGATAATATAGGGTATAGCACATTTTTCTATGAAGAGTCATCTTAAGAAATTTGAAAGGTCACCAAGATAAAGATAAAAGAGGAAAGGATACATTTGCTTATGAAGGGTCACCATGTGACTTTTCAAATACAAGGATTCAAAGGGTCATACAATTTTGGCACTATTTTCCATGAGGAGTGAAGAGTCACAAAGGGTTAATGCCAAAGTTCATTTGGAAAGCTATAAATAAAGGCTTACAAAGTCATTTGTTATATGCAAGAGAGTGCATGGTTTGTAATTATTTTATAAAAGAAAAGAGGAGAGAATATAAACAGATATTGTAGAGTTATATCATTTGTTGATAAAGTAACATTGAGAGATAGTTATGTTTTATGCACAAGAGGAGTTGGTGCTCACAAATCTTTGCAAGGGGCTGGTGCTCACAAATAGTTTTTATGTTGGTGCTCGGCAAAGAGGTTGGTGCTCCTGTAATTTGATGATTACAAAATTTGTAATTTGAGTTGGTTCTCTTTCATATACTTGAGATTATTCTCCATAATTTTTCTTGCTTTGGATTTCCACGTAAAAATTTGCTCTCTCTCTCTCTCTCTATATATATATATATATATATATATATATATATATTGGAATTTGATTAAGTAAAATTTTATAAGATATATGATATATTGATTCACCCCGCCCTCTCAGTATATCCCATGCTTAACATTATCTCCTTTTTGTAAATTATGATAGAAAAGTAATAAAATCTAGAAACAAATAGAATACAATCACATCACACAACTTCATATCATAAAATTAGTCTTTACATAATAGGAGAGCATGATAAATAAGCTAATTATTTCTCTACCCTCTTGTATTTGTTTATTAAAACTTATCGAATGTGAATGTTGGATCCTTGTCAAAATATAATTTTGTGTATATTTTTATAATGTATAGTTAAATTATAATTTATTAGTTTTTATCTAATAAAAGGGTTATTTTTCATGAAACCAATTTTGGTTAAAACAAAAATAAGAAATAATTTCAAATAGCCAAGCCAAGGGACACAATATAACAAACAATCACAAATAGGCAGGTCAAAATGTACAAAATAATAAACAACCAAGAAAAGGCAAGCCAAGGAACATAATATAATAATAAAATTAAGAGAAAAAATTCAAACAACCTACAACTTCCCTCAAGACTTAATGAATGATAGGACATAAGGTCTAGATATAAATTATTTCATATTTAATGAAGTTGCATAAGTGTTTGAAATGTAATAAACAATCAAGGGTCGAGGGTCAATTTAATATAACAATCAAAAAAAACCAAGGGCTAGAATAAAGTCTCAAAAATTGAAAGCAAGTGCCAAGATGTCAAATTTAGAAGAAATATAAGGAATGCAAATAAACTCAAGGGATAAATGCACATGCAAGGCATGACATATAGAAGAAAGAAACTATGTAAAGTAAGAGACTATAGTATAATAGTCATGTATCATTGAAGCATAAGAAATAAGCTAGTATGGCTAACTTATTATCTTTTCTATAGTGTGAAATTGTGTATATGTGGATTCAAATGTGACACTATAAGTGTCTAAAGTATCATATAGGATGTGAGCATTGACAAAATGGGAACCTAAATCATCAACATAAGATAATCACCTTGAATATGGATTATAAATGTTCCAACAATTCTTATAAATAAATGAATGTAGTAGTCTAGATATGTCATATGAAGTTGGACTCTTAAGGAATGGTAAATAATTTCATGATGCAAATGACTAGGTGTAGCAAATTATGATAGTCTAACTATAGGAATCTTAATATAAAAACCAAGAAATGTGTTGTAACATGAAATAAACAAATGTAAATAATAAAAATGTCATAACATATAAGAATCAAATGTAAATGTGACATAGGAAATATTATTTTGAAATATATATATGTGTGTGTGTGTGTGTGTGTGTGTGTGTGTGTGTGTGTGTGTGTGTGTATGTTGAATCTCATAATAGGATATGTGAAATACTAACAATGGTGTTGATCCCCAAAGTGTCATAATAAGGAATCATATGTGTTGTTTCACAAAGGTGAATAGGATAATATTTCAAAATAGCATCATTGTTTTTATTTAAATTCTTGATATATTTATATTACTCATTGATCTTATATAATTTTTGGAGGTATCTCATGAACTCAAGGATTTAAACATTTATAGTTATTGGTGTTATTCTATTCACTATTTATAGCCATGTTGTTGCTAATATAACATTACAATGTAGAGGAATTTTTTTAGAAAGGGTAAAATATGAGTTTTTGAAAGGGCCGAAGACTTTTACATCAAGGAACTAAGTATGTGACAATAAAAACCATATAATAAAATAAAATGACCAAAACTCTTTAAAAAATAACCTAAGCAAATTAAAATTAGACTACCAACAATGAACCAAAAATAAAACTACCAATATAGCATAAGACCAACAAGATTAAACCACAAGCAAAGAAACATCATTGAGAGCTATAGTAAATTCCCACTCCTCCTTCAAGAATTGAAAATGGCCTTCCATTAAATCTTCCTCAAGGTCCTTCATAATAGTTGATTATTTTTTTGTCTCTACATTCTACTAAGATCACAATGTACTAAAATATTGTTTATTTTCCTCGACACATCTTATAAAATTTGGATGTTAGTGGAACAAATCTTATATAGTGGTTTTACTAATTTTTATCACCTAAGGTTTTCGTTTATTTTAAATAGTTTACCTTCCAATTTCTCTATTCTACCCTTTACATTAGAGGATTCATCCCTTCATTGCCATATCTCTTGAAATAAATTCCATTGCTCTATCTCAAAATTAGTTTCCATCATGGGGGTAAGCATCTCACCATTAACCTTATTATGAAACATATCAATTTTAGCCTTAAACCTATTATTTTCATTAAAAAACTATTTCATGATACTCAACTACATATTAGATTCATTTTAAAAGGTTTTGACCATGGTTTGAAGATCTTCAACATTAGCTAAAATCCTATTCTTCTTTTGGATGGTTATTACATCTCTAGAAGGAGGATAGTGGAGATTAAAATTTTAACTAATATTACCCTTGTGAGAGGGATCAACGTTGACTTGAGTGTCTTTATCATCTTTAGGGATTTTAATAACTTTACGTAGGTTGTGCTTATGAATACCTTCTCCCAACCTAGAAATAACTTTCACTGAGCTAGGTTTCTTAATCATTTTTAGGATTATCCTATATTTAGGTTATTTTGTAACCCTAAGGGTGTTTTATGTATGTATATGTTTATTCACATATGAATTTTATAGTCCATATATTAATGGAATATGTGAGGAGTCTCATCTCTTTCATCCCTTTTAAAGGGAATCTTGGAGTTTCATGTCAAATGTGACTCTTACAACACTTGGTACACACTTCCCCCTCGCCTCATGAGGATTAGGGAAATAAGGCACACACTAATAAGGTTGGCTAAGGTAATGATGAAGTTACCTCCTAATTATTTTTATCTTCATAACTCTATTTATAGAGCTCTATCCTCTCCTCTCAAAACACTTTAAGCTTTTTGTTTTTGGTTCTCTTATTTTTTCTACTCTCTTCACAAATATTATAATCCAAATAATAATGTTTGTAATCTCTCCTTATTAATGCATGCGATGTTGCATTATATTAATTTTGTTTTCCCATTTAATAATTTTTAGCTCACATTTTTATGGTTTAACTTACTTTGAAGTAATGTTGTACATTTTTTTGCATTCATTCATTTATGCTTCAATGTTGTTTGTAAAGATATTGTTATTTATTCTTTCAAGTACCATAACATGTCATTATTAATGTTGGTATATAAGTGTTTTCAAGTTCCTGGTGAAGAATCAAGATAAATATTGTGTTTTGACAAAAAAAATTGCAAGGGATAACACCCTTACAAAAAAAATTGTGCTTTTTTTATTAACCCATTATTAGTCTTCTTATATGTTGTTTTTTCTTGTAACTTAATTTTGTTTCACAAGATTTTGCTAACTGTGTATAAGCTAGGTTTGGCCCAATGTGTAAAAGATAGTTTGAATCTCTTAGAAATATATTACATCTTCACTCTAAAATATGATTTTTAAATAGTTTTTTAGTTATTTTATGCATAAACAAAATAAAAATATAATAAGTGTAGTGTTGTTGTTTGCTCAAAAAAAATTGGTTGTAATTGTGCATTTATCCATTAGACGTAATGGATAATAAATTGTATTTTTTTTAAGATTTATTTTTAGTATAGCCTTTTCCCTTGATTTGAGCCTTTTCTACAAAGTAGATATTATAATAGCACCTCTATAGTTTAATATGTTTTATGGAGTTTTTTGTTGGTTGTTTCCTCCTACTAATTTTATATTGTTTCTTCTACCATATTTTTTCTTATATAATAACTTTTCTAAAAAAAATCTTTTATCATTGTATTAGTTAGTACTCTAAACTATTATTATGAATTGTTATATTTATTTCTATGTTATGTATTATTTTGAATTGGTGTATTTTCTTATTTGTTAGTTATAGTTATGAATTACCATTAACTATTGTTGCTTTTTCCATTGTTGTATGTTTTTTTTAGTAATGAATTCTTTTATTTTATTCATATTTTTATTTTATTAATAATTATTAGCTAAAAACAAAATAGTGTCATATTTTTTATTTTCTTTTTCTTTTTTTTCCTTTCTTGATTTTGGAGGGTGGGAGGAAAGAATGAAGTGACCTCTATATATATCTTAGTGTCACAATATTAATTTAAAAAAATTATGGTCCTCTCATAGAATTTTTGGATCTAAATTATTAAAAACAAAAAAGCATCCATGTTAGGGGTGCATGGCATGGCCATTTAAATTTTCCTTAAATCCACTTTCTTTTATTTTGTAACTTTTTTTAAGTAGAGCTTTGTTTATTTTATTCTTAAAAAGGGTTACTTATGTAAAATTTCACTTTTTTAATCATAATTGAAAGAATGGTTTTTTTTTTTTTAATCACTTTTTTCTATTAAAAATAAAAACATATCTTTTAATGCAAAATATTTTACATTAATTTTTTTAATATTTTTTAATGATTGAGAATACCCTTTTTTTTTATAAATGGATTATGATTTTTTTTTTATCATTTTTTTCTTAGTAGTATAAGTGTATTAAATTTTTTGCAACTTCATTGATATTATGAGTATTCAAGGCATCATGACTCAATTTTTTTTCAAATTTAAATTTATTTATTGAAATTAATACTTATTAAAATCACACATGCAATACATATTTACCCTTAAACATAGTTTAAATTGTAGAAAGTAAATAAATCATCCTTATTGAGAAAACCTCTATCAAAACTAAGGAAAAGTGGAAAATAAAAAATGAAGAGGCATTATGTTTCATTAGAATGGCAATGTTTCATTAGAATGGCAATGTCACCTAAACTTAATATTGACATTGAGTGTTGTGTCACTTCTTATTGTG
The DNA here is from genome assembly GCA_037957365.1 of Torreya grandis. NCBI lineage: Eukaryota > Viridiplantae > Streptophyta > Pinopsida > Cupressales > Taxaceae > Torreya > Torreya grandis. The sequence continues at coordinate 1,781,649 of JARHVA010000640.1, read as the reverse complement.
CTTGGTCAAAATAAAAATCTATTTATAATGTTGTGAATGAATCTCAAAAAATATAGGGTTAAGCTCAACTTTCAAATTTAAAGTATGTTGATTTTTAAAAAATGGATGACTTTTTTATAGAAGTTCTTTCTTTAAAGTCACAATTGAATGATTTAGGTGTTAAAAATTATGGTTTGAAATCAATTCATAGTACTATTAAAAAGTGCTTACCTATATCTTTTCAATAATTTATTACAAATGTTCACTCTTAACTAAATATTCCTACTTCAATTCATGTTTGATGTCTTTTATAATTTCTTGCATCAAGAAGAGCAAATATTACTTTAATTTAGTATGCTTAAACCAAATTAACATGAATTTTGGGTAAACACTAGAAAAAGAATTGTAGTAATAGAGATCATTTTATTTCCAACCACAAACATAACAAAAATGAAAACTAATCAAACTCAAACCCTAAAGGTAAATTAGTTTGTAATTATTGTTATAAATATGGTCATAATTATTCTCTTTGATTTTAGAATGAAAGGGACATTAAAAGTGGTAATAAACTAGAAAACACTCATTATAGTGCTAATAAAAAGACTAAAAACCCTTAAAAATATATTATGACGACTACTTATACTTTTACTTAGTGGGTAGTTTTATTGTCCAATTAGGGTGCTCCTCTCTAGGCACCTCTTATGATAAATCTGTAAATTGAGATTTTGTGCAGATATTCTTATAAACTTCAGATTGACATGGATTTGAGATCATGATATTTAACATGTTTATCCCTTATCTTTTATAAACCTTAATGGATTCTTACACATAAAATAAAAATAGATCAAATACAAAATGAGGGGGAAATGGGGAAGTGGGAATGGTCAAGTTGGCCTCAAATCTCCATTTTACAGAGTGTTGCCTACATAGCCCCAAAATAAGTACCTCAAGCCGATGTATTTTTCCCTCTTAGTAATATATATAACTGGATCATGCATGCTATATATTTAAATTGTCTTTGTCTAGGCCCTCCTTTTAGTCAAAGTACATAATCTAGAAGTGATATGTATGAATTTTAGATAAATACATAGATTGATCTTGCAACATATGATTTTATTTATTATTTTAGTATTAAAATGATAAGTGTTAGGTGTATAATTCTATATGGAACCCTTTAAATATAATACTCTCAATTTTAAACTTTAAAAACCAATTCGCTCATCGATCAACTCAAAGAAAGTTAAAACACTCATAAAAAGAGACCCAAAAGAAACTCACACCATAAATAGTTTTGAAACATGCAAGGGACAATAGTGAGGGAATAAAATAGTAGTAGAGTTCACTATTTTCCAATTAGGGCATTATTGTCCAAATACAAGGAAATTGAAGAATGAAATAACCATGACTAGGGATCCTTGTGACTCAAATAATGAGTGACATAAAAGACTACAATTTTAGAAAAATAATGAAGTTGGTATAAAAGAGAGATGGAAAATACATAGGACTAAGATAACATTCATGAATGAGAACTTAATACAACATTAGGAGCTTATAAATACAAAATCCACAAAAGACATAATACTTGTGTTTTCTTGACCAAATTTGGGTGTATACATTTACCCCCATTTTATTTTAGTAATGCATTAAAATGAAGGTACTAGAGTAAAAGGAAGAAATTCATACTTGTACTTACCTATGTATCATGTTCTTTCTTTAAATGGAGGTGTCATGGGTTGTATGTGATCAACACACACAAAGAGAATATGAGCTCTAATCTTATTCTCTTCTTGGCTAGAGATTGGAACAAGACTTTAAGTGATGGTTGTGATGATGAACCCATGATGTGGAATCCATGTACTAAATTTTAGTAAACAACAGTGCTATGATGAACCAAGTTATGCTTGCCTCCACTCTTTTTTGGGTAGATATGTGCCTATACATGAAACTTTATCTAACCTCAGCCCCACACAACTCAAATATATTGGGTACTTATGAAAAATACCAAATCGACAACTACAAATGGCTATAATATTCATTTTAGTGTGAAACTATGTAAAACTAGTGTAAGTATAATTATAAACTTATGTAATAATGTAGAGAATGACATGATTTTTTATTCTATCTATATAATTTTGTACAAATACTAGGAGATGAGAAAATGTGCCACATAAGATGCCCTCAATATGATATCGAAGCAAATTGAGTCATATTATTAGAGTAAGAAATATGAGTTTTAAGTAATAATATTATGTTTATATGAACATACACTGTGTGGATGCCCCCATTATCATAACCTATGTAAAAATTAATCTAATATTTTATAAATTTTGTGAGCATGTACCATGTACATACCCTATTCCTATCAATCATTTGTCAAAAATATATTTATTGTTTAAATTACTATTATACATTACTGATTCTATTTTACTTATGTCACAACACTACTGTAAGTTTATTTATATTTTTGTATCATTTTCTATTTATATTAAATCTATGGTATAATGTATATCTCATGATGTTGTTATCTATATGTAGTATAACAAGGAGAAATACATCTAGATACTCTCTTAGAAAATTTAATAATACCTATGTCGACATAATGTTTAATCTTGCCTCTAAGTGTAAAATAATCATTATCCCAATAATTGTTTATGTGATGATAGTTGTAACAAGTAATTTTTTATTTTTTCCAATTAATGATGTGGATGATAATGATTGGGAGGAATATTTATTAATCTCATATCTGACAATGTCTTGATAATATCATGAGGCCTGTCTCTGATTTATCAAACTATATAGGTTATTTCTTAGCATATTGTGCTTTAGTCACTGTAGGAGTTGATTTTTAAACTAGCTCTTTCCCTTTATGCAATACCTTAATTTTTGGTTGTTTTATAGGCATAGGACAAGGTTTATCAAGATCTTGAACCAAATTATATGCTTCAAGTTTTACCAACTCAAGATCAAAATCAACTTGTGAGTTTGATTGCATGAGTCCCAATATTTTTTCCAATATGATACTCACAGTATAAAGATGCTGAAATGACTTATATGTATGGCATAATAGATATTCCATAATAGATAAAATGAGACTCCTACCAAAAATGTATTATGTCTCCAAATATTTTGGTTGATAGATTAATTTTTGCATAAATGCCCTGAACTGTAAGACGTAATCACAAACTGGCTATGAATTTTCCTAATGTAATGATGGTAACTACTTATATGTACTCTATGTCCTTTTTTCTAAATGAAATTCATAAGTAATATTTATTCTAAATCAACATATGTATGTAATGATAAACTAGGGAGTGGATGATGAGACCAATTTAGTGTCTCATCCTCTAAGCTCCTAGAAAAAAATGTAATAGTATCAAACTACCATTGCACCCATTCATAGATTTTTTATAAGCTTGAGATGAAAATAAGGATCCCCATTTTCATTGAAATTATAAAATGTTATAATTTTTAATTCACGTGGTAATTTTACATGAAAAATTTTACACAGTATGGGATTGCCATGGATAGCATCGAAATCAACCCAAGAGTAATATGCTTTACTTTAAAATGTAATTTTATGTACTTTATGTTGTAAATCACCCACAACATGCATGAAAGACGTGATCTCTTGTGAAGGATATTAATATTATGGAATGGTTCATTTAATACTTAAATTTCACTGTAAATTATGGTAATTGGTACACTAGTTTTATTAAGAGCAATAGGTTTATGAATAGAGTCTTCATTAGGAATGGTAGGTGTGGGAGGTTCACTGGTATTTAGTATATCATTAGTTTGTAAAGGCATAGAACATTCTATTGAAATAAAATTATTAACAACATAATTTTCATTACTAGAATTCACATGTTCACATAATTTATATTTCGAAATAAAACTAGGAGCATCATTACGATTTGAAATAACATCGTCATGAAACACACTATTATTTTATTTGTTGTGTATTATGCAATCATTATCAACATGAGGGGTGAGTAGAGAGGAAGCAATACTAAATGTATTATAAATATGTTCCTCATCACTATATGCATAATAATCATTATAATTCTAATTTTCATCATGAGCATAATCTTTTTCACTTGTATAATCAACATTGGGAATAATCACATCTTCATGTTGACTAGAAAATAGTGTAAGAGATGTATTTGTACTTTCAACTTCATTCAAGGATTCGTCACATGTAAAAGGAATGAAGTTTGTATTTTCATTATCAAAATTTGAAATTGGAACATTATTTTTCACAAAAAGGGTAAATTAGAGTTCAATTTTCTATCTTTTTCAAATCATCATCAATTGCATTATCACCATTTGAAATCAAAACATTATTTTTGGAAGAAAAGGTAAAAGGAGGAGAAAAAGTTACATTTTCAGCCTTGTTCAAAACATCATCACTAGCATTTTTAGTTTCAAAATATAAGGGGTTATAACATGTGTTTTCACTTTCTATTTTAGATACGTCATTATCATATGTGAAAGGAACAATGTTGTAACTAGGATACATAGATGCATAAAAGTAATTTTCCTTATGCAATACAATTTTAACCTTTTAGCTTTATATTGTAAAATATTTAAAAGAGATGTAGAAAAAAATTGTTAATTTAGGAGTATTATTAAATAATTCATTATCAATAATAGGCTCCTTTGGAACTATATTATTACTTTCATCTACTTTGTTTTGTAAATATACAATGAGAGGAGTAGGAGAAGAGCATGCATCTGCACAAGCTTCCTTATCACTTTAAGCATAAAAATTTTCATCATAAGCATCATGAAAATAATAATCCTCATCTTCATTATATATAAAATCATGTTCATCATCGGATCTAACACAATATTTTGGTAATTTTCTCATTCTTTAGTGTAGTTATAAGGAATGTTTATAAATTCATCAATTGGATGAGGGGGAAGAACTTCTTTATTATTCACTTTAAATTTTACAAAAATTAAAACAAGAATAGGAGGAGAAATTAAAATTAATGATACCACACATTCCCATGTAAGATAAAAATAATTATTTCATTTGAAACCTTGAGGGGACAAAATTTTAAAGGAAATCCCTAGGATTAAAATTTAGGATTTGCCTATGTTTTATTGATTTTATGATTAATAAAGATTTTAACCTAACTAAAATAAAATAGATGAGTAGAGTAAAATGAGTAATTTAATTAACATTCAACCATGCACTTTACTTAAAAATAAATGATATTAAATTGTTTCTCTACATTTTTTACTAATTACATTCAGAAGAAGAAACTAAAGATAAAGGGTCAGGGGTTTGATTGATACCCAGATTAAGTTGCGCACCGTATCTAGATGTTGTAGGAACTCCTCTTTGGCTGTGGAGGAAGACACCTATAGATAAGAATAAGACTAAAACAAAGAAAATGTTAGACAAAGATATGGCGGACTACCAAGCACATGCTCGGTCCCGAAAGCGTAAAGCTCTGTGAGGGATGACAGTCCACTATTTGACAAAAAGAGTGTCGTAAAGAGAAATGGTGAAAGACTAAGAAAGAGAAATAAAGATAATGCATACCTATTCTCTACAGTCAGTCTGTCACAGTCATCGATGTCGGTAGTCCTGCCCCCGTCAGTTTGTCAATATGCCGACGTTGGTTATGTTACCAATGTCGGTAGGGGCAATGGGCCTTGGACGGGTTTTGGAATATGTCTGTGGTTGACAGAAGGGTATGGGAGTTAAAGACTATGTGCAGGGTTGCAAGACAGTGAGTAGGGTCTGAGGAGAGGCAAAGGTAGAGGGTAGGTATGTTAAAGGAGGTGGGAATAAGAGGAAGGCTTTTTAGCCTTTCTCCAGAGGAAGTCAAGTCTGGTTGATAGTATGTAGAAATAGTAAATAGAAACTAATTAATAATGTATTCTAAAGACTGAAATGAGATAGAAGAATACTTAGCTCTATTAGAAGAACCAAGGGTGTTAAAATGCCTATTCCTATTGTGGCTGATGTCGAAGTCCTCGTGTAATGCTTCAATCCAATCTAGAGTGACTTGTGTAAAGTTTCTTGGCCAGGTGAGCGTTAGTCGAAGTCTAATGCTTGTTCTCAGAGTGTGCACATCCACATCCAAGAGTCTGAGGGAGAGAGCCAGAGAGAGAGAGATTAGATTCTCGGGGCCTAGCTCAAGGTTAAAACTCAGTTTAAGAAACTGACGTCGGTGATCTCACCAGCATCGGCCAACATTTGACCAATGTCAGCAGCAAGAGAATGGGTAAAAGGTCTATTTTTAGCCTTTCACCCATTCTCCATCTACCATGTGCATTTGATGTTGGAAAACGGTCAAAAGATGGGGTTATTATGCACGAGTATTGGTTAGGCGGTTAGAAAGGAGTGAGAATGGGTCTTAAGTGGTTATGATATGAAGGAGTTAGTCATAGGGTGAGTCATAGGGTAGGAAATGGTCTTAGGGTGAGGTGTCCAAGGTGAGGTGTCCTAGGTGAGGTGTCGAGGTGATGTCATAATTTAAAATAAGTTGTTTATTTTAAATTAATAAGATGTGTAAGCAACCAAGGGGAGTCGACACAATTTTGGTGTCTACATTTGCCCATTTTTGTCTTGTTGGTTGTTCTTGATGAACTACAAGACAAAAATAAAGTGTTAGTTGCCCCAGGTATGGGATGAGGTATTCCCCCTCAAAGCGGGAATTGAGAGAGGGCAATCTAAAATTGGTTGCTAATTTGATAGACAGTGAATGAATATGGTGAAGTTAGAGTGTGAACGATGTAATAGTTGAGATTGCATGTATACCACTTCACGTGATAGGTAGGTCAAATTATCATAGGCAAGGTTGAGGAGTGCTAAAATCAAAGTAACCAAGCCCCAAATTTTTAGTCGTAGCTGATTGGGTTAAACGATCAAAGCTGTAGCTCTAATGGTCATCATGTTCCAAGTATCTTGGGCTAGGAAGTGCTCCTAGAAAACATGAAAATGTCACAAATATTGGGGATCAATTTGGTCGTGATCTGACAATATGTGTGAAGGTCATAATGTGGGTTGCGTATAATTTTCTAACTATTCGTGAGGTAGCATATATGCAATCAAAACAAGGCAAAGTTGTCTCGAAAGTGGTCGTGGTCTAAGGAAATAGTGGCAACCTCCAAGGTCAGTGGTCGAGTCGGGTTGAGATATAAGTCATCTCAAGTGAAGTTTGTTGTGGTCAGGGAGATGTATGTGATCTCCAATGTGCCCCATGAGAAGTCTAAGGTGACTTCTATAGTGTCAAGGTTGGTTGTGTGGTCATGATTTTGGACTAGGTTTAGATTATGGTTAAAGGTTATATGGTTGGTCCATCAGGTAGATGAATGAACGAATGGCTGAGCTAACCTCAGAAGATCACGTGTCAACTGAGTGTTGTCTACATAGCCCCTGTTTTAAGGGCCTCAGGCCAATGTAGTTCTCCCTAAAAGGGAGGAAGAGTCAAAGAGGTTGATAGTTGGTTTGGTCAGGTTAGGGTTTTTAGCATTTCCCATATATGTGATGGTACATGCTTGAAATGATAAGTATATGATGATGTTACAGCCTTTTCCATATTATCTGATGGTGTATTTTGTAACATTGGTTATGTGGTTTTTCATCCCTAGCAATTTTCCATATTAGTGATGGTGTATGCTAAAAATGAAATGAGTATATTTATGCTTCAGCAAGTTTCCATATTAGTGATGGTATATGCTTGAAATAAATTATGTGTGGTTGTTAGTTTCCATGTGTATTGGTTCCATAGGAACTTTTGTGAATGGGCTATGATAATTTATGTAACACAAATTGGTATTTATATTAAATAAATCATGATGTTATGTTAATGGTTAGAACATGTTTTGGTTTGGTTTGGTTGGGTTTGGTTGTATGTGACAAAGGTGTATAAGAAGTGAAAGGTGTGTTGCTCTTTCATTGACAAGGACCATAATGATAGCATAGATAGGGTTTTTGTAAACAAAAAGCCCCGTTCATGCATTATGTCATTAACCATTGGTTAGAAAAGTACTCTAATCATTTGACGTTAAGTGAGCTCAAAGTCCCTTGGGCATGTTGGGGTAATAGGTGTGATTAGGTGATATGTGAGGATAGCGTAACCCTTTTTAGCAGGGATAACTTTGCCCCTTTTATAGGTGACCCTGAGAACGACTATAGGAAATTCCATGACTTAATATTTTGTCAATCACTTTTTTTTTTGGTATACTGATCAATGCGGGAAGTCTACTTGGGGATGTTGTTTTATTTTGTGGTCATGTGAAGCTGATCGATACGGGAAGCTTTTAAAAGGGTGTTATTTATGGTAGCAAAATTTGGGCATAGCCATCCTTCAAGGGAGTGGTCTATATTTTGCTTTGTATGTTTTGATGGCTTTGAATAGTTGTCCTTCAAGGGAGCAGTCTACTAATTACAACAATAATGCAGCTATCCTTCGAGGGAGCAGTCTACACTGATAGTTAATGACCTTTGAATAGGCATCCCAATTTTATTATTTTGTTTTGTTGACTAAAATTTTGGTCAGGGACTAGACTATAGATGTTTAAGGGTTCCCTTTAATTAGGACAAAGCATTCATGCTTGACAAAAGGGTTAACTAATGGTTATAGAGAAAAAGGGTTGAAAGGAATATGAATGAGGATGGCGGGGGTTGCTCAAGGGACGAGCTCAAGTTAAATGTCAAGTGAATGACTACTTGGCTAATAATAAAATGGTCGAAGATGTAAGGCAATAAGGGGCTCAGGTTCTGGCCAGCCTTCGAGAGAAGACAGACGATAAGTACCTGATCCATATTTGTGTGTTATGATATGAGGTCTGAGCCAATTAGGATCAAACTTTCCTCGTTTGCTTCTTTCCATATTGGTCACGTGTTAAAGATAATTAAGAAGTTGGTTGATGCTTGGTTGAGGTTGTGATAGTCAGTACAAAGTCAAATTCCCCTAGTTGCTTCTGACAGGGACAATGTTTAACACCCATTATAGATAATCAATGGGTTGGATAAATGAGATGGAGAGAAGATGATGAAGCTCCTCTTTGACAAGGAGTGAGATGCGAGGATGCATCCTGCGAAGCTTTTGCCTAATAGGCTTAGTTTGAGAGGATAGGATCTTGATCTTCCAAGTTGGAGTCTGGAATCTCAGAATTATTGAAGGTGACGAAGGCAATGGTGGGCAATGATTTGACTAAAGTAGCTAGTGGTTGGGGGTCTTCAGGTTAGACCTCCACTACTTATAGAGCTTTGATTAAGGCTTGGTGATGCTGTGGAGAGCTTTGTATTAGGTCATATAAAGATGTCTTCATAGGGGTTTGGTGAAGTTGTTTCACCATGGAGTCACGAATTGGCTTTGAAGATGTTGGTTGGGATGTGCCCAAGATTGAAATCTTGGGTTTTGGTGATGGAGAGGGCTTGACGAATGGATATGTCCAAGGGATAGAAACCTTCTCTTTTCCTATATCCTTCAAGGTTTGTGACCTGGTGGCCGCATTGATAGTGTTGATTTCGAACAAAGGGGGAGAAGGTGGTATAGGGACCATAGTCTTGCATTGAGATCCCAATTTAGGTGATGAGGTTTGGGAGACATGTGATGGTGTCAGTGATTTGTTGAAAGGGTGGTTAAGAGGATATATAATGGGAAGGGTATCTTTTTTCAGGTGTTGACGAATGACAACCTTAAGACCACAGCAATGCTCAGTGTCATGTCTAGGTGTGTGATGATACGCACAAATTTGAGTGTCATCGAACCAAGATGGTTTTGGTCTGAGAGGTTGGTATGGTTTAAGAGGTGGGAGACTGATGTTAGAAGACTGCAACAATTGGCATAACAGTAAAACATAGGAACCCGTTGATGGGTCTGCATGTTTTGTTGTTGTAGGGGTTGACAACTTCTATTTAAGAGTTGTAAGAAGAGTTTTTCGTACCATCTTTTTGTTTGGCGGTGTGGCCACATGCGTAGATGGCACTTTCATGGTGAGAGGTGTTGGATTTTTTGGAGGAAATATATGTTTGATGGGTAAAGGGAGTAATGGAGGCCATTTTTTTTGTTAGGTGTTGGAGTAGAGAGCACCCCTATTAAAGTAGATGGATGTGGACCCAAAATAAAGGGCAATGGTGATGGTGGGGGAGGAGTTCTCCGATGTGGTTTAGTATCCTTCTTTAGTTTGGTGCGAGGACCACTATTGTGTGGGGTGAGGTTCAAATCTACCTTCACTTGTGGGTGAGTGAGGTTTGATACAAGGTGGATACCGAGAGATGTAATCTGTTTTGGCATGGTGGATGCTTGTGAGGGTTTGGGTTCAGGTGAGGATGGTTGGGCTTCTAAAGATTTAGAAGTAGAAGCCTAATTCTTGTTAGAGACTTTGGGTTGAGTTGTCACAAAAGGGTTGGCAGTCGAAATGGGATGTGTAAGATATGGAGCCTTAAGTCGCTCCCATAACACCTCATGTTTTAGGTTTCACAAATGGAGAAATCCTAAGTTTTTAGCCAATCATGAGAAGGGTTTAGGTGACATCACATGAGATTTCACAGTCAGTCTTTTGGAGGATTTAGGTGATCGTGAGAGTGGAAACGTGTTAGATGTAGTGATCTCAAGCCAAAGGTGAGAGAAAACCATCACCGATTCTTCCTCAGCTGAAGTGGGTGAAGTGGCAAGTTCTTCTCTCAGTGGAGAAGGGATTGGAGAATGTGGCTCTGTAGTTGGATAGAGCACAGGGATAATCATGGCTTCGACGTGTGGTCTAGTAGTGGGGAAAGTATGATCCCCCATTGATGATAAGAAGGATGAGGGTGAGGCCATTGATGTTGGTGCCATCAAAGTATCCTCCAATATGGGAGAGGTCAAAGTAGACTCTCCTTTGTGTGAAAGGGGGCTGGATGGAGGATTATCCTCCATTTATGGAGGACAAATAGGAGAAGAAGGCTCTTCTACCCTTGGTGGAGAAATAGGTTGACTAACCTCTTCAGACTGTGGGAGAGGTTGGTTAGAACCCAATGTGACAATGCGTATATTATGCTCTTGAAGGTCATCAGCTATGATTTGAATGTTATTTTGACTTAGGGGATGGTTAGGGAATGGTTGCCTAAAGATATCTATGTTTTGGTTAGCCGGCGCATTTGGGTTATCCAAAACAAGATCCCCTTTGTCTAACATGTCTTGAATAATGTTTTTAAAGGTTTTACAATTGTTTGTGTCATGACCTTTGACACAATGATAGTTACAAAAGTCATTTTCCCTGTACCATGTAGGGATGGCTTTTGAGGGGTCAAATTGAGGTGGTCGGATTTGAGGGAGATTGAGGACCCCCTGCTTTACTATTTTATCCAACACGAAAGTGTATGATTCTTCTATTGGAGTATATTAACACTGTATATACCATTGTTGAAATTATTTTATGATCCTTTGTGATGTGGAGGGCTCAGATTGGTTAGTTATAGTAGAAGATGATGATCTAACGACCACAGCATTTGCTGACCCCTTGGACTTGGAGTGGGAAGAAGAAGGTCTGGAAGAAAGGTCATTAGATTTTGCATTGGTATTTTTACTATGCAGTTTGACCTTATCTTCTTCGACAGTGCAGAGTTGAAGCTTTCGGGCCATAGTGAAAGCTTCATCAAATGTGCCGAAAGTTTGAACCCACAAAGTGGATGAGATGTGTTTGGCACATGCTCTTGAAAAGAGCTCTATGAGCTCAGGTTGAGGTAATGAAAAGGAGAGTTGGTTGATCAAACCTCTCCAACGGGCAATGAAGTCAGCTATTGACTCATCATCGAATTGTTTAATAGAATATAGGTCTGTGATGGAGACCTTCTTGGTGATGTTAATTGAGAAATGGTCAAGGAATAGTTGAGCTAGTTGAGTGAAGGTAAAAAGAGAATGACTGGTAATAGAACTATACCAATCAAGGGCAGTACTAGAAAGTGACATGGGAAATGTGTGAAGTAATAATGCATCATCATGTGCTATAAGGTAGCAAGCATGTCTAAATGCTTGTAAATGTTGTTGTGGGTCCTCTTTACTCTAAAAATGAGTAAATTTTGGGAGTTCCCACTGGCTAGGATATGGTCGAATAGGGACCGAAGGGTGGATGGGTTCGTTGCATATTTGTTCATATGAAAGAACATTTCTTGAACCAGAAATGGATGTCTCAAGGTTGGACATCTTATCCATTAGCATCTTAATTAGATTGGCAGGAGGGGCACCCCCTAAGTTGTAAGGTACCTGGAAGGTGTTGGGAGGGGCATATGATGTACTTGGTTACATTTGTATAGGCACAACATATTGGTAGTTTGTCATAGGGACTGATGTTGAGGCCAAGGGAGGTTGTGCCATGAAGTTAGAGGGCACAAATTGACTAGATGTCACCAAGGGTGGTTGAATGGCAGCAACACTGGTTGAAGGATAGGTGGTCACTCTCGTATCTATGGGCGTAAGAGTGGGTGGGGTAGAGACAATCAAGTTCTGAAAATGTGTTGAACTTGTTTGAATTGTTTGTGGTTGAGGGGGTACGGAAACCCCGATGGAGGTAGGTCCAAAAATAGAAGGGGAGGCCAAATCTTGAATAATGGCCATGGTTGGGTTATTAGTTGAGGCAATGGCCTGAGTGACCATGGGTTGGGTAACGGAGGCTATTGATATTATTGTCGTTTCAACTAAGGAAGTCGGCATCCCATAAACAGGGTTACCTGAAGGATCTTGTGTTTGGCTTCTCGCGAGATAGTGTTGGAGAGCCTTGACATTGAGGTCAAGGAATCTCTCAAAGTTTTGATCTCCTTAGGGAATAATAAGAGGTTGAGTTGGGGTTGCTCGGATAGGAGTACGTTCAGTTTTTAAATTATACTCCATTTGGAGACTTGATATAGAAGGCAAAGGTGGGAGTGGTTGTTGCCTTGCATGGTCAACAAGAGATTTGGCTTGAGTACGTGTCAAAACCATCTAAGGCAAAATGGGTTCAGGTTCAAAAAACTATGTTTTTTAGCTTTAGAAAACTAGAATTTGTTTTTGACAGCAAAAAAGCTGGGTTTTAAGCTTGCTGTTTGAGAAGAAAATTTGTTGACAGTGACCAACATCGGTGGAAAAATTGATGTCGGTGAAGTAAGTTTTTTATGTCAGTTAGATAACCAATGTCGGTGAAAATGAGTTGCCGACGTCGGTGGAAAAATCGATGTCAGTGTCTGTGTATTTATAGAAACTCAAAAAATTGAAAGTTCTTGGAAGAAAAAGAAACTCTGAGTTGTTTCAGAATAATGCGACCTTACCAGCTCAAAAAATTAGATAAAAATAGCAAAATAAATCATGGAAAGCAACCTCTAAATGTTAAATTCCTAATAATAAATTTTAGAGTCATGTTGACTTATGCCTTAGAAGAATGTATTTGGGAATTGGGCTTTTAGAATGGGTCCTAAAGAGGCAGTCTATGGTTGGTTTTGGGTTATGTTTTGGTGCTCAAAAATATATGTTAGGTTCCATACGTGGCCTAGTGCTAGGGGCTTTCTCCCTTCACTTCACGAACCCAAAGCCGAGCTAGGCCGCTTAGCCAATATATACTTTGCCTATAGTTTATACTCTGCCAGAGAACAGAGTGGTTCCTCCCCTTGGTAGTGAAGTCCAAGTAGGATCACCAGGAAGAGTAAGGTATCCGCTAGGTGATGAAATCCTAGACAGGCCTTGTCTCAAGTATGTTTATATGTTTAATTTGATGTGCTTGTGGTCTGGTTGTGTAGCATATGTGCACTACGATTTATTCATAATGCATTATAATTACTAGATGAGCTAAATATGCATTCAAGCAAGAATGAAATGCAATATATTTTTAACCCAAATTGAAATGTTTTGTTCAGATGCAAACAAGTGGGGAAGAGGTTAAGAGTATGAATTTTCACTACTCTAAGATGCAGGCAAGAGGTGACAAGAAGAAAAAGAAAGAGGTTCTTTTTAACTTGTGCTAATGGTGTCTTTTCAAAATAAAAAGATAGAAGAAAAGGATGCAAGAAGAGAATTTTTTTCCTAATGCATCTATATGAAAGTTTGGTTTTTAGAAGAAATTAACCCAAGGAAAACTCCAGGGTCCCACCAGGCATGCCAAAATGTTTCTCTATGTTTTTTACTAATTCATTCAGAAGAAGAAGAAACTAAAGATAAAGGGTCAGGGGTTTGATTGATACCTGGATTAAGTTGCG